>CM055094.1:43995183-44557082 GCA_029204225.1 Diphasiastrum complanatum | reverse complement strand
AAAAAATAACAATAAATACAATTGAAAAAGTGCTTTCTTTCGACACGTGGGAATAGGGCTCCACACGGTGTGTAATCAGATCATCAACATTGTTCTAATGTTTGATCTTTATTTACAATAAACAATGTCAAGCAATTTTCAACACTCCTCCTCACTTCTAACTTGGCCAAATCTAATGTACATCTATCTACAATTCAAGAGCATATCTTAACTTGAAAAATGGATCTTTGGACAATGGCTTGGTTAAGATATCAGTCTATGCATTCGGATGATGGGTACATGTGTAGTTGCACCCTCCTTGGATTGTACCTTCTCCCTCACAAAGTGGTGAGCTATCTCAATATGCTTTGTTCTAGCATGGAAGATATGATTTGAAGCAATTTGTTGAGAAGCTTGATTGTCACAAAATATGTAAGGGATCTCCTCGGCCTCTAGCACATGTAGCTCCATGAGCTTGTCTTCTTAGCCATATGAGCTCTTTGGTTGTTGAAGTCAATGCCTTGTACTCGGCTTCACAAGAAGATAGTGAGATATTATCTTGCTTTTTGGAAAGCCAAGATATTACTCCTCCACAAAGAAATCTTGCAAATGCACTAATAAACTTTCTATCCATCTTGTCACCTCCAAAATCTGAATCCGAGTAGGCTCTCAAGTGCAAGTCAGATCCTTCATAAAGTATGCCAAAAAATCTAGTACTAGAAACATATCTAAGTACTCTCTTGGCACTTTTCCAATGATGAACTAAAGGAGCTTGCATACTTTGACTCAACTTGCTTACACAAAAATTTAAGTCGGGTCTAGTGATGGTTAAATAGATTAGAGAGCCTATAAGCTTCCTAAAGAGGGTGATGTCCTCAAAGGATGCTTCATCACCTTCATTAGTTGCTTTCACAACATGCTCCTTAGGGGTGTCAATCCCCTTACAATCTTTCATACCAAAACTTTTAAGAATGGAAGTAGCATACTTAGACTTGACTTATGAAAGTACAATTGCTACTTCTAGACACTTCTATCCCATGTATAAACTTTAGGACCATCTTGAACTCACTAGATAAATCAACTTTTACTTTGCTTATGCCTTCATCATCATTTCTTGTCATAATGACATCATCAACATAAAGCACCAAAATGATAATCTTTCTTTCATTACATTTGAAATATAAAGAAGGTTCATAAGCACTTAGTACAAAGCCAAGGGAATAGAGAAAATCATGCAACCTAGAATATCAAGCTCTAGGTGCTTGCTTCAAGCCATATAGGCTCTTCCTTAAGTAGCACACTTTTTGCTCCTCACCAACCTTGATGAAGCCCTTGGATTGCATCATGTATATTTCCTCTTCTAAGAAGCCATTCAAGAAAGCATTTGTCACGTCCATTTGGTAGAGATTCCACTTGAACAAAGTAGCAATGCAAATGATTAATATAATAGTTACAAGCTTAGCTATAGGTGCAAATGTTTTTTCATAATCCAATACTTCTATTGAAAAAATCCCTTAGCAACAAGCCTAGACTTGTACTTACTAATAGATCCATCTTGATTGTACTTTATTCTATAAATCCACTTACATGCAAGTGGTTTCTTCCCTCTTGGAAGATTTACAAGATTCCAAGTATGATTGTCTTCTAATGCATCATACTCTACTTGCATTGCATCTCTCCAACCTTTAGATCTATATGCTTCTTCAAGCAATGTAGCTAAGAAAGGTTAGGAGTTAAAAGATGTAGAGTCTTCCTTTTGCTTTCCCCTTGTCCACATAGGTGAGCTTTGAGGGCTCGGCCTTGCATCTTGATGATCTTCTCGGCCCCCTTTGACTAGGATCCTTGTCTCCATCCTCGGGTTTGTCAAGATCCTCCTCAGGTTTGTCAAGATCTTCAATGCACAATGGGTTAGATCCATTAGACAAGATCTTACCAAATTGTGACTCATCAAAAAATACATCCTTGCTTACCTCTACTTTCTTGGATATAGGATCATATATCCTATAGCCCTTGCTATTTTCTCCATAGCCAACAAAAATCCCTTTGAAGGAGGTAGCATCTTCTTTCCTTCTTGTCTCCAAAGGGATGTGGACATAACAAATACATCCAAAGATCTTAAAGTCTTTTAAATTGGGTTTCTTACCAAACAAGACTTGATAAGGTGAGATCCCATCAATAGCACTACTAGGAAGTCTATTACACAAATAATTAGCACATGTTATAGCTTCTCCCCGAAATGAGATGAGAAGTGATGCATCAAGTCTTAAAGACTTTGCACACTCATATAGACTCCTATTTTTCCTCTCGGCCACCCCATTTTGTTGGGGGGCATAGGAACAAGTGTATTGCAATTTAATGCCATTGATCTCACAAAAGCCTTTCATTTTATTGGAGGTGTACTCTCCTCCATTATCACATCTTAGTGCTTTGATGGAAGTACTAAGTTGCTTCTCAACTAGAGACTTGAACTTAATGAAAGCTTCATAAACAAGACTTTTCTTTGATAGTAACTCAATCCATGTGAATCTAGTACAATCATCTATAAAAGCTACATACATCAAGGCACCTCCATTACTTGCATGTGAAAAACTATGTACATCAGAATGTATGAGATCCAAGGGAGAGGGAGATCTTGATGAAGATCTCTTGTAAGAAGATTTGTGTGACTTTGCAAGGCCACATGCCTCACACATCTTTCCACACTTCTTGAAAGCTCTTGGTAGGTTGAGAGCTAGTTTCTTGCTTGTCATTGACTCCATAGATTGAAGATTAGGATGGCCTAATCTCTTATGCCAAAGCTCCACTTGAGATAGCTCCTCCCTAGCCAAGTTCAAACTTTCATTTGCAACATTAGCATCCAGCTTGAAAAATATACCTTGCTTAATGCCACTAGCTATGCACTTTTCATTTTTCAAGATGGAACAAACTCCATTCTTGAAATGTACATCTAGTCCATTGTCCATTAATTGTCCTACACTAAGCAAGTTTCTTGAAATGGTAGGAACATACAAAACATTATCAAGATCTATCCTTTTAGATGTGCCTAAGCAAAGAGGAATAGATCCTATGCCATATATCCTTAATTCTTGATCACTAGCAATGTATATTGAATTCTTAGAGTCATTACAAGAGATAAGAGTGGAGAAATAATGCTTGTTAAAAGACATGTGAGAACTAGCCCCACTATCTATCCACCACGTGTCTTGACTTGAAGTTGGTGTAGATGCAACCATTAAGAATGTGTTGAATCAATCCTCATCTTCTTTCTCTTGAGCAATGTTCCCTTGATCTCCATTGGCTTGTTGATTCTTCTTCAAGTAGCATTCCGAGGAAAAGTGTCCTTTCTTCCCACAAAAGAAACACTTGAGCTTTGCCTTGTTCTTCACCTTGCCTTTGTAAGTAGATCCTCCATTCTTCATATCATCCTCCTTGCCTTGATTCTTCTTGAATGGATGTTGTTTCTTCTTGCCGTTGGATGTAAAGTTTGATTTCTCCTCTCCTCCATTAAGTGACATGCCATCCATTCTTGTCTTGAGGGGTAGAAGTCTACTCTCCTCTGCCACAAGAACTTTATGCAACTTTTCAATGGATGGAAGAGTGTCTTGAATAGCAAATGATTGGACCAAGTTGGTGAACTCATCACCTAGGCCATTCAATATGATTTGTACTAGCTCTTGATCTTGGATCTTCTCTACTATTGCACTTAATTCCTTGTTAAGAGATTTGATCCTAAGGACATACTCTTGTCCACTCCCTCCACTTCCTTTCATGCTTTGGAAAACTTGATTTCCTAGCATGAGGATTCTTGAAGTGTTATTGGATTCATAGATACTCTTTAATGAATCCCAAGCCTCTTTGGATGAGACAAAAGAAGACACCTTCAAGAGGTCATTGCATACATTCACCTTTATGCAATGTAGAGCTAATCTTGCTCTCTTCTTGTATTTGGTTTGTTCTTGGGAGCTTGAGGCTCTTCCTCAACTCCTAGAACTATGTAAAAGAGGTCATGGATCACTAGGAGTGACTCCATCCTCACTTTCCAAATGGAATAATTAGTGGAAGTGAGTCTCTCACTTGATTCCAACAAATATCCACCCATGGATGACATTGTAGAATGAATGCTCTTCTAAAAATCACAAATATTTCTGAATTTTTAAAGATCTATAAAAAGCCTAAAGCTCACAAGATTGCCTATAGCCTTGTGTCTATCAAACTAGCACACAAGCTGAATGATACACAAAAATCTTGACAAAAATTCCTAGCTTTCACTTACAAAAAAATTTGCTTTACAATTTTCTTAGAGATTTCACTTCAACTAAGGATATGAACAAATCAACCTCTTAGATCTGATCTTAAACTCTAAAAAAAAATGCTTCAATGATCCAAAACTCTATTTGGTCATAGGCACTAGATTGAATCTAGATCAATATTATACTTCAAAAAGCACCCAAAAAGAACTAGAATTGTGATTTTAGGACCAACAAACACAAATTAAGTAGAAATGAAAGTTGTTGTAAAGTTTCACACATGTGAAAAGTACATACATAGCCTCCAAGTCGATTTGATCCAAATAGAAACAAGCTATCACTCTAAATGAACTTGCCCTCACTAGTATTTGCCAGAAACAAATTTTGCCAACGATCTTTGCCAGTTTTATGATTCAAATGATCACTCTCTTACTTAGCTTTGATACCATGATAAATTTTGAGTTTAAAGGATAATAATGATTGTACTTAACAATCATAGAGAGTTATTGGTTGCCTAATCAATGGACCTATCAAGCTCTACACATTAGATCTTGATCTAGCTTCACTACACTTAGATTTAAGCAAGAGCAATGAATCAACACATCATAAATTAGTGAAGACGGCCTCACACGTGTGGAATACTGATCACAGTACGGCCTGAACCTGAAACAACAAGTACTAATGTTCTTGATAGCAATCATTTATAGAAATCACAATTCTAATGACTAGAAATCTCACAAAAGTGTAGAATGCAAAAGTATCATCAATCTTCTTATCCTTTTATGGATCAAGTACATCCACGAGTCTGGTACAGTCCAGCAGGTCTTCACATGTGTGAAGAGTGCCACATCAGTTAGATCTATCCATTTGATCCATCCTTGATCCTTATCTAGAGTTGACCTTCTAGAATATGGCTAAAATCCAAAGAGCTAGTCTCCTAGAATATAGGAATATTTCCTACAAAATAGGATCTAAGAAAAATGGTCAACTCTTATCTTCTAGAACTCTATACACACGTGTGAACATCCACTTGCCATGTGGGAGCATTTACTCATGCACATGCAAGGAAAAGCTAATATCTAGGTGACTAGTCAACTTGACTAAAAACTAGTCATATCATGTTCACACTAACTAGATTGATACAAAATCAAATTAGATATATACAAGTATGAAAAGCACTTTCTTTGACACATGGGAACAGGCTCCACACGTGTGAAATCAGATCATCAACATTGTTCTAATGTTTGATCTTTATTTACAATAAACAATCTCAAGTGAGAAGTGACAATTTTCAACAAATCTATTTGAAATTTCATCTACAAATTCGTTATATTATGATATTATTACTTATCTCAAGGATCAGATATATCCGGATGGTTATGATTTGGAGCAAAAGATAGTTTTTCAATATAAGGTAGCACCTTATACAATTATTAACAATGTCCTGTACAAGCTTGGTGCTGATCATCAACTCAGAAGATGTCTCGAAATAGTAGATATTAAAAAGGTGGTTCAAGCCTTACATTCAGAAGATGCTAGCGGACTCTTTGCTTTAAAGAACACTGTTAATAAGATATTGACCACCAAATACTGGTGACCAACCATGTTCAAGAATGTATCAAATTTTATTCGTTCGTGCGATCCATGCCAAAGATCTGGTAAGCCTACAAAAGGCAACGGGGATCAAGCTTTGTTGTGTGCTAACTTTATATGCAATAGATGGCCGAGTGCTATTTTGGATGGAAGAACACCTTTTGAGATGCTATTCAGGAGGAGGCCGAGTGTCAACTTTCTTAAAACTTTTGGATGTACTTGCTATGTCAATATAACTCTTGATGATAGGACAAACGAGGATCCATATTCAAGGAAAGGTATATTTGTTAGATATTATAGTGAGGTGAGTAAAGCCTACAAGGTTTACATTCCTACTACTTATAAGGTGATTGTTTGTAGAGATGTCAATTTTTATGAGGGAAATATTCCAAAAGTGTCTTCAAGTAATGATGTTGTGGATGGATCTAATATTCTTGATGATGATGACATGTATCATACTTTAGATGGTGATGATGAAGGACCTTCATTAAGTCAAAAGCCAAGGAGAACATCAAGGCAAAGGAAAACACTGCAAGGCTCACATTCGATGAGTAGTGACTTATTTTGCTTTTCTCATATGCTTTGGTGGATCTTCTTGTGTAGATGATGCTATGTAAGTAGAAGAATGTTTTCATAGTTTTCTAGAAACTAATGGATTTGGAAAAGAGATCTTAGTCAATGACTTTTATGGTCAAGTGGAAGATCAAGAGGTTGATCTCAAAGGGCTTCAACAACATGAAAGGAGAGATGGCAATTTGGAGCTAGTCAAGAGCATCAAAGGAGAGTCAATTGGCAAAGATGTTATGGATCTATTTTTGCAGGTTATTAGTAGCAGCAAGTAAGTGTTTTTCAAGTCTACTTTACTTGTTCTATCTCATGTTTGAGCAATTTCATGTGGATGTGTGCAAATTGTCAAGATATGGTAAAATTAGCTACACTGGTGAGTATCATTTTGATGTTGAAGCTATACTTGCATTCTTGGTAGGTTTTGGTGATGGAAATGAATCTATTGGAGTCTCATTATATCACTCATCCATGGCTAAAGTTCTCAAGTGTTGAGCTACTTGGTGCCAATACTTGGAGATTGTCAATTTTTGGTGAATTCATGTCAATTTCTTGTGTCAAGTAGATCTTGAAGAAGGACTAGTGCTACCACTTAGTTATATGGAGTCATGTGTTGCTGGATTAGCATCATTGATGTACTCACTTACTCATGGATTGCCAAGATTTGATGGTTTCTTGTGACAATATGGAGATGGAGGCTCATTCATGGAGTTTTATGATGGAGACATATCAAGAAAGGACAAAGAGGAAGGATACATGCAAGCAATGGTTGATCACTCACATTTATTGTTTGGTTGCTGTAATTTTCCAGATAGTTCAAAGTTGATAGCATGGAGGAATCATGTCACTTACATTCTATTTGGTTCTTCATATTCTATTCACATATTGACATCTAAAATTGATGTAAGAAATAGTGAAGCATCCCAAGTGGTATGATCAAAACTATCCTGGGAGCAAGCATATTGAGGTGGCATATCACTTTGCGAGGGAGCAAGTCATAGCATAGGAGGTGGAGCTTCAACATGTTTCTTCAACAAAATATGTGACTGATATCTCTAACAAAGCATTGGGAAAGGCTTGTTTATGAAACATAGAACTTCACTTTGAGTGTCCTCAAAGTCTATGCTAAAACTAGATGAAGAGGGAATGTGAGAAATTTCAACTAGTTTTGCTATTTTGGTCATATTTGTATATTTGGCAATTGAGGCCAATTTTCATATTAGATTTAGAGTTTGACTTTTCAAAGTTATATTAGTCTAAAATCATTCAAATAAGCACTTTTAGAAAGTGTGGGAAAGTGTAGTACACGATTTTAGTAGATTCAAGTTTGAATGTTGGAGACATTGAATCTAGCCCACATTAATGCTAGGGTTTTTGTTATGGAGGGAAACAAAACTCATTGATGAGTCATGGATCTATTCTATATAGTTGTACACTCGTGGGAAGGGACACATTCTCTCTCTCTTATCTCACGTCATGCTTAACATGAGTTCTCTTGGATACATCCATCCATTGGACCAGGTGTACTATATTTGTGATATCTTGCAATGTTGTGTGTAGAATGCTCATTTTATGTTATTTTCGGATCCATACATGTGCAATATAGTAGCATACTGTTTTTGTATGGACGGAAACTTTATCATATCATATTTCTAATGTTCGATCAGATTATTATTGAGTTTGCATCTCTTTCATTGAGTAGATGTTGATTTTTCTACATTGACAACATTGGTAGGATTGGACTCTTTCCAACCAAATATCCGGTTATGAATTTGGATCTTAAATGATTTGAAATTATTCACACATCCCTCTTAACCAAGCAAGCATCTTTTCCAAAATCAACTTGGAAACCTTCTAGAATCTTGCCAACACTAAGGAGATTCATAGTGAGATTAGACACAAAAAGTAGATCATAAAGTGTCATAGTGGATTCAACACCAATTGGTACACTACCAATTCCTTCTATCTTGCATTCACCATCAATAGGATTGAAAACAAGCTTTCTAGAATCAGTGTAAGGTGCAAGATGAGTGATAATTTTTTTGAACTAGTCATGTGAGAACTAGATCCACTATCTATCCACCATGCATTTTCATTTTCAAAACTGGAAGAAAAATACATAGACATTATGAGAGAACCTTCTTCATAACTCCATTCTATCTCACCTTCACTCTCCTTAGTAAAATTGGCTTGCTTGAGGAACTCTTTCTTCTTGAAACAATTACAAGCAAAATGCCCCTTCTTACCACAAAAAAATCACTTCTTGTTGGATTTGCAACTTGTTGATGTTTTTGATGAATCCTCATCACTCTCCTCCTTCGATTTGTCCTTCTTGAAATGTTAATGATTCTCTTTGCCCCTTCTTCTTGGCTTGTCCCTTGTGAAGTATGCTTTCACCTCTCTTTCATCCTTCAAGAAAAGTTGATTGATCCTCAATAGCTTGTTCTCTTGCCTACACTTCTTGAAAATGAGAACTCCTTGTAGTGCCTCCAAGCTTGGAAGCTTCTCCTTGATTGCATAAGATTGAACAAGGTTGTCAAATTCTTTCTTCAACCCTTCAATTTTAGGATCACTTGCACTAGCTCTTGGATTGAGGTGTTCTCCTATGCAAGAAAGCTCTCTGTGAAATTCTTTGACTCTCAAAATATAATTTGAAGCACTCTCATCACTCTTTTGGAAGCTTTGGAAAATTTCATTCCTTAGTGTGAGCAACCTTGATGTGTTCCTTGCCTCATAGATGGATTTCATTGTGTCCCAAGCCTCCTTGGCCGAAGTGCATGAGCCAATCTCCCTCAACACTGATATGAAGGGCCATCCTTGTCCTCTGCTTGAACTTTTGGACCTCTTGGAGCACTTGAGGCTCCTCCTCAAGTCCTAGCACAATCTCCATCACATCTTGGAGTACCAAAATGGACTCCGTCCTCACCTTCCGAATAGCATAATTGGAAGTGTTCAATCTCTCACCATGCTCCAACAAAATGGAACCTAGGGAAGCCATCTTCCCTTGATGAATTGTCTTGCAATGGATCAAAAAGTGTTGCTCTCTCTTTCAATGTATTGATTTCTAGCTTATATCGGCTTGAAATTCACTCTATGGCTCCAAAATCATGCAAAATAGGTCACACATGTGGATGTACAGCCTGTGTACTATACCAGCACCCTTAAAACCTTTTAATAATTTCAAAAAATAAAATGCCAATAGCAATCATCAAGCAAATAATAGACCAAAACTAGTCATGACGGAAGTTATCAATTTTACTCATAATTGGATGGAAAATCCATCACATATTTATACATAAGTGGGTCGGATCTGAGCATTTAGGGCTACCATAAATCCATCCATGACTAACCCTAGTGTCTAATCTAATAGTTCATAAAATCCACCTTAATTGGGGGTCAAGGTCTTGAGATCCAAAACAATGTAAAAATTGCTATACATAATGATTATAATGATTAACCGTGGCTTATCAACTCTCACAAGGAAATCAACGTTTTTAGAGTTACTAGTTAGTTATTATTATCTTCAAGCAGAAGTCACTATTAGAGATACAAAGATGATTAATTCTCTAACAACTACTTACTGCATGGAAGGCATGATAATCATAATCTCTCAATTAGAAGAGTTGGTGTATTTCCAGTTTATTTTTGTAAATTCATCACAGTCAAGGCAAAGCGATGACTTCCATTCTTGAAAAAGCTGGCGTAGTCTGCCGTCAGAGGCAAGAGATAGCGCTGCAAACTGTTGTGGTAGTAAGTCTAAACTTCGGCATTCAAGTAACTATCAGACTCAAACAGTTGCTATAATTCAACATTAAGAGGACAAATTACGTTGCAAGTGGCTTGAGTTGATGAACTGTCCTCTGTAAGAATTATTTGGAGCCCGAGAAAATTGCTTTCAGACGGTCTATTGTCTTCTGATCCAAGATCAAAAATGATTTCTGTAGCACTTCATCCTTGATGTTTGAGCCAAACAAGGCACTCGAAATGGTTTGGAAACCAGGGCTCTGGCTGTTCAGAGCAACCACGGCTTGAGCGGGTGCATCTCCTACATTGAGCTGAAAGTGAATGAGTCCTCTTGGAAAAATCATGACCTCACCTTTGCTGATGACCCTGGCAAATAGCTTGTTGTCAGCGGTGACAAAACCAGCGTACAAAGTTCCTTTTACAACATAAATGATCTCGGATGCACGGGGGTGGGTGTGAGGTTGGATAATTCCTCCCTTTGCAAAATCAAGCTTGGCAAAGGATAACCCAAGAGAGTTTAAGCCCGCAAACGTATCCACGTCAGCAAGAATAGCGCTGGCTCCGACACTGTTGTTAGTCTGGGGAGGAGCTGTGAGGCCATCAAAAACGAAATCATCTGTTGTGACAGCGGCTGGTGTTTTGCAAGGGTAGCCGTTCAGGTATAGATCCTTGGTAAGATCAGCAACACAAAAGTCCTGTAAAGGATCCGCATCGGCGGCATTGACATTGAGAGGCGCGAATTGTAACAGAAGCAAGGCCGGGAATACCAGCAGCCCTGCAAAAATGTTGAAGAAAGTTGAGGACTCCATGTTGTCTGAAATGAACTTTGTTGAAAACCTCAGCTTATACGACGTAAGATGGACTGAAACTATTCCAACAAGACAGATGCGTATGTCGCTGAACTGAGAGGTTGAGCGATGCCTATGTGAGATCGAGATCTGCGCAACAGATATATAATACAGTGGTGAAGATGGACGCTCGCGTAACGCCCAAGTAACTAGCTTCGAAGATAGATGAGAGGGATTTCCTACGCCTTTGCTGCATGCCTCCAACATAGTTGCGTGACAGAATTGAAGTCAATTATCGGTCGTATTTTGGAGATGAAGGCAGAGATGATAGAGTTTCTAGGGTTTTAAAACTTGACTTTCAATGACAGGATTTTATATTGTTATCAAACTTGATGAAGTCTCAACCAAGGATAAATTCGAGCTCAAGAGATGTTTTGTTCAAGTTGAAAGACCTACGACTAAGTGGCAAAGCCAAAAACTTATGATGCTCAAATGTATAAGACTAAAATAGGCTAAATTTTTGTCTATAGAATATTTACAAAAGTTTAAAAGCACCAAGTAAAATTCCAATTTCAACAAACGTCCTCTAAATCTTCACCTAGTTTTTAGAATGGATTTTTTGTTTCTTACACATAATTGGCATGTCAATATTTTGCAGAAACATGGAACTGTGATTGTTGTGCGAATTTTTCGTCGAGGGATTGGTCCCGTCGGAAGATCCCCGACAAGGGGAAGGGACCACACAGCCCTTACGCAAGTGGTTAGGGTAACGCCGCATCCAATCCCGAGGGCCGTCATAGTCACCCCAAACTCTCGGGTCAATGAGAATTTTTCAGGCTCTTAGAGGTATAACCGCTAGAAGATGAATAACTGCTACTGATTGACTTCTCAGATTTCTTGGTCTAGAAAGAAATTTCAGGTAATGTATGCTCGTGAGATGAATGGCTACTCAAGTTCACTACTCAGCTTCTTCATCTGGAAAGAAATGCTAGTGATGCTGATCTAAATCTTGAGTAGGATCTAACCGGACCTTGGGAGACCCTAAACTAGAAACCACTCTAGTCTTAATAGGATCCAAACCTCTATGGGATGCTAGTAAGATTCAGAGGGATTCTAGAAGGGGGTCACAAGAGGCCCTCCTAAATCCATCCTACAAATTGAATCTACTATCTGTGACAAGGCCAACTGTTATCTCTCAACATACTTTTGGAGTTTGGCTCGTCGTATTGTTAACTTCATCGATACTCTCAGACTGGGATTGGCATAATCGATCCTGACATATGGTTCTACATGATCACAAGATGGGTCACTGAGAAACTCGAGGCACTTTCAATCGATTTGGGACATTGTTTTGATGTCGGATTTGGTTGCATAGATGTGTCATATAGGCAAGATGTTGCTACAATGTTATCAAAACTTCTTAAAGACTCCTTATGCATCACTGTTATCATCTTCAAAGTGATCTTGTAGGGTATTATCATTACCAAAGGCACGGTGGTGTAGGGGAGTTTTTGCCTTGTTTTATGCCTAAAGTCTCTAGCTATTCTATGCTACTTAATAAAGAGACGAGGAAGCAAAGCTATGCTAGGGTCTTTCTAAAAACCCAAAATTTTATCTAAGTTTGGAGGTCGAGGTTGGTGAACAGAAGATCATATGGATAACTCTGTATGTTCTTACACAAGTTTTTCCCAATTGATGTGGACTTTCGTGTGATGATTAGTTTTGGAGTTTTACACGATGCTTATTGGCTTCATGAATAACAAACTTTACTACTTCATCGGTGCTTATTGGCTTCGTGAATAACAATCTTTACTACTTCATCAACGCTTATTGGCTTCATGAATAACAAACTTTACTACTTCATCGGCTTGAAATATCCACCACCTCTGAATGCTACTCTCAAACAAGCAGTTGCACAATGCTAACAATGGGTCCACCAAGCCAGAAAAGGATCACCTAGTGAAATCTGTTATAAGTGAAACGTTGGTTCAATTTTAGAATCTATTTAATTGTCACAACGACATGAAAGTAGTTTTGTCTAGTTCTTGCTCTATAGGACACATGATAAAATATGGAATGAAAGATGTAAGTTTTTGGTTCTTTGGCGATGATGCCTCACTCGAGCTTTTGCTATAATTGTGTAATGATTGTTTGCACATTGATTGTTTACCTTTTGGCTTTAATTGTTCTTAGTTACTTTGATGATTATGTTCTCCTGCCTGTCGAATAGCTGAAGGTGCAGTGTTGAAAAGAGGTCATGAGATGATAGAAAGCAATTCAAAATAGTCGAAGTAAATAGACGACTTCATCGAGTGCAGTGGAATGAACCTTCTTTCCTATGCATGACTATGCCTATCAATATTGAACAAAAAGGTAGTGAAAGAAATCACGTTCACCCTTTAGCAACTAACTTTGAAATCACTAGCAACTAAGTGATTACGTAGCCAAACATAAAGCATTGAAATATCAAACAATTATCAGCTACAAAGTATTACATAGAGGCAAACATACTCACATATACTGAACGCAACAAGAAGATTGATTGATTCAGTAAGAAAAACAAATCAGAATGCAAATGAGCACAAGGTGAATGTGGGTCGAAGCCGCATACTCTAAGCTATCTCTGAGTAACTGAGAATATGTCTGAATTAAGCACTTCCGCTAATAAGCAGTAAGTGCAATAGCATACTCTAAATCAACTCTAAAACTGAAGTAGAATACTCAAGAGTGTCCAAGCTTGAAAGTTTGAGAGAGATGCTAACTATTGCTTCAATTGATGAAAAACAATAGAAGTATGATCAACTATTTATACTAAGAAATTAGATTGTCAATTGCGTTATCCAGTTGGCTAATGCATCCTTAGTTTCTTGAACTAGCATCAAACAACTTCCACTAAGAATAATGTCATCTACATAGATTAGAAGAATGACAATATTACTACCATCAAACTTTAAGTACATAGAAGGATCATAGTCACTAAGCGCAAATCCTAATGAAAGTATAAAGTTGTTGAGTCTTGAATTCCATGATCTAGGTGCTTGGTTCAAGCCATAATGACTTCTAAATAGCAAACACACCTTAGATTTATCCTTGATGAATCCTTGAGGTTGTTCCACGTATATCTCCTCCTCAAGATAGCCATTCAAAAAAGCATTGGAGACATCAAGTTGATACAATTTCCACTTAAAAAATATGGCAAGAGAGATTATGATTCTTATTGTCACCATCTTTGCTATAGGAGCAAAGGTTTCTTCATAGTCAAGGCAATATATTTGTGCAAAGCCTCCAGCACATAATCTTTCCTTGTACTTGTTGATGGAGCCATCATGATTGTACTTGATCTTGAACACCCACTTGCGTCCAATGATGTGCTTGTTAGGTGGTGGATCCACTAGCTCCCGTGTGTGGTTGGTGATCAAGGCATCATATTCAATCTTCATGGCCTCATACCACTCCTTGGTATTGAGGGCTTCTTGGACATCTTTGGGCTCCTCATGAGAAACAAAATAAGCATAAGTGGAATCAAGATCCACTTGTTTTCCTTTGTCATCATAAGTGAGCCTCTTAGGCTCGGATCTCTCCCTCATGGATCTTCTAGGAGTGAAAATCTGAGGACTTCCATCTTCAAATCTCGACCCCTCCATATCTTGATTGTCTTCAATATCAAAAGGTGATAGATTTTGAGGTTACTTGATCCCGGCCCCTTCTAGATTGGACTTTTCTTCTTCATGAAAAACTACATCTCTACTTTCAATTACTGTAGAATTAGAGAGCATGTAGATTCGATAGGCTTTCTTGTTGGGCCCTAGGCATTTTGTTGCTTCTTCAAGATTTGTGATTTCGTAGTTTTCAAAAATCAGACTCTTTGTGTTCTTGATTAACATCAAAAAAATTTCTATCATCAGTGAATCATCCACGAAATTGGTCAGTATCACAAAATCCTTTCTAACTCTTTTGATGTAGACATTATAGTCTGGTTGAGTAGGATCGAAGTCTAGGGACTTCAGAAGACCATCAAGCTTTTTGTACCAGGCTCGTGATGCCTGTTTCAGACTATAGATGCATTTCTGCAATCGACAGACATATTATCTATTGTCGGGGTCTTCATAGCCTTCAGGTTGCTTTATGAAAATTTTCTCCTCTAGATCTCCGTGGAGAAAGACTGTTTTCATGTCAATCTGGTGAATTTTCAGATTGTACTGTGTGGCGTATGCAAGGAGCAGCCTTATGCTTGTCATCTTGACCATGGGCGAATATATGTCGAAATAGTCAATACCATATCTCTGCGTGTAGCCCTTCGCGAAAATCCTTGCTTTGTAGCGACCAATGGTGCCATCTGATTTCAGCTTCTTCTTGTACACCCATTTGCAGTCGACTACTTTTCTGTTTTTTGGCAGTGGCTCTAATGTCCATGCCTCGTTTCGCCTCATCGACTCGATCTCTTCTGACATTGTCTGTTTTCAAAATTCTCTCTCTAGACTTTAGATAGCTTCTTGGTATGTAGCTGGCTCTTCTGTGAAGCTGCAGTACTCGAACTGTGTGTCTTAGCTCCATTGAAGATTGTCAGAATAGCGGTCTGGAGGTCTTCTTTGTCTTGTTGGCCTTCGAGGTTCATTTCGTCGCTGCTCGAACATTTCTTGTTCGTGGGGTCGGTCCTATGCTTCCTACTGCTTTGGAGTCTGGGGTCCTGCATGCTGATTTGATGATTGTCCTCGGTCTCCCTCTTGAATAGGCAGTAGTGTGAAGATCTCATGGCCTCTTTCGTCTTTCAGTTCAGGGAATATGGACTCGTCGAACTTCACATCTCTGTTCGAAACAACCTTCTTCGAGGTTGGATCGTAGACTCTGTACATATGTATTCTGATCGAGTAGTTGACCATGATTGTTTGGGATTTGACGTCGAGCTAGATTCTCTTTTCTTTTGGAATGTGCTTGTATGCTGTACATCCAAACACTCGTGCGTATGATAGATCAAACTTTCTGCCTGTCCACATCTCGTACAATATTTCGTTCTCCAACGCTGTCATTTTTTATCTGTTCTGCAGATGTACTACTACAGCTATTGCTTCGTCCCAGAATTGGCCTGGCAATTGAGCCTGTGCCATCATGCATCTGGCTCCTTCGACTAGCGTTCTGTTTTTCCTTTTTGCCACACTGTTGTATTCTGGTGTGTATGCAGGAGTGAAATGGTGTTCTATCCCCTGTTCTTCGCAGAATCTTGAGAATTTTGTGCTTTTGTATACACCTCCATTGTCAGATCTAAGGATCTGTATCTTCTTCGAGGTGTGTCGCTCTGTGAATGCCACGAACTTCTTGAAAGAACCAAATACTTAGGATTTCTTCTTCAAGTAGTAGATCGTGGTCATTCGACTGTAATCATCTATGAACATTAGAAGATATTTCGAACCTGATAGCGAATCTATTTTCATTGGTCCACACACATCAGAGTGGAGAAGCTCAAGAACTTCCTTAGCCCTTCTTCCTTCGTGTGTAAATGGACTCCAATGTTGCTTGCCTTTCTGACAAGCTTCGCAGAACTCAGCCTCGGGCCTTGATATTTTGAGACCTGTGACAATGTGCTTTGTGCTCATGTTGTACAGGGTCCGCATGTTCAGATGATACAATCTCCTATGCCAGCGCTGATCTTCGTTTTTTGAAGCATTTAATATGCTATCAGAGTTGCTGATTATTTTGGCCTGGTAGAGATTTCCTTGTCTGCATCCGACCGTCAGCAACTTGTTTGTCGTCTTCTCGATCATACGACAAGTGTTGCCGTCGAACAAAACTCGAATGCCTAGATGTGCCATCTTGGAGATAGATAGCAGATCTTTTCCGAGTGAGGGCACATAGAGTGCTCTTGGCAGCTCTGCTTGGCCTGACAGTGTTCGTACTGTAGAGAGCCAATGCCTTTGACATCATGTCTACTTCCATCGCCTAGAATCATCACTCTATCGTTTTTGAGTTCGCAAAAGTTGATCAAGATCTTCTTGTTGCAGGTTATGTGAGATGTTGTTCCTGAATCGATGACCACATCGTAGTCATGTTCGGAGTAGCTTGTCGAAGCTTCGTCGAGTATCGTGAAAGCTTCGTCACCTCTTTCTGCATCTTTAGATGATTCTGCAACGTTTGCTTTTTCAGCTTTGTTTTTTTCTTTTTGGGTTGAATCTGCCCTTTCCTCTTGCAATGCATGCAAGGTATTGCTGGATTGAACTAGCATTTGTTGGCTGTATGGCCTGGTTTGTGGTAGTGATCGTAGGAAGAAGATTTTTGATTTGAGGACTTTGTCTTCTCGAATCTTGGCTTGCTTTTGTTCTTCTTCTTGCCTTTCGTGAAGAGAGCCTTCTCTTGATCACTGCTTCCCTCTTCTTTGTCTCTCATCAGTCCCTCATCAGCGACAAGACTGATTGCTTCGTCAAATGTCATATCTAGTAGACTCAGTATGAGCATTCTCAGCAGTTGATAGGATGTCGGTAGAGATTGCATGAAGTACATCAGCTACTGTGGTGCTGGGACCTAGTGCTCCTGTCCTGATGCAGCGGTTTGACCGAAGATCATTCTAATCTTCTCAACGTGATGATCCAACTGGTTGCCATCCCACCATATTGATTGCAGCTGATTGTAAAGGTGCATGATTGAAGCTGCAGTTCTCACTTTATACTTATGCTTTAATCTTTCCCATGCTACATGGCTGCTTTCGCAGTGATCAATCTGGATGAGTAGATCTTCATTTATGGACGAGACGATGATCGCCATTATGCGCTCATCCTTTTTGATCCATTCAGCTCTCCTCGGGTCTCATTCTGGAGGCTGCACCTCTGAGAGCTCGGTCACCGACCAGAAGCCTTCGCCCTTCAGGAGTGTTTTGATTTTGAATTTCCAGATTCTGTAATTTGCGCCATCGAGACTGATTGCTACTCTGGTCTGGATTGTCGTAGCCATATTATGTTGTCTGGAAGAATCATTGCTGGGATATCAGTAGTGATAACCTGTTGGCTCTACCACAAGATTAGGATTACATCGATTCAACTTTATAACCTTTAAAACTGCATCAGGTACTAAAGGTATGGTATGTTCAATAATTGATGTTGGAATACCCTTCAGATCTTGATAAGTCCATGCAAAGCAATCTTGATAATAAGTAACGTTTGGAGTGCTTGATATTGTTCAGGATTAAGTTCTGATCCAACTTGTACAACATTTTCTAGTTCTCCTAGTTCAGCAAGATTCATTGGCTGTGTCCTAGCTGGGCCATCATAAACATCTTTCGATTCTGGCACCTGTTCTTCGGGTTCACAATGTGCTTTAGGTAACATGATAACCACATCATCCAGTGTATAACGTTTAAAATGTTCGGGCATATCATGCTGGACAACATTTGCTTGTTCTTTGTCGAAAGGACTTGTCTTGGATCTTCGATTAGCCTTCTTGGCAGGAACTAATCGTGGAGATGATGAATTTCGAGATGATGATGTCTTGCTAGAACTCTAACTTGTAGAATCATCCTTGACTTTCCCTTTGTAATTATAAGAAAAAGAAATTAGATTGTCAATTGCTTTATCCAGCTGGCTGTGATGTGCTAGCATTCATCCAGTTAGGACTTCTCTGAAATTCACTTACTAATAAATTAATGCAAATCAGTGGCTTTAATTCCAAGCAGAATGTTAATGGTCTCTCTGTAGAAATGAACTGTTTATCTCATAGTTCACATTTTTCTCGAAAAATGCTACAAATGCGAAAGGCTTTACTAAAACTATTCTCTTAATATTTTAGGCACCCGACAAATGCGAAAAACACGAAGTGTCCGAAGTCTTCGAAGTGGCCGAAGTATGTCGTTGTGGCCGAAGCAACAATAACCAGCTATGAACCATTTCCGAATAGTTCTACAGACTATGTGAAAACACGAAGAAAACTGTAGATCTGGATAATCAGTTGGACGAAGATTAAAAATCAATTAGTTGATTAGTAAGAGAATAATCCAAGACTCCCCCTCAGTCTAAATCCATGAATTCCTTGACCTTCAAACTTAGTTCTGCACAAAAATTTCTATGTGCATCCAAGCTTAATGATTTGTTGAAAATATTTGTTGTCATATCTTGCATTCATCGACAATCTTACAAATTAACCTCTTTTTCGAGTAATTTGCTTCTGACGTAGTGATACTTGATTTCAATGTGCTTACTCTTGGAATGAAACCTATGGTTGGCCGATAAGGCAATGGCACTTTGATTATCACAAAATACAATCGTCGAAGCATATTGATTTAGACCGATATATGAGAGTAAGTTCCTCAACAAAATTGCTACCTTTGTAGCTTGAGAGGCTAGGATATACTCCGATTCAGTGGAAGATAGAGTATCGATGATTGCTTGTGAGTGTTCCATGAAATAGGACCATTGTTGAAGAAGAATGTAAATCCAGAAGTGGATTTACGAGTATCTACATCTCCTTCCAAACTTGCATCTGTGTAACCATTGAGTAGATTGAGTGCGACTGCTCCATAACAAATGCAAAAGTCCATAGTAGCTTAAAGCTATCTCAGAACTCTGACAAGAGCTTTCCAATGTGTTATATCAGGGTAGGTCATGAAGTAAGTTAAGGAGCTTACTGCAAAGACTATGTCTGGTCTGGTACAGATCATGGCATGCATAAGAGATGCTATTATCGAATGATAAGGATACTCATGCATCTGCTCCTTTTCTTGAATTGTTTGAGGACTCTGGTCCTTCGACAATTTGAGACCTCGTTCCATTGGTGAGAAAGCTAACTTGCAATTAACTAGAATATATCTGACTAACATCTTGTAGATGTACCTCTGTTGAGTAATATAAATCAACTTTTGATTTCTGTCTCTTTGGATTTGAATACCAAGGCAGAAATGAGCTTTGCCCAGATCGGTCTTGTCGAATTCGAAAGATAGCATTGTCTTAGCTTCTTTTATCAGATCGATATTGTTGTTGAAAATCAGTGTGTCATCCACATACAAAGTGATAATAATAAAAGACTGCTGCACTGTTTTGAAGTAAACATTGGAACCTGACGAGCTTGGTGTGTAGCTGTGATCAATATGAAAAGTATTGATTCTTTGAAACCATGCTTGAGCAGATTGCTTCAAGCCATAAAGTGCTTTATGGAGTTTACACACATGATTGTGTTGACCTTCGATATTGTAACCTTCAGGTTGCACCATGTAAATGTCTTCTTTGACAAATGCGTTAAGATATGTTGTCTGTACATCCATTTGATGTATTTCCAAATCTATTGCAACGGAAAATGATAGCAAAATTCTTATAGAAGAATGCTTAACTACTGGACTAAAAGTCTTGGTATAATCGATGTAATGTATATGAGAGAATTCTTTGGCAACAAGTTGAGCTTTTCTTCTCTCAATGCTTCCGTTTGTCTTGTATTTGATTTTGGATATCCATTTGAAAATCAACTACATTTCACCAGCAAGTAATTCACCAATTGTCCTTGTCTGGTTCTTGATAAGAGATGAATATTGTGTATCCATAGCTTCTTTCCAAAGATCAGAATCGTGCTGACTGAGTGCTTCTGCAACAGTCGTAAGGGTGGTATCCGAATGCCCTTCCTAGGGCAGAATGGTGCGAGGAGGCATCTACTTCACTGCCGTAATTTTTTTTTTCACTTTTTTTTTCAATGTTGTTTTTGCCGTAATTTGTTTTACACGCACCTTTCAGACGGAAGGTGCATGTAAAAAAAAGATAAATTTTTGTACGTGCACATTGTGACATCCAGAATGTGCATGTTTCATGTTTTTTTGCCATAAACATTTTACTACCACAAATTCTGCTGTGGAAGGCAACACCATTCTCTTAATTGAAAAGTTAAAACTAAGATTACGTCTAGAAAAACATTGAATTCTTTCTATAGTTTTTTAATTAAACAAGAACATTGTGTATACCACAATGGCATTGTCACAAATTTACTCAATTATATATATGTGACTATGTTAGATTGGATCCTCGTAATTATCTATTTTCAAGTCCTAGTTGTCTTGGACCCATCAAAATTTGATTATTTTTCTTTTTCTACCTCAAGGATTGAACTCTAATTCAAAATGTGTGCATGAGTAAAGATATGATAACAATATAAAAAAAACACATATAAATTGATTTTGTGAATGCAAATAAATAATCTTTATTTGATTATGGTTGGCTAAGTGATGATGTTGGTGTGTCATGTAGGTTGAGAGACTATCAATGCATGTAAAATTAAAAATTAAAAAATTGCAAATTTTTGCTATTGAGGCCATGCATATGAAAGTGCATTTTAAGCATGGGCATGCATGCAAACAAAAGAGAGAGACATGAATTGTTTTTTTCTCTCGAAAATCTGATTTTAGATTATAGACTAGTTTGTACAAAAATACATGTTAAAAGCATAACTTAAAGAAGCCTAAGTTTATCAGCTTCTTTAAAAAGGAATAGGGGAGAGATGACAAAATCACCAGTCCTAGATTCTCTACTATTAATATCTAACCATATGTTTCAAAGAGCAATGACTCTAATACATTGCTAGAAATCATTAACATTTACATCATCAAAAGTGATATCGACATTCAGTAGTACATCTCATGTGTGGCTGAATCTCCTAAATTTGACATGAAAGTGAGCAATTAAGAGGTTAGTCATTGATTTCCAAATTGGAGCATAACAATGAAAGAATAGATGAATGACATCCTCATCTAATTTTTTGCATTTAGAGTAGACATGTGACACATCACCTTTATAACTAGCATGAATGGGATGAGAGCTGAAGAAATTTTAAGAGAAAAGATTCTAAGCTTTCCAGTTTTGATTTTGCGAGCGCGTCGAAATCTAGTCCTCCTAGGAAATGTTGACAATTTTCACACTCCCTCTTCAACATTGGATGCTAGTTTCAACATAGTCTTTGAGCACATTCCAAGATTAGATCTATGCATTAAATATAGGTCCTTTCCCAATGGTTTGGTGAAGATATCAGCCACACACTCCTTTGAAGAGACATGTTGAAGCTCCACCTCTTTGGCAATGACTTGATCTCTCACAAAATGGTGAGCAATCTCAATGTGCTTGCTCCTTGCATGAAAAACAGGATTGCTTGCCAAGCTTTGGGCTGAAAGGTTATCACAAAGTATGATTGGAGTCTTCTCTGGTTCCAGCAAGTGAAGATCCAACATCCTCTTGATCCAAAGAATCTCCTTGGTGCATGTTGTTAATGCCTTGTACTCGGCTTCGGTGGAAGATAGAGAGATAGTTGGTTGCTTCTTTGATAGCCATGAGACCACTCCATCTCCAAGATAGATTGCAAAGGCACTTGTTGACTTCCTATCCATTTGATCACCTGCAAAATCTGAATCTGAAAATCCACAAAGGTTAGGTGTAGTACCTCCATACAAGATGCCAAAATCTCTAGATCCCGAGATGTATCTAAGTACTCTCTTTCCTAGCTTCCAATGAGCCTCACTAGGATCTTGCATAAATTGACTTAGTTTACCAACCACAAAGCTTAGATCAGGTCTTGTGATGGTTAACCATATAAGAGATCCTATTAGCTTTCTATAGAGAGTAATGTCCTTGAAGGATCTTTCATTACTTCTTGTAGTTAGCTTTACATTTGATTCCATAGGAGTAGAAACAACTTTACAATCTTCCATATGAAACGTTTTTAGAATAGAGTTAACATACTTTTCTTGACATATGAATGTAGATTTAGAAGTTCTAATAATCTCTATTCCTAAGATATAATGAAGTTTACCAAGATCTTGAATTTCAAACTCTCTTTTGAGTGCCATCTTGATTTCATCTATATCTAGATTGTTACCACCACTTAAGATAATGTCATCAACATAGATCAAAAGTAAAGTGATATCATTTTCATTCAATCTAAAGTAGAGAGAATGATCATACTCACTCATAACAAAGTTTTGAGAAAGTAAGAAGGAATTGAGCTTATCATACCAACTCCTTGGTGCTTGCTTTAGCCCATACAAACTCTTTTGGAGATAGCACACATGATTAGGCTCATCATGTGAAACATAGCCCTCGGGTTGCTCCATGTAAATATCTTCTTCAAGATCACCATTCAAGAAGGCATTAGTAACATCCATTTGCCACATATCCCAATCATAAAGAGTTGCAAGAGAGATTAGGATTCGAATAGTTACCATCTTTGCCACGGGTGCAAAGGTCTCATCATAGTCAATACCATATTCTTGAGCATACCCCTTTGCCACCAACCTTGCCTTGTACTTGTTGATTGATCCATCTTGATTTGTCTTGATCTTGAAGATCCACTTACAACCAATTGCCTTCTTGTCCTTTGGAAGCTTTACCAACCTCCATGTGTTGCTTTTGATGAGTGCCTGATGCTCATGATCCATGGCTTGGATCCATTCCTTCTTTTGAATTGCTTCACCTACACAAGTTGGTTCATCAAAAGAGGTAAGAAAAGCAAAGTTAGAGTTGTCCACCACTTGCTTTCCTTTTTCATCATAGGTTAGCCTTGATGGCTTAGCCCTTTGCCTTTGAGTCTTCCTTGAAGTTTGCTTTGGAGTGGCATCTCCATCTTCATCCAAGACATCTTGCACATCATGATGATTAGTAGGCACATCAACATCAACATCAACAACATTGGAAACATTCTCTTCATGAAAGATGACATCCCTACTTATGACAACTTTCTTTGTGGAAGGAATGTACACTTTGTAAGCCTTGCTTACTTCACTATAGCCAACAAACACACCCTTCTTTGATGAAGGATCTTCTTTAGTTCTATCATCAAGTGTGATATTGACAAAACATGTACATCCAAAGATCCTACAATGCTTGACACTCGGCCTTCTACCATAAAGAACCTCATGAGGAGTTTTACCATCCAAGGAAGCACTTGTCCATCTATTACATAGATAGTTAGCACATGCTAAAGCTTCCCCCCAAAAAGACTTAGCAAGATTAGCATGTAGTCTCATTGCCTTGGCACATTCACAAAGGGTTCTATTCTTCCTCTCGGCCACTCCATTCTGTTGTGGAGTCCTAGGACTAGACATCTCCCTCTTAATCCCATGTGCTATACAAAAGTCTTTGAACCTATTTGAGGTGTATTCCCCTCCATTATCAGATCTTAAGCATTTGATCTTTGTATTGAATTGGTTTTCCATTTCATTCTTGAACTTGACAAATGCAGCAAACACTTCATCCTTACTTTTAAGAAGATAGATCCAAGTATACCTACTAAAGTCATCAATGAAAGTTGCATACATCTTTGCCCCACCATTGCTAGTTGTACTAGAAGAATGAATATCAGAATGCACAAGTTGAAAAGCTTCTTTAGATCTAGAAGTAGATCTAGAATAAGCAAGTCTATGAGATTTGGACAAGGCACAATGTTCACAAACACTATTGTTTGCAACAAGACTTTTAGGGAGACCAAGAACAAGCTCTTTCTTTGCCATTACCTCCAAAGATTTGAAGTTGGGATGGCCCAACCTCTTGTGCCAAACTTCTTGGTTTGTCAATTGCTCCCTAGCCATACATCCTTCATGATTAGAGATCACACATGCATCAAGCTTGAAAAGTTTACCATGCCTCCTACCTTGAGCAATCAAGGATCCACATTTACTTATCAAACATGCATCTCCAATGAACTCCACATCAAGTCCTTTGTCAATCATTTGACTTACACTAAGCAAATTCTTAGTGATTGAAGGAATGTACAAAACATTTTCAAGATTTGCTTTCCTATTTGTTGAAAGGGAAATAGGAATAGTGCCTATGCCTTTGATGTCACATTGACCATCATTTGCAGTGTAGATGATGTTACCTTCTCCCTCATAAGACAATAAGGATGTAAAGTATTCCTTATGTCTTGTCATGTGAGATGAGGCTCCACTATCAATCCACCAAGGATCATTATCATCTATGTTGGCTAACAAACTTGAAGTCATAACAAGTGATTCACATGTGTTATGTTCTTCCTCATCTATTGTAAGATTTCCTTGCCTCTCTCCTTGCTCTCTTTTCTTCTTATAACATTCATTTGCAAAATGACCTTTTATCCCACAATAAAAGCACTTGAACTTTGACTTATTGTTCTTAGTAGAAGAGGAAGAGGAAGAGTGATCATCATGATCAAAGTTACCACCTTTGGACCATTTCCCTTTGCCTTTACCTTTGCCCTTGAATTTGCCTTTTGTGAAGAAAGCCTCTTCACCTCCACCTTGCAAGGATGCATCATCAAGCTTTGATTGCAACCTATGTTCTTCAGCCAATAAGATTTCCTGCAAGTCAACCACACTTGGCAAGACTCTTTGAATGGCAAAACTTTGCACAAGGTTAGCATGTTCATTTAGCAAACCATTCAACATAACTTGGACTATTTCACCATCTTTTATGTTCTCATCAATGCATGCTAAATCATCACTTAGGGACTTAACTCTCAAGATAAATGCATGAGCACTTTCACCCTCTCTTTGCCTACTAGAAAATATTTGTCTCCTTAGGGTCAATACCCTAGATGTGGACTTTGATTCAAAGAGCTTCTTTAAGGCATTCCATGCCTCACTTGCACTTTGACACTTTCCAACTTCCTTGAGAAGTTCATTTGTAACATTCATTTTAATGATATGAAGAGCCCTTTTGGCCTTCTTATCAAACCTTTGTTGCTCTTGAAGTGTGAGAGGTCTCTCTTCAATTTCTGCAACTATGTCCATGAGTTCATTCAACTCAAGTAAGGACTCCATCCTCACTTTCCAAGTAGAGTAGTTTGATGAACTCAACCTTTCACTAGACTCTAGCATGATCCCACCATTGGAAGCCATGATTCTAATGTTTCTTCAACTTTTAGGTTCTGTCCTAAAGCACTTAGCACTCACTTTTCTCTCAACAAATGATAGATAAAGAGATCTATGAAGATTTAGGACCCTAAAACACTTCTATCTTGAACCTAGATGGTTTCCAAGCATAGAAAGGAAGATTGAAACACATGCAACACTTTGCACACACTAAGAATGGATTACAAAATCAAACCAACCTGAACACACTCTTGCTTAAGCTCTCAAACTTTCCAGCAAGTGACCAAATCAAGTTATGGTGTGAAGAGTTACTTGCATTCTTAGAAAATACCCAAAACTAGGATGCCAAGATTACCTAGTAATGAACAAACTTGATCAACATATGATCAACACACTAAGATATTGATTCAACCTGTAAAACCACATGTAAACCACACTTCTAAAAGTTTATAAACTCTAGCAAGTGATAAATACAAGATTTAGAGGTGAATGAATGAGCACACTTAGTGAATCACAAGACTAGCTTCACTATCTTGTCAAATCTTGGTGTTTAGATGTAGATCTAAGATCACTTCACATGAGAATGTTCCTCAACCTGTTAAGAACCTGAAAACACACTTGCATAATGGTTAACACCTTCCAGCAAATGCTCCAATCAAATTACATAAGGAGAGTTACTTACATGCTCAACAAAGTACACCAAAATTTATGCCAAAATTGATGACAATCTTTACAATATGCTCTTCACAATGGAGCTTACAATATGTTCACCCAAAAAAGGGGATCTTTTATCCAAATGGGAGCTTTGCTCAGCCTTTAGGAGAATTACAACTCACTCAAAAGAGCATTTGTCATCCACTTAAGGAGAAGTTTCATCCACTTAAGGAGAGTGTTCATCCAAGAATGGAGATTGTCAACAATAGGATTGAAAAGAACATTGTTAGTATTGAATATGCACAAGCCTCACAATCACAAATGATTAGGTGTTATGATCTGATCCAAAATAGTTTCTTTTCAGCCTCTGATCTTCAATAGACCTGAAATATGCTTTTGATCCACAAGTTCAACTCACAAAACAAAGGTTAGTAAGATTTGATCAACAAAGCAATGCAAAATCATGCTAGAACTTGATCAAACATCCAAATATCACCAAAAATGGAATACTTACTGTAAATAGAAGCCAACCAGCTCTGATACCATGTGAAAAATACAGATCCTAAGTGGATCTAAACTCCAAGATCATTGGCTTGAATGCTTGCACTCCAAACTACATAAGCTAGGAATTGGCAACACATTCTATGCTACCTAGAATGCAAAGAACTTGATCAAAAAGCATTTATCACAAATGGAAACTTCCATAAACATCAAGTGCGGCCCAAAATAGCATTATACAGTCCATAATACATCAGCCTACCACTTTTGGAAAGCACCTAAGATCATACACAATAGCTTGAAGACAATACACACAACAATGCTCTCAATGGAGGAAGAAACAATGACAATGATCTATTGATCTCAATGAAGCATACAAAAGGTTTCTCCAACCTATTCTCCACGACTTCCCTACTATTTATGGATGAGGAAGATGACTCTCTCTCCTCTCTCTAGAAGGTACTTAACCCTAGATATTCCCTATATAGGAAAAATAGCTAAAAATGGCTTATATGACCAAAATACATCAAAATGGTCTCATTTTGAAGGGTATGAAGTTTGACACTTCATCATACTGAAAAAATACAGTAAATAAAAACATTGTTTCCTGGTTCACACGTGTGAAACTCCAGAACCAAAACTATTTACAATTTTAGCCAATTTAGGCCTCAAACTAGCTAGGAAATGTTGACAATTTTCACACAGCTTGCATCACTGTAGTGATGCAGCTCAAATCCTTTCGCTTCGTTTCTAGCTCTGTAGGTTAATCCAACATTTTGGGTACCCTTCAGATACTGTAGGATTCGTTTGGCCATTTTCCAATGTGTTAGACCAGGACTGGAACAAAATCGGCTCAATGCGTAAACAGAGAAGGCCGGATTGGGTCTGGTACAAATTGTTAAGTACATCAGACTACCGATTAAGTTATGGTAGTGTATACCTGCCATCTTCTGTTTTTTCTCTTCTATTTTTGGGCAATCCTGTTTCATGAGCTTGGCTCCAAATGTCATTGGTGTGGCTTTCTTTTCACAGTCCATCATGTGGTACTACTTCAGCATTTTTCTGGAGTACTCTGACTGACTTAAGTGCATTTTGCCATTTGTTCAATCTCTTCTGATCTCCAGCCCTAGGCATTTTGTTGCTTCTCTAAGATTTGTGATTTCGTAGTTTTCAGAAATCAGACTCTTTGTGTCCTTGATTAACATCAAGGAATTTTCTATCGTCGTGATGCCTATTTTAGACCGTAGATGCATCTCTGCAATCGACAGACATATTGTCTATTGTCAGGGTCTTCATAGCCTTGAGGTTGCTTCATGAAAATTTTCTCCTCTAGATCTCCGTGGAGAAAGGCTGTTTTCATGTCAATCTGGTGAATTTCCAGATTGTACTGTGTGGTGTATGCAAGGAGCAGCCTTATGCTTGTCATCTTGACCATGGGCGAATATATGTCGAAATAGTCGACACCATATCTCTGCGTGTAGCCCTTCGCGAAAAGCCTTGCTTTGTAGCGACCAATGGTGCCATCTGATTTTAGCTTCTTCTTGTACACCCATTTGCAGTCGACTGCTTTTTTGTTTTTTGTTAGTGGCTCTAATGTCCATGCCTCGTTTTGCCTCACCGAATCGATTTCTTCTGACATTGCCTGTTTTCAGAATTCTCTCTCTGGACTCTGGATAGCTTCTTGGTATGTACCTGGCTCTTCTGTGAAGCTGCAGTACTCGAACTGTGTGTCTTAGCTCCATTGAAGATTGTCAGAATAGCGGTCTGGAGGTCTTCTTTGTCTTGTTGGCCTTCGAGGTTCATTTCGTAGCTGCTCGAACATTTCTTGTTCGTGGGGTCGATCCTCTGCGTCGTACTGCTCTGGAGTCAGGGGTCCTGCATGCTAATTTGATGATTGTCCTCGGTCTCCCTCTTGAAGAGGCAGTAGTGTGAAGATCTCATGGCCTCTTTCGTCTTTCAGTTCAGGGAATGTGGACTCGTCGAACTTCACATCTCTGTTCGAAACAACCTTCTTCGAGGTTGGATCGTAGACTCTGTACATATGTATTCCGTTTGAGTAGCTGACCATGATTGTTTGCGGATTTGACGTCGAGCTTGATCCTCTTTTCTTTTGGAATGTGCTTGTATGTTGTACATCCAAACACTCGTGCGTATGACAGATCAGACTTTCTGCCTGTCCACATCTGGTATGATATTTCGTTCTCTAGCGCTGTCGTTTTTTATCTGTTCTGTAGATGTACTACTGCAGCTATTGCTTCGTCCCAGAATTGGCCTGGCAATTGAGCCTATGCCATCATGCATCTGGCTCCTTCGACTAGCGTTCTGTTTTTTCTTTTTGCCACACCGTTGTATTCTGGTGTGTATGCAGGAGTGAACTGGTGTTCTATCCCCTGTTCTTCGCAGAATCTTGAAAATTCTGTGCTTTTGTATTCACCTCCATTGTCGAATCTAAGGATCTGTATCTTCTTCGAGGTGTGTCGCTCTGTGAATGCCACAAACTTCTTGAAAGAACCAAATACTTAGGATTTCTTCTTTAAGTATTAGATCGTGGTCATTCGACTGTAATCATCTATGAACATTAGAAGATATTTCGAACCTGATAGCGAGTCTATTTTCATTGGTCCACACACATCAGAGTGGACAAGCTCAAGAACTTCCTTGGCCCTTCTTCCTTCGTGTGTAAATGGACTTCGATGTTGCTTGCCTTTCTGACAAGCTTTGCAGAACTCAGCCTCGGGCCTTGATATTTTGAGACCTGTGACAATGTCCTTTGTGCTCATGTTGTACAGGCTCCACATATTCAGATGATACAATCTCCTATGCCAGTGCTGATCTTCGTTTTCTAAAGCATTTAATATGCTATCAACGTTGCTGATTATTTTGGCCTGATAGAGATTTCCTTCTCTGCATCCGACCGTCAGCAACTTGTTTGTCGTCTTCTCGATCATACGACAAGTGTTGCCGTCGAACAAAACTCGAATGCCTAGATGTGCCATCTCGGAGACAGATAGCAGATCTTTTCTAAGTGAGGGCACATAGAGTGCTCTTGGCAGCTCTGCTTGGCCTGACAGTGTTCGTAACTGTAGAGAGCCAATGCCTTTGACATCATGTCTGCTTCCATCGCCTAGAATCAACGCTCTGTCATTTTTGAATCCGCGAAAGTTGATCAAGATCTTCTTGTTGCAGGTTATGTGAGATGTTGTTCCTGAATCGATGACCACATCGTAGTCATGTTCGGAGTAGCTTGTCGAAGCTTCGTCGAGTATCGTGAAAGCTTCGTCACCTCTTTCTGCATCTTTAGATGATTCTGCAACATTTTCTTTTTCAGCTTTGTTTTTTTCTTTTTGGGTTGAATCTGCCCTTTCTTCTTGCAATGCATGCAAGGTATTGCTGGATTGAACCAGCATTTGTTGGCTGTATGGCCTGGTTTGTGGCAGTGATCGTAGAAAGAAGATTGTTGATTCGAGGACTTCGTCTTCTTGAATCTTGGCTTGCTTTTGTTCTTCTTCTTGCCTTTCGTGAAGAGAGTCTTTTGTTGATCACTGCTTCCCTCTCCTTCATCTCTCATCAGTCCCTCATCAGCGACAAGACTGACTGCTTTGTCAAATGTCATATCTGGTAGACTCAGTATGAGCATTCTCAACGGATGATAGGATGTCGGTAGAGATTGCATGAAGTACATTAGACTTGAAGAACACGTCAAAAGAGAACCACCACCACCTAGATCCTCATCATTAGTAGTAAAGTTGATTTGCTTGCTACCTTCATCTCTTTGCTTCTTCAAACATTCATTTGCAAAATGCCCTTTGATTCCAGAATAATAGCATTTCAACTTAGACTTATCTTTCTTTTTGCCAAAAGAAGAAGTCTCACCTTGATCTTGCCCTTTAGACCACTTGCCTTTGATGAACATAGCATCCTCTTCATAATGAGATTTCAATGTAGATCCACCTCCTCTTGATTGAAACCTATAATCCTCATTCACCAAGATCTCTTGCAAATCCACAATACTTGGAAAAGTCTTTTGAATAGAAAAACTTTGAACAAGATTAGCATGATTATCCAACAAGCCATCAAGTATAACTTGAACAAGTTCTACCACCTTAATGCTTTCATCAATACATGCTAACTCATCACTGAATGCTTTAACCCTCAAAACAAAATCATGAGTACTATCTTCCATCTTTTGCAAACTTTGAAAGATTTTCCTCCTAAGAGTAAGCACTCTTGATGTAGAATTGGATTCATAAAGCTTCTTCAAAGCTTCCCAAGCCTCCAAAGATGATGTGCACTTACCAACTTCCTTGAGAAGTTCATTGGTAGCATTCATCTTGATCATGTGTAGAGCTTTCTTTGCTCTCTTGTCATACCTCACTTGATCTTGTTGAGTTGCTGGTCTCTCCTCCAAACCTACAACAATCTCCATGATTTCATTCATCTCCAATAAGGACTCCATCCTCACCTTCCAAGTAGAATAGTAGAATACTCACTTGTAGCCATGTTGAAGTGACCTGATCTTCTCTTTCAACCTGTTCCAATGCACAAAGCACTCTCTTGAAAGTCAACAAATTAACTCAAGAAGAAATCACAAAGATATGGAACCTCTCAAATCTCTTCTAGCACTTCTAACTAGAAAATCAACACATAGAATAGTGAAATCTTGATCAGCCTATGATCTATCCTCAATCTAATGATTCTTGCCACTTCCTAAGATTGAAACACACTCAAATGAAGTTCAGTAACCTCACAAACTAGAGATCCAATCAAAATTAGGGTTTTGACAAAATCACAAAAAATTGAAATCTACATGCAATTTCTAGAAACTTGATATATCTTCTTGTAGACTCCAATGAGACCTTCCTAATGCACCAAAAATCATCTAAATCCAGTAAGCCAAGTGTGAAATCGGAATTGATCAAGTATATAACCCTATATTGAGTTTTGACCTACAAAAGATCAATTCTACGCATGCAAAAATGCTGATTTTTGAGTAGAAATCAATCTAGCATGCTCTAGCATTAGTAACTCCTCCAAATCCTTGCTAAAGATGGCTGATCCTTTTATAACCTGAAACAAAAGAGCTCTGATACCATGTGAAGGATTTCAGATCATTCAAGATCCAATCCATGTCCCAAATCTTTGGTTACAATAAGGAGCAAACCAACAATCCTGCCAATGTAGAAAAATCAGCATCTACATACAAAATGAGACGCAAACTCTAAGAGATATTGATCAAACATGAACCAAAACATAAAATATGTTTGCTGTCCGTAAAATTATAGTACCTACTGTATTTCACACGTGTGAAACCGAAAATAGCAATAAATGATCATTCTACACATAGAATTGCAAGATAACACCAAGATAGTGCACCAATGATAGTAGAACCCAAAGAGAACCATGTATAATGATGAAATGAGAGAGAGAAGAGAGAAGATGTGTCTCTCTACGAGTTACATCCTTTTATAGAGTTTCCAAACCCTATTTGGCCACTTGGCTTTCCCTCCAAAATGTAAACCCTACTATTTTTGGGTCTAGATTCAATGTACCCAAAGTTCAAATTTGAATCTCTCTCAAACTCGACTACTGACTTTCCCACACTTTCCAAAAGTGTTTATTGAATGTATTTTAAACTAATATAACTTCAAAAAGTTTATCTCTAAGTCTAAAATGAGTTTTGGCCTCTTATTGACAATTTACCAAAATGTCACTAAACTAGACTAAACTAGTTGAAATCTCTCACAAAAGTCACTTTAGAGTATGGCTTGATTTACAGGAAGCATGATGGTTTACCTGAGTTGTGTGGCTATGTGGATGCGGATTGGGGAGGTGACTATGATGATCGTAGATCCACCACAGGGTATGTATTCCAGTTTTGTGGTAAATGCTTTTCCTGGTGAGAAAAATTTGCGAATATTTTGAGTTTGCGATAATTTTGAGCTTCAAGCTTCAAGATTGAACAAGAATTGTTCGCAAAAATTTTGCGACAATTACTTGTTCGAGTTTCTTGTTCAGGCTTCTCAGTTTCGCAAATTGTTCGAATTGTTCGAATTTTGAGTTCGATGCCTATGTGAGATCGAGATCTGCGAAACAGATATATTATAAAGTGGTGAAGATGGATGCTTGTGTAACGCCCAAGTAACTAGCTTCGAAGATAGATGAGAGAAATTTCCTACGCCTTTGCTGCATGCCTCCAACGTAGTTGCGTGACAGAATTGAAGTCAATTATCGGTCGTATTTTGGAGATGAAGGCAGAGATGGTAGAGTTTCTTTAAAACTTGACTTTCAATGACAGGATTTTATATTGTTATCAAAAGATGAAGTCTCAACCAAGGATAAATTTGAGCTCAAGAGATTTTTTGTTCAACTCGAAAGACCTACGACTAAGTGGCAAAGCCAAAAAGTTATGATGCTCAAATGTATAAGACTAAAATAGGCTGAATTTTTGTCTATAGAATATTTACAAAAGCTTAAAAGCACCAAGTAAAATTCCAATTTCAACAAACGTTCTCTAAATCTTCACCTAGTTTTTAGAATGGAATTTTTGTTTCTTACACATAATTGGCATGTCAATATTTTGCATAAACATGGAACTGTGATTGTTGGGAAAATTTTTCGTCAAGGGATTGGTCCCGTCGGAAGATCATCGACAAGGGGAAGGGACCACACTGCCCTTACGCAAGTGGTTAGGGTAACGCCGCATCCAATCCCGGGGGCCGTTATAATCACCCCATACTCTCGGGTCAATGAGAATTTTTCATGCTCTTAGAGGTATAACCGCTAGAAGATGAATAACTGCTACTAATTGACTTCTCAGATTTCTTGGTCTAGAAAGAAATGTCAGGTAATGTATGCTAGTGAGATGAATGGCTACTCAAGTTCGCTACTTAGCTTCTTCATCTGGAAAGAAATGCTAGTGAAGCTAATCTAAATCTTGAGTAGGATCTAACCGGACCTTGGGATCTAAATCTTGAGTAGGATCTAACCGGACAAATTCAATCTACTATCTGTGACAAGGCCAACTATTATCTCTCAACATACTTTGGGAGTTTGGCTCATGTACCTATATGTGTCGTTGTATTGTTAACTTCATCGATACTCTCAGACTGGGATTGGCATAATCGATCCTAACATATGGTTCTACGTGATAACAAGATGGGTCACTGAGAAACTCGAGGCACTTTCAATCGATTTGGGACATTGTTTTGATGTCGGATTTGGTTGCGTAGACGTGTCATATAGGCAACATGTTGCTACAATGTTATCAAAACTTCTTAAAGAGTGTTTTTTCATTATTGTTATCATCTTCAAAGTGATCTCGTAGGGTATTATCATTACCAAAGACACGGTGTAGGGGAGTTTTTGCCTTGTTTTATGCCTAAAGTCTCTAGCTATTCTATGCTACTTAAATAATAAAGAGATGAGGAAGCAAAGCTATGCTAGGGTCTTTCTAAAAGCCCAAAATTCTATCTAAGTCTGGAGGTCGAGGTTGGTGAATAGAAGATCATATGGTTAACTTTGTATGTTTTTACCCAAGTTTTTCTCAGATGGTGGACTTTTGTGTGATGATTACTTCTGGAGAATGGTGGACTTGCGGTGCTTATGGCTTCGTGAGTAACAAACTTTACTACTTCATCGGGCTTATTGGCTTCGTGAATAACAAATTTTACTACTTCATCGGCGCTTGTTGGCTTTGTGAATAACAAACTTTACTATTTCATCGGCTTGAAATATCCACCACCTCTGAATGCTACTCTTAAACAAGCAGCTGCACAATGCTAACAATGGGTCCACCAAGCCAGATGGCATGAAAGTAGTTTTGTCTAGTTATTGTTCTATAGGACACGTGATAAAATAGGGAATGAAAGATGTAAGTTTTTGGTTCTTGGCATGCACGGGTCTTGTTCTTGGTGTTAATACGTATGAAGTGAATATATGAGAGTGAATTTGGCGATGATGCCTCACTCGAGCTTTTGCTATAATTGTGTATTGATTGTTTGCACATTGATTGTTTACCTTTTGCTTTGTTCTTAATTACTTTGATGATTATGCTCTGCTACGTGTCGAATAGCAGGTGCAGTGTTGAAAAGAGGTCATGAGATGATAGGAAGCAATTCAAAATAGTCGAAGTAAATAGATGACTTCATCGAGCGCAGCGGAATGAACCTTCTTTCCTGTGCATGACTATGCCTATCAATATTGAACAAAAAGGTAGTGATAGAAATCACGTTCACCCTTTAGCAAATAGCTTTGAAATCGCTTGTCCCAAGAAGCATGAAGACATCAAGAAGAGGATTGCTGCTAAAGCCAACTTGGTTGAAGAAGAAGGAGAGGAAAAGCCAATTGCAGTCATGGCACTGGCAAATGAGAAGGAATCGCTGACTCTTCATCGAATAGTTGTGCAGAGGTTACTACACTAGTGGTGAGCTTGCTAAGGGAATGCAGGAGCAATGAGGACCCATCATGGTACCTAGATTCTTCGGCCACCATCCATATGACATATAAGAGAGGCTTCTTTGTCACCTATGAGCTCATCACATGAGGTAAGGAGGTCATTGTAGGTAACAAAGGTGTCATTATTGTTGTTGGGGTAGGATCAAAATCTATCACGTTTGGAAGTAGAATTGCAAAGAAGAACTATTGAGGTTTACAAAGGGGATGCACCACATAGATCCATGACTGATTAGGCAAAGTTGAATGAGGAACATCACCTTGCATAGATGCTAGCCATAAAGAAAAAGAGCAAGCATATCTTTCACGTCAATACAAATTTCACTCTACTACCAGTATTCCGAGTGTTCCACTAGCCGACTAAACCTACCAAACACAGTATTGGATAAAAATCTTTGGGTTCGAACAAGCTTTTTCAACACAATACTACCTCCCACAAGACCTTAATCTCTCTACACAACTGAATGCTAATGTAGGTCTTTTATCCACAACATTGTTGAAGCAAAATAAGTCTCAAAGATAATCACAAGAGATGATACACAAAAGGTATCTCACAAGGCACACAATACCACCCCACCATATTTGGAGACACTTTGTTCTTCACACAAGAGGCCATCAAAGTAGATTTTCACCAAGAACCGGAGAGCTAACTTTCACAAAAAACTGGAGGGAACCAATTTGAGTTTGATTTTTGGTGGGAACCCCTATTTTATTTACTAACTGGAATTTTTATCTTAAATTGTTGCAATCCTTGCATTATTCATGGCTATAATAATGGAAATTCATGTGATAGAAGTATGCTTGTTGTAAGAGCTAGTTTCTCTAAATGTCAAAATTTTAACTTCAACTCATGATCTTGAACTTCCTTTGTTAAAAGTGATCATGTTGGTGATGTTGTAGATTTGTCACATTTAGAAGAAATTTAGCATCTCAATATAGCATTATAGGTTGGGTGTTTTGGCAAGTTATGTGAGACACTTTTTTCTCATGAATCTTGGCATTCCAAGTATATGTGATAAGAGAAAATTTAAACCTATTGAATCCACCACACTTGGGTAGACTTTGAAAATGTTTAGGCTTATGGATTTATTACATTCAAAAAATATTTCTCTAATTACAAGCATCTTAATATAAGTGTCACACATCATGGATTTGGCTTACCCAAGGCACTTATTTTTTTGTATTGTTCTTAATAATGCAAAAACACTTAGAATTTGCTTTGCACAGGAACACAGATCATGCTACACAGTAACATAGACAGAAAACACTTTACACAGCAAGCTCACATAGCAACTGTATTTTTCAAAATGAAATTACACTGTACATATAGTTGTTCACTCAGGCAACCCATGCATGACCCAGGTTGCCATTGGCGAGATGCGTGTCCCATCGACATGCCTCGTGGTGAGGCCAACTGATCCTTATCCATTGATAGGACCCACAGTACAGTAACACAGTGATTCTACTTTAATTCTAACTCTCTCCCTTAAAGTAGAGTCTACTTTTTATACAATCATATACATAGCTTTAAAGTCAACAAACTCCAGTAAGTGGCTTAGTGAAAATATCAGCTAGTTGTTCTTCTGTGCTACAATGAACAACATGAATTTCACGACTCAGCAGCCTCTCACATATAAAGTGATACTGAATCTCAATGTGTTTAGTTCTCGCATGGAACACTAGATTCTTTGCTAGCTGAATGCCACTCTGACTGTTGCTATGTAAAGTCGTGGGATTTTTCTGCTTCATGCCAATTTCTTCCAAGATTTGTCTCAACCATATAGCTTCCTGTGCTGCACTACACATTGCCTTATACTCTGCTTCTATGGTGGAAAGAGCAATTGTACTTTGACTGAAAGTCTGAGTCGATTGTGATGCTCTGATCCCCGCACTTAATATGCTTTTGCAAAACTAAATCTAATCTAATTAGTGAATGACTATGGAATCGATTGTATCGATCTAGTGACTTCAAATCTGTGATCAAGTATGACAGACTTCGAACTATCGAAGTCAGTCTGAATATGATAGACGTAGTTGCATGTATCAGAGATTTTTCACTAGCTTCTCTCTGTCGCAATGTTCACATCACCAGACGAGCGATATTCCAACAACATGTCCCGTGAAACTGACAAACTATTACATAAACAGAAAAAACTTGAAAACACTACTAGAATAGGAAATGTAGGTTTGTCTTCAATATCTTCAACATTTACGCTCCTAATTCTCCTCACTCTTGTATAGACCTATGGAACGATATCTCTCCTCTTAATTCCCTACCCTTAGTGCTAATGGGGGACTTCAATATGTATCTTCACGCTATTGATGGACCTAACCATATTTCCTTTTTTGAAAGATAAGTGTGGGATCATGTGATAAATGGGTTTTATTGCTTCGATGTTCTTTTCTTGTGCAGCTCTCCCCACATTCATACCTCTTTTTTCACATCTGCCAAACTTGAAAGATTCTTTCTTTCCAACAAAGGAAATTGGATAACTTCAAGCTGTTTAATTTTTACCACCATCCCTTCTTTTTCCCTTTCTGATTACCTTCTAGTTGCCCTCCACTTTAATCTCTTTCTAGCCAAATTCTTCAAGTGCCATTCAGTTTATATTATAAACAATACTTTGATTTGGAATAAGGCTCTTTGCCCTGTACTGTTTGCTAAAATTTTCTCTCTTATGCCCTTAGAGGATATTATTGACTGTTCTCGACCCTTTATCAACCAGTAGGGGTGACTCTCGAGTTCTTCTGCCTCCCTCCTCGAATTCTTCCTTAGACATACTCTTTCTTCCATTACCTTAAATAGGGCCTAGGTAGTTGACCCCTCCCTTTGAGCAGACGAATTGTGAGAAATGAAATGAAAATCAGCCCAAGACAAAAATTTGTAAGCATATTCAGTACTGTGAAAATAGCTTCTAGAATTATTGGCAAAGGTTCTTGGCCAATGGTGTAGCTCGGCAAAGGTTCTAGCTGGCAAGAGTTCAACTCTCGCCTAAGTGCATCCTTTGCCTAGGTACTGCATTTAATGAAAATTTTCATGATCTGAACCTATGTCCAACATAATTTTTGCATTCTAAATCCATTTGCAGGTCAGCGAAGGTTCATAATGAGTGGAAGGGGCTTGACGAAGGTTCCCAAAGTGGTAGGCTTTTGAACTCTCGCTTGGCTTCAAAACAAGTACTTATTGTGCAAACCAACATTTTCCAGCTCAATTTAGATAAATCTAAGCTGGATGTATGATATGACAACTCGGTGAAGGTTCATAAGACTATTTGTTCAAGATTTGACTAAAAAATTATTTTTTTTGAGTCATTTTCCATTAGCATTTGATTCTTGAAAGTACTTTTCTTCCTTTTTTTTGGATCTGATAACTTTCTTGACTTTTGATGAGGGAACATGTAGTAAGCTGTTAGAGAATTAATCATCTTTGTATCTCTAATAATGTCTTCTAGTTAAAGATAATTAAATATAGTGTTGGACTCTTAATCTATACTAATAACTACGAGTAACTCTAAAATCATTGCTTTCCTTGTGATAGTTCATAAGCCACAGTTAGTCATTATGTTTTATGTAGTCACAAGGCTATTGCCTCATTCCAGTTCCATATTCCACTTAGTGCTCTATGTACTATGGAATGGGGCTATTATGCCCGATAAGGATTTCCACAAAAAAATTTAGCCGAGGCCCGGAAGGGTTAAGCCTAAAAATTTTTGGCACTTTCCATTGTGTAATGGATACTTTGAAAATTTCTACATGCTCATTATGAAGCATAATGAGCAGTTTGACATTTTTCAACCACTTTGACACTGCAATGTGGCTGGCTGGCGCATGGATGCATGACGTGCAGGCTGGAATGGGCAGCAATTTTATTTTAAAAAAAATAGATGCCTATTTTGCTTGTTCAAAAATTGGGAAGAATAGACACCTAGTATCCATTACGTAATGAGAAGCAATGAAATTTTGATAAGGTCCTATACCTATGTTTGAGAAGGAGCAAACTTATGGTAAGTGTCCATATATAGGAGATGACTAAAATGAACGCATCATCCGAACACTTAGACTCCTACTCTGTCAACTAGGAATTTTTTTTTCATAGTTAAATAATGTTTCCAACATAAATGAAAGGGTGGGGAAGGTTACCCTCCAAGGGCAATGCGCCCAAGAAGGGCATCTAGGGTAAATAATGTTTCCAAGATCAATGAAGGGGGAGGGTCACCCTCCAAGTGCATTTCGCCCAAGGAAGTCGCCTAAGGGCGGTATCCGAATGCCCTTCCTAGGGCGGAATGGCGCGACGAAGCATCTACTTCATTGCTGTAATTTTTTTTTTACTTTTTTTTTTCAATGTTGTTTTTGCCGTAATTTGTTTTACATGCACCTTTCAGACGGAAGGTGCATGTAATAAATAAATAAACTTTTGTACGTGCACATTGTGACATTCGGAATGTGCATGCTTCATGTTTCATGCCATAAACATTTTACTACCACAGATTCTGCTGTGGGAGGCAACATCATTCTCTCAATTGAAAAGTTAAAACTAAGATTACGTAAAGAATAATATTGAATTCTTTCTATAGTTTTTTAATTAAACAAGAACATTGTGTATACCACAATGGCATTATGACAAATTTACTCAATTATATATATGTGACTATGTTAGATTGGATCCTCATAATTATCTATTTTCAAGTCCTAGTTGTCTTGGACCCATCAAAAATTGACTATTTTTCTTTTTCTACCTCAACGATTGAACTCTAATTCAAAATGTGTGCATGAGTAAAGATATGATAACAATATAAAAAAAGCATATATAAAATGATTTTGTGAATGCAAATAAATAATCTTTATTTGATTATGGTTGGCAAGTGATGATGTTGGTGTGTCATGTAGGTTGAGAGACTATCAATGCATGCAAAATAAAAAATTAAAAGTTGCAAATTTTTGCTATTGAGGCCTCGCATATGAAAGTGCATTTTAAGCATGGGCATGCATGAAATCAAAAGAGAGAGAGATGAATTATATTTTTCTCTCAAATATCTGATCTTAGATTATAGACTAATTTGTACAAAAATACACGTTAAAAGCATAACTTAAAGAAGCCTAGGTTTATCAGCCTCTTTAAAAAGGAATAGAGGAGAGATGACAAAATCACCAGTCCTAGATTCTCTTCTATTAATATCTAACCATATGTTTCAAAGAGCAATGGCTCTAATACATTGCTAGAAATCATTAACATTTACATCATCAAAAGTGATATCAACATTCAGTAGTACATCTGATGTCATGTGGCTGAATCTCCTAAATTTGACATAAAAGTGAGCAATTAAGAGGTCAGTCATTGATTTCCAAATTGGAGCATAACAATGAAAGAACAGATAAATTACATGCTCATCCAATTTTTTGCATTTAGAGTAGACATGTGACAAATCACCTATATAACTAGCATGAACGGGAAGAGAGCTGAAGAATTTTTAAGAGCGAAGATTCTAAGCTTTCCAGTTTTGATTTTGTGAGTGCGTCGAAATCTAGTCTTCCAAAGATGAGGGGAATCATAAAGTTAAAGAGGAAGTAGAAGCTCATGAACGCTACGACGACAATGGCGATTCTGAAAATTCTCTATTTACTCAGAAGAATAAATCTTCTAAGAAGTCTAAGTTTAAGAGGGAGTCATAAAAAAAGAATGAGTCTAAGACTAATAAACAACAATCTGAAAAACAACAGAAAAATTCTAGTGATAAGAAGATCTGCAACAAATGCAAAAGATCAGGTCACACAGAAGAAAAGTGTTGGTTAAATCCAAAGATTGAATGCATTCATTGTCATAAACGGGGTCATGCAACAGTAGACTGTTATCAGAATTCCAGAAACAAAAGAGACGATTTGAAAGGTATACCTGCAGAATTCGGAGAGCACCGAATTGATCTTAAAGAAGATGTTATACATGTTCGATAGAGACTATATCGTCTCCATCCAAAGTACTCCCTCATGGTTAAGGACGAACTCAACAAGCACCTTAAGGCATGTATTATCTATCCCGTCTTATGCAGTGAATTGGTTTCACCTATTGTTGTCGTTTCCAAAGAAGAATACTGGCAAAATACAAATATGTCAAGATTTTCGCAAGCTCAATGCTGCCACAAGGAAGGATCATCATCCTCTGCCCTTCACTGGTTCTATCTTAGATCAGGTTGCTGGTTAAGAGCATTACAGTTACTATGACGGTTTCTCTGGTTATAATCAAGTTGGAGTGCAAAAGGAGGATCGTTCAAAGACCACATTCACTATGGATTGGGGCACTTGTGCCTACAACAAAATGCCCTTTGGTCTTTGTAACGCACCAGCGACTTTTCAACGAATCATGATGTTAATCTTCGCTGCCTTCCTAATAACTTTTCTTGAAATTTTTATTGATGATTTCTGTGTATATAGTAATATAAAGACACACCTATAGAAGCTGAAACTTACATTGCAACAGTCCCTTCATACAGAGAAATACTTTTTTGGTATGAAAGAAGGAATATTACTTGGACACAGAATATCAAACAGAGGAATAGAAGTCGATAAGATAAAGTCGAGCTTATAAAGAATATCCAGATACCAACCAATCTACATGAACTAAGAGCTTTCTTAGGACATGTCGGGTATTATCAGAGATTTATCCAAAATCATGCTTCTATTACTACCTCTCTTACACATCTACTCAAGAAACAAGTGGAATACTTGTGGATGAATGAACAACAGAAAGCATTTGAAGAACTTAAGCAAAGGTTGATCAATGCTCCTATTCTGAGACCACTCAACTGGGCTATTTTATTTCATAGTTATGTTGATGTTTCTGCATTTGCTATTGGCATCTGTCTAAGCCAGACGGACGAGAAAGATCATCCCATATACTATGCGAGTCGACAATTTAGTGCCTCGAAATAGAATTATTCGGCTACAGAAAGGGAAGCTCTCGGAATGATTTTCATTGTTAAGAAATTTCAGCATTATCTGCTGGGATATGCTTTTATTTTTCACGTTGATCACTATGCTCTAAAGTATCTTGTAAATAAACCAGATTTATCAAGATGAATTGCTCAATGGGTTCTACTTATGCATGAATTCACTTATAAAGTAAAACTTCGCCAAGGAAAATATCATACGAATGTTGATTATTTATCGTGGCTCAACACGGAAAAAACTGAAAAACCAATTAATGATGATTTTCCAAACGAAAATATTGATAAATTTCTAGTTTAAAGGACAATAATGATTGTACTTAACAATCATAGAGAGTTATTGGTTGCTTAATCAATGGATCTAGTTCTACACATTAGATTTTGATCTAGATTCACTACACTTAGATTTAAGCAAGAGCACTGGATCAACACATCATAAATAAGTGAAGGCGCCTCACACGTTGGAGTACTGTCCACAGTACGGCCTGAACCTGAAACAACAAGTACTAATGTTCTTGATAGCAATCATGAATAGAAATCACAATTCTAATGACTAGAAATCTCACAAAAGTGTAGAATGCGAAAGTATCATCAACCTTCTTAGCAAAATGATGATCCTTTTATGGATCAAGTACATCCACGAGTCTGGTACAGTCCAGCAGGTCTTCACACGTGTGAAGAGTGCCACATCACTCAGATCTATCTATTTGATCCATCCTTGATCCTTATCCAAAGTTGACCTTCTAGAATATGGCTAAAATCCAAAGAGCTAGTCTCCTAGAATATACGCATATTCCCTACGAAATAGGATCTAAGGAAAATGGTCAACTCTTATCTTCTAGAACTCTATACACACGTGTGAACATCCACTTGCCATGTGGGAGCATTTACTCATGCACATGCAAGGAAAAGCTAATTTCTAGGTGACTAGTCAACTTGACTAAAAACTAGTCATATCATGTTCACACTAACTAGATTGATACAAAATCAAATTAGATATATACAAGTATGAAAAGTGCTTTCTTTCACACGTGGGAACAGGCTCCACACGTGTGAAATCAGATCATCAACATTGTTCTAATGTTTGATCTTTATTTACAATAAACAATGTCAAGTGAGAAGTGACAATTTTCAACACTCCTCCTCACTTCTAACTTGGCAAATCTAATGTACATCTATCTACAATTCCAAGAGCATATCTTAACTTGAAAAATGGATCTTTGGACAATGGCTTGGTTAAGATATCAGCTATGCATTCGGATGATGGTACATGATGTAGTTGCACCTCCTTGGATTGTACCTTCTCCCTCACAAAGTGGTGAGCTATCTCAATATGCTTTGTTCTAGCATGGAAGATATGATTTGAAGCAATTTGTTGAGAAGCTTGATTGTCACAAAATATGTAAGGGATCTCCTCGGCCTCTAGCACATGTAGCTCCATGAGCTTGTCTTCTTAGCCATATGAGCTCTTTGGTTGTTGAAGTCAATGCCTTGTACTCGGCTTCACAAGAAGATAGTGAGATATTATCTTGCTTTTTGGAAAGCCAAGATATTACTCCTCCACAAAGAAATCTTGCAAATGCACTAATAAACTTTCTATCCATCTTGTCACCTCCAAAATCTGAATCCGAGTAGGCTCTCAAGTGCAAGTCAGATCCTTCATAAAGTATGCCAAAAAATCTAGTACTAGAAACATATCTAAGTACTCTCTTGGCACTTTTCCAATGATGAACTAAAGGAGCTTGCATACTTTGACTCAACTTGCTTACACAAAAATTTAAGTCGGGTCTAGTGATGGTTAAATAGATTAGAGAGCCTATAAGCTTCCTAAAGAGGGTGATGTCCTCAAAGGATGCTTCATCACCTTCATTAGTTGCTTTCACAACATGCTCCTTAGGGGTGTCAATCCCCTTACAATCTTTCATACCAAAACTTTTAAGAATGGAAGTAGCATACTTAGATTGACTTATGAAAGTACAATTGCTACTTCTAGACACTTCTATCCCATGTATAAACTTTAGGACCATCTTGAACTCACTAGATAAATCAACTTTTACTTTGCTTATGCCTTCATCATCATTTCTTGTCATAATGACATCATCAACATAAAGCACCAAAATGATGATCTTTCTTTCATTACATTTGAAATATAAAGAAGGTTCATAAGCACTTAGTACAAAGCCAAGGGAATAGAGAAAATCATGCAACCTAGAATATCAAGCTCTAGGTGCTTGCTTCAAGCCATATAGGCTCTTCCTTAAGTAGCACACTTTTTGCTCCTCACCAACCTTGATGAAGCCCTTGGATTGCATCATGTATATTTCCTCTTCTAAGAAGCCATTCAAGAAAGCATTTGTCACGTCCATTTGGTAGAGATTCCACTTGAACAAAGTAGCAATGCAAATGATTAATCTAATAGTTACAAGCTTAGCTATAGGTGCAAATGTTTCTTCATAATCCAATACTTCTATTTGAAGAAATCCCTTAGCAACAAGCCTAGACTTGTACTTACTAATAGATCCATCTTGATTGTACTTTATTCTATAAATCCACTTACATGCAAGTGGTTTCTTCCCTCTTGGAAGATTTACAAGATTCCAAGTATGATTGTCTTCTAATGCATCATACTCTACTTGCATTGCATCTCTCCAACCTTTAGAACTATATGCTTCTTCAAGCAATGTAGCTAAGAAAGATTAGGAGTTAAAAGATGTAGAGTCTTCCTTTTGCTTTCCCTTGTCCACATAGGTGAGCTTTGAGGGCTCGGCCTTGCATCTTGATGATCTTCTCGGCCCCCTTTGACTAGGATCCTTGTCTCCATCCTCGGGTTTGTCAAGATCCTCCTCAGGTTTGTCAAGATCTTCAATGCACAATGGGTTAGATCCATTAGACAAGATCTTACCAAATTGTGACTCATCAAAAAATACATCCTTGCTTACCTCTACTTTCTTGGATATAGGATCATATATCCTATAGCCCTTGCTATTTTCTCCATAGCCAACAAAAATCCCTTTGAAGGAGGTAGCATCTTCTTTCCTTCTTGTCTCCAAAGGGATGTGGACATAACAAATACATCCAAAGATCTTAAAGTCTTTTAAATTGGGTTTCTTACCAAATAAGACTTGATAAGGTGAGATCCCATCAATAGCACTACTAGGAAGTCTATTACACAAATAATTAGCACATGTTATAGCTTCTCCCCGAAATGAGATGGGAAGTGATGCATCAAGTCTTAAAGATTTTGCACACTCATATAGACTCCTATTTTTCCTCTCGGCCACCCCATTTTGTTGGGGGGCATAGGAACAAGTGTATTGCAATTTAATGCCATTGATCTCACAAAAGCCTTTCATTTTATTGGAGGTGTACTCTCCTCCATTATCACATCTTAGTGCTTTGATGGAAGTACTAAGTTGCTTCTCAACTAGAGACTTGAACTTAATGACAGCTTCATAAACAAGACTTTTCTTTGATAGTAACTCAATCCATGTGAATCTAGTACAATCATCTATAAAAGCTACATACATCAAGGCACCTCCATTACTTGCATGTGAAAAACTATGTACATCAGAATGTATGAGATCCAAGGGAGAGGGAGATCTTGATGAAGATCTCTTGTAAGAAGATTTGTGTGACTTTGCAAGGCCACATGCCTCACACATCTTTCCACACTTTTTGAGAGCTCTTGGTAGGTTGAGAGCTAGTTTCTTGCTTGTCATTGACTCCATAGATTGAAGATTAGGATGGCCTAATCTCTTATGCCAAAGCTCCACTTGAGATAGCTCCTCCCTAGCCAAGTTCAAACTTTCATTTGCAACATTAGCGTCCAGCTTGAAAAATATACCTTGCTTAATGCCACTAGCTATGCACTTTTCATTTTTCAAGATGGAACAAACTCCATTCTTGAAATGTACATCTAGTCCATTGTCCATTAATTGTCCTACACTAAGCAAGTTTCTTGAAATGGTAGGAACATACAAAACATTATCAAGATCTATCCTTTTAGATGTGCCTAAGCAAAGAGGAATAGATCCTATGCCATATATCTTTAATTCTTGATCACTAGCAATGTATATTGAATTCTTAGAGTCATTACAAGAGATAAGAGTGGAGAAATAATGCTTGTTAAAAGACATGTGAGAACTAGCCCCACTATCTATCCACCACGTGTCTTGACTTGAAGTTGGTGTAGATGCAACCATTAAGAATGTGTTGAATCAATCCTCATCTTCTTTCTCTTGAGCAATGTTCCCTTGATCTCCATTGGCTTGTTGATTCTTCTTCAAGTAGCATTCCGAGGAAAAGTGTCCTTTCTTCCCACAAAAGAAACACTTGAGCTTTGCCTTGTTCTTCACCTTGCCTTTGTAAGTAGATCCTCCATTCTTCATATCAGCCTCCTTGCCTTGATTCTTCTTGAATGGATGTTGTTTCTTCTTGCCGTTGGATGTAAAGTTTGATTTCTCCTCTCCTCCATTAAGTGACATGCCATCCATTCTTGTCTTGAGGGGTAGAAGTCTACTCTCCTCTGCCACAAGAACTTTATGCAACTTTTCAATGGATGGAAGAGTGTCTTGAATAGCAAATGATTGGACCAAGTTGGTGAACTCATCACCTAGGCCATTCAATATGATTTGTACTAGCTCTTGATCTTGGATCTTCTCTACTATTGCACTTAATTCCTTGTTAAGAGATTTGATCCTAAGGACATACTCTTGTCCACTCCCTCCACTTCCTTTCATGCTTTGGAAAACTTGATTTCCTAGCATGAGGATTCTTGAAGTGTTATTGGATTCATAGATACTCTTTAATGAATCCCAAGCCTCTTTGGATGAGACAAAAGAAGACACCTTCAAGAGGTCATTGCATACATTCACCTTTATGCAATGTAGAGCTAATCTTGCTCTCTTCTTGTATTTGGTTTGTTCTTGGGAGCTTGAGGCTCTTCCTCAACTCCTAGAACTATGTAAAAGAGGTCATGGATCACTAGGAGTGACTCCATCCTCACTTTCCAAATGGAATAATTAGTGGAAGTGAGTCTCTCACTTGATTCCAACAAATATCCACCCATGGATGACATTGTAGAATGAATGCTCTTCTAAAAATCACAAAGATTTCTGAATTTTTAAAGATCTATAAAAAGCCTAAAGCTCACAAGATTGCCTATAGCCTTGTGTCTATCAAACTAGCACACAAGCTGAATGATACACAAAAATCTTGACAAAAATTCCTAGCTTTCACTTACAAAAAAATTTGCTTTACAATTTTCTTAGAGATTTCACTTCAACTAAGGATATGAACAAATCAACCTCTTAGATCTGATCTTAAACTCTAAAAAAAAATGCTTCAATGATCCAAAACTCTATTTGGTCATAGGCACTAGATTGAATCTAGATCAATATTATACTTCAAAAAGCACCCAAAAAGAACTAGAATTGTGATTTTAGGACCAACAAACACAAATTAAGTAGAAATGAAAGTTGTTGTAAAGTTTCACACATGTGAAAAGTACATACATAGCCTCCAAGTCGATTTGATCCAAATAGAAACAAGCTATCACTCTAAATGAACTCGCCCTCACTAGTATTGGCCAGAAACAAATTTTGCCAACGATCTTTGCCAGTTTTATGATTCAAATGATCACTCTCTTACTTAGCTTTGATACCATGATAAATATTGAGTTTAAAGGATAATAATGATTGTACTTAACAATCATAGAGAGTTATTGGTTGCTTAATCAATGGATCTATCAAGCTCTACACATTAGATCTTGATCTAGCTTCACTACACTTAGATTTAAGCAAGAGCAATGAATCAACACATCATAAATTAGTGAAGACGGCCTCACACGTGTGGAATACTGATCACAGTATGGCCTGAACCTGAAACAACAAGTACTAATGTTCTTGATAGCAATCATTTATAGAAATCACAATTCTAATGACTAGAAATCTCACAAAAGTGTAGAATGCAAAAGTATCATCAATCTTCTTATCCTTTTATGGATCAAGTACATCCACGAGTCTGGTACAGTCCAGCAGGTCTTCACACGTGTGAAGAGTGCCACATCAGTTAGATCTATCCATTTGATCCATCCTTGATCCTTATCTAGAGTTGACCTTCTAGAATATGGCTAAAATCCAAAGAGCTAGTCTCCTAGAATATAGGAATATTTCCTACAAAATAGGATCTAAGAAAAATGGTCAACTCTTATCTTCTAGAACTCTATACACACGTGTGAACATCCACTTGCCATGTGGGAGCATTTACTCATGCACATGCAAGGAAAAGCTAATATCTAGGTGACTAGTCAACTTGACTAAAAACTAGTCATATCATGTTCACACTAACTAGATTGATACAAAATCAAATTAGATATATACAAGTATGAAAAGTACTTTCTTTGACACGTGGGAACAGGCTCCACACATGTGAAATCAGATCATCAACATTGTTCTAATGTTTGATCTTTATTTACAATAAACAATCTCAAGTGAGAAGTGACAATTTTCAACAAATCTATTTGAAATTTCATCTACAAATTCGTTATATTATGATATTATTACTTATCTCAAGGATCAGATATATCCGGATGGTTATGATTTGGAGCAAAAGATAGTTTTATTTGGAAACCTTCTAGAATCTTGCCAACACTAAGGAGATTCATAGTGAGATTAGACACAAAAAGTAGATCATAAAGTGTCATAGTGGATTCAACACCAATTGGTACACTACCAATTCCTTCTATCTTGCATTCACCATCAATAGGATTGAAAACAAGCTTTCTAGAATCAGTGTAAGGTGCAAGATGAGTGATAATTTTTTTGAACTAGTCATGTGAGAACTAGATCCACTATCTATCCACCATGCATTTTCATTTTCAAAACTGGAAGAAAAATACATAGACATTATGAGAGAACCTTCTTCATAACTCCATTCTATCTCACCTTCACTCTCCTTAGTAAAATTGGCTTGCTTGAGGAACTCTTTCTTCTTGAAACAATTACAAGCAAAATGCCCCTTCTTACCACAAAAAAATCACTTCTTGTTGGATTTGCAACTTGTTGATGTTTTTGATGAATCCTCATCACTCTCCTCCTTCGATTTGTCCTTCTTGAAATGTTAATGATTCTCTTTGCCCCTTCTTCTTGGCTTGTCCCTTGTGAAGTATGCTTTCACCTCTCTTTCATCCTTCAAGAAAAGTTGATTGATCCTCAATAGCTTGTTCTCTTGCCTACACTTCTTGAAAATGAGAACTCCTTGTAGTGCCTCCAAGCTTGGAAGCTTCTCCTTGATTGCATAAGATTGAACAAGGTTGTCAAATTCTTTCTTCAACCCTTCAATTTTAGGATCACTTGCACTAGCTCTTGGATTGAGGTGTTCTCCTATGCAAGAAAGCTCTCTGTGAAATTCTTTGACTCTCAAAATATAATTTGAAGCACTCTCATCACTCTTTTGGAAGCTTTGGAAAATTTCATTCCTTAGTGTGAGCAACCTTGATGTGTTCCTTGCCTCATAGATGGATTTCATTGTGTCCCAAGCCTCCTTGGCCGAAGTGCATGAGCCAATCTCCCTCAACACTGATATGAAGGGCCATCCTTGTCCTCTGCTTGAACTTTTGGACCTCTTGGAGCACTTGAGGCTCCTCCTCAAGTCCTAGCACAATCTCCATCACATCTTGGAGTACCAAAATGGACTCCGTCCTCACCTTCTGAATAGCATAATTGGAAGTGTTCAATCTCTCACCATGCTCCAACAAAATGGAACCTAGGGAAGCCATCTTCCCTTGATGAATTGTCTTGCAATGGATCAAAAAGTGTTGCTCTCTCTTTCAATGTATTGATTTCTAGCTTATATCGGCTTGAAATTCACTCTATGGCTCCAAAATCATGCAAAATAGGTCACACATGTGGATGTACAGCCTAAGCCTGTGTACTATACCAGCACCCTTAAAACCTTTTAATAATTTCAAAAAATAAAATGCCAATAGCAATCATCAAGCAAATAATAGACCAAAACTAGTCATGACGAAAGTTATCAATTTTACTCATAATTGGATGGAAAATCCATCACATATTTATACATAAGTGGGTCGGATCTGAGCATTTAGGGCTACCATAAATCCATCCATGACTAACCCTAGTGTCTAATCTAATAGTTCATAAAATCCACCTTAATTGGGGGTCAAGGTCTTGAGATCCAAAACAATGTAAAAATTCCTATACATAATGATTATAATGATTAACCGTGGCTTATCAACTCTCACAAGGAAATCAACGTTTTTAGAGTTACTAGTTAGTTATTATTATCTTCAAGCAGAAGTCACTATTAGAGATACAAAGATGATTAATTCTCTAACAACTACTTACTGCATGGAAGGCATGATAATCATAATCTCTCAATTAGAAGAGTTGGTGTATTTCCAGTTTATTTTTGTAAATTCATCACAGTCAAGGCAAAGCGATGACTTCCATTCTTGAAAAAGCTGGCGTAGTCTGCCGTCAGAGGCAAGAGATAGCGCTGCAAACTGTTGTGGTAGTAAGTCTAAACTTCGGCATTCAAGTAACTATCAGACTCAAACAGTTGCTATAATTCAACATTAAGAGGACAAATTACGTTGCAAGTGGCTTGAGTTGATGAACTGTCCTCTGTAGGAATTATTTGGAGCCCGAGAAAATTGCTTTCAGACGGTCTATTGTCTTCTGATCCAAGATCAAAAATGATTTCTGTAGCACTTCATCCTTGATGTTTGAGCCAAACAAGGCACTCGAAATGGTTTGGAAACCAGGGCTCTGGCTGTTCAGAGCAACCACGGCTTGAGCGGGTGCATCTCCTACATTGAGCTGAAAGTGAATGAGTCCTCTTGGAAAAATCATGACCTCACCTTTGCTGATGACCCTGGCAAATAGCTTGTTGTCAGCGGTGACAAAACCAGCGTACAAAGTTCCTTTTACAACATAAATGATCTCGGATGCACGGGGGTGGGTGTGAGGTTGGATAATTCCTCCCTTTGCAAAATCAAGCTTGGCAAAGGATAACCCAAGAGAGTTTAAGCCCGCAAACGTATCCACGTCAGCAAGAATAGCGCTGGCTCCGACACTGTTGTTAGTCTGGGGAGGAGCTGTGAGGCCATCAAAAACGAAATCATCTGTTGTGACAGCGGCTGGTGTTTTGCAAGGGTAGCCGTTCAGGTATAGATCCTTGGTAAGATCAGCAACACAAAAGTCCTGTAAAGGATCCGCATCGGCGGCATTGACATTGAGAGGCGCGAATTGTAACAGAAGCAAGGCCGGGAATACCAGCAGCCCTGCAAAAATGTTGAAGAAAGTTGAGGACTCCATGTTGTCTGAAATGAACTTTGTTGAAAACCTCAGCTTATACGACGTAAGATGGACTGAAACTATTCCAACAAGACAGATGCGTATGTCGCTGAACTGAGAGGTTGAGCGATGCCTATGTGAGATCGAGATCTGCGCAACAGATATATAATACAGTGGTGAAGATGGACGCTCGCGTAACGCCCAAGTAACTAGCTTCGAAGATAGATGAGAGGGATTTCCTACGCCTTTGCTGCATGCCTCCAACATAGTTGCGTGACAGAATTGAAGTCAATTATCGGTCGTATTTTGGAGATGAAGGCAGAGATGATAGAGTTTCTAGGGTTTTAAAACTTGACTTTCAATGACAGGATTTTATATTGTTATCAAACTTGATGAAGTCTCAACCAAGGATAAATTCGAGCTCAAGAGATGTTTTGTTCAAGTTGAAAGACCTACGACTAAGTGGCAAAGCCAAAAACTTATGATGCTCAAATGTATAAGACTAAAATAGGCTAAATTTTTGTCTATAGAATATTTACAAAAGTTTAAAAGCACCAAGTAAAATTCCAATTTCAACAAACGTCCTCTAAATCTTCACCTAGTTCTTAGAATGGATTTTTTGTTTCTTACACATAATTGGCATGTCAATATTTTGCAGAAACATGGAACTGTGATTGTTGTGCGAATTTTTCGTCGAGGGATTGGTCCAGTCGGAAGATCCCCGACAAGGGGAAGGGACCACACAGCCCTTACGCAAGTGGTTAGGGTAACGCCGCATCCAATCCCGAGGGCCGTCATAGTCACCCCAAACTCTCGGGTCAATGAGAATTTTTCAGGCTCTTAGAGGTATAATCGCTAGAAGATGAATAACTGCTACTGATTGACTTCTCAGATTTCTTGGTCTAGAAAGAAATTTCAGGTAATGTATGCTCGTGAGATGAATGGCTACTCAAGTTCACTACTCAGCTTCTTCATCTGGAAAGAAATGCTAGTGATGCTGATCTAAATCTTGAGTAGGATCTAACCGGACCTTGGGAGACCCTAAACTAGAAACCACTCTAGTCTTAATAGGATCCAAACCTCTATGGGATGCTAGTAAGATTCGGAGGGATTCTAGAAGGGGGTCACAAGAGGCCCTCCTAAATCCATCCTACAAATTGAATCTACTATCTGTGACAAGGCCAACTGTTATCTCTCAACATACTTTTGGAGTTTGGCTCGTCGTATTGTTAACTTCATCGATACTCTCAGACTGGGATTGGCATAATCGATCCTGACATATGGTTCTACATGATCACAAGATGGGTCACTGAGAAACTCGAGGCACTTTCAATCGATTTGGGACATTGTTTTGATGTCGGATTTGGTTGCATAGATGTTTCATATAGGCAAGATGTTGCTACAATGTTATCAAAACTTCTTAAAGACTCCTTATGCATCATTGTTATCATCTTCAAAGTGATCTCGTAGGGTATTATCATTACCAAAGGCACGGTGGTGTAGGGGAGTTTTTGCCTTGTTTTATGCCTAAAGTCTCTAGCTATTCTATGCTACTTAATAAAGAGACGAGGAAGCAAAGCTATGCTAGGGTCTTTCTAAAAACCCAAAATTTTATCTAAGTTTGGAGGTCGAGGTTGGTGAACAGAAGATCATATGGATAACTCTGTATGTTCTTACACAAGTTTTTCCCAATTGATGTGGACTTTCGTGTGATGATTAGTTTTGGAGTTTTACACGATGCTTATTGGCTTCGTGAATAACAAACTTTACTACTTCATCGGTGCTTATTGGCTTCGTGAATAACAATCTTTACTACTTCATCAACGCTTATTGGCTTCATGAATAACAAACTTTACTACTTCATCGGCTTGTAATATCCACCACCTCTGAATGCTACTCTCAAACAAGCAGTTGCACAATGCTAACAATGGGTCCACCAAGCCAGAAAAGGATCACCTAGTGAAATCTGTTATAAGTGAAACGTTGGTTCAATTTTAGAATCTATTTAATTGTCACAACGACATGAAAGTAGTTTTGTCTAGTTCTTGCTCTATAGGACACATGATAAAATATGGAATGAAAGATGTAAGTTTTTGGTTCTTTGGCGATGATGCCTCACTCGAGCTTTTGCTATAATTGTGTAATGATTGTTTGCACATTGATTGTTTACCTTTTGGCTTTAATTGTTCTTAATTACTTTGATGATTATGTTCTCCTGCCTGTCGAATAGCTGAAGGTGCAGAGTTGAAAAGAGGTCATGAGATGATAGAAAGCAATTCAAAATAGTCGAAGTAAATAGACGACTTCATCGAGTGCAGTGGAATGAACCTTCTTTCCTATGCATGACTATGCCTATCAATATTGAACAAAAAGGTAGTGATAGAAATCACGTTCACCCTTTAGCAACTAACTTTGAAATCACTAGCAACTAAGTGATTACGTAGCCAAACATAAAGCATTGAAATATCAAACAATTATCAGCTACAAAGTATTACATAGAGGCAAACATACTCACATATACTGAACGCAACAAGAAGATTGATTGATTCAGTAAGAAAAACAAATTAGAATGCAAATGAGCACAAGGTGAATGTGGGTCGAAGCCGCATACTCTAAGCTATCTCTGAGTAACTGAGAATATGTCTGAATTAAGCACTTCCGCTAATAAGCAGTAAGTGCAATAGCATACTCTAAATCAACTCTAAAACTAAAGTAGAATACTCAAGAGTGTCCAAGCTTGAAAGTTTGAGAGAGATGCTAACTATTGCTTCAATTGATGAAAAACAATAGAAGTATGATCAACTATTTATACTAAGAAATTAGATTGTCAATTGCGTTATCCAGTTGGCTGTGATGCGCTAGCATTCATCTAGTTAGGACTTCCCTAAGATTCATGTGCTGATAAATTAATGCCACGTCAGTGGCTTTAATTCTAAGCGGAATGTTAATTGTCACTCTGCAGAAATAAACTGTATATTGCACACTTCACATGTGACAACCGAAAAATGCTACAAATGCGAAAGGCCTTACTTAAACTATTCTCTTAATATCTTAGGCACCCGACAAATGCAAAAAACCCGAAGTGTCCAAAGTCTTCAAAGTGGCCGAAGTATGTCGTTGTGGCCAAAGCAACAATAACCACATGTGAACCATTTTCGAGTAGTTCGACAGACTATGTGAAAACACGAAGAAAGCTACAGATCTGGATAATCAGTTGGATGAAGATCAAGAATCGATTAGTCGATTAGTAAGAGAATAATCCAAGACTCTCCCTTAGTCTAAATCCATGAATGCCTTGACCTTCAAACTTAGTTCTGCACAAAACTTTCTGTGTGCATCCAAGCTTAATGCTTTGGTAAAAATATTTGCTGTCATATCTTGCGTTTGAGACTATTGCAAGTTAACCTCTTTGTCGAGTAATTTGCTTCTGACATAGTGATACTTGATTTCAATGTGCTTACTCCTGGAATGAAACCTAGGGTTGGCCGATAAGGCGATGACACTTTGATTATCACAAAATATAATCGTCGGAGCATATTGATTTAGACCGATATATGAGAGTAAGTTCCTCAACGAAATTGCTTCCTTTGTAGCTTGAGAGGCTGCGATATACTAGCTATCAATGATTGCTTGCGAGTGTTCCATGAAATAGGACCATTGTTGAGGAAGAATGTAAATCCAGAAGTGGATTTACGAGTATCTACATCTCCTGCCCAACTTGGATCTATGTAACCATTGAGTAAATTCCTTAGAGGGTCTTCTTTGGATTCAGAATTTCTCTAATGGTATGGCTGTCTCTGACGCCTGAATTAATTCTGCATTCTCTTCATTAGGTTATCAGCACTAGAGGATTGCATGGCTATCTCAGACGCCTAATTCCTTTTGCAATCTCTCTTTCATGGCAGTCTATGACTCCTACACTGATAATCTGATTCTACACACAAAGAATTGTTCGTAACTCCATTCTCTAAGTAATCCACAGCCCTGGTTATAACAATTTCCTTGTTTTTTCTTCCAATAGAAGTGGTATCAAAGCTGATATCTAATTCCGCCCATAGAGTGATATCAGTGCCTGTTCCACAAGAAGTGGTATCAGAGCCTAGGTTCATTGGATTACTAGAGTCTAGGATTTATTCTAACTCTATAGAACTGTCTTGCAAGCAGTCCAGAGAGCACCTCGGATGGAAATACCAAAATACGACGGATCATCAGATCCCATATGATTCTTCTAGATCTACGAGGAAGCCTGTGAAATCTATGGTGAATGAACACATGCGAAAAAGCTGATGTTGTTTCCCATGTCCTTATTGGCAGTGGCTCAGGATTGGTTTTTCAACCTGTTAGAGGAAGAAAAATCGACATGGGAAGCAGTTAAAGCGGCTCTCATTACGCGCTTTAAACCAAGGAAGTTCTTGGAAGATCCATTTCTCTTGCTGAGTAAAGTCAAGATGAGAAAACGAGAAAGGTTCAGGGACTATATTGAATGGGTCAAACATCTACAATCCAAGTGCAGTGTAGCCCTAACTCCCGATCATGCGGTGATCATGTGGTTCCTAGCCGAACTACCATGAAGCATCAGAAGATAACTGAAACGACGGGACCAGTACGCTACTCTGCAAGAAGCTATGGAAGATGCCATTAGGGAAGAGGACGAGGGATCTGACGACGAATATCCATCCACCCACACTCCTACTCTCTCGTTAGCATCGTCATCATCAAATGCATCCACTCTATCCACAGAACTGCTATCGGAGCAAATGACAAAATTATACAAACTCAGATGGAGCAACTTACGGCACAATTTGACCCGAAACTGAAAGCCTTACAGGGAGCTGTAGTAGTTACGCCACATCACCCGGAACCAACCCAGCTACAATATCCATGAAGGGAGAATGTATGGTGTTCAGTGTGCACGCAAAACCATACGACAAATGAGTGTCCAGTCCTAAAGCAAAATCTGTGACTGACACATAGATTCTGCCATCTGTGCAATGCAACATCACACGATACGACATTTTGCTCGTTTAACCCCCGGATTGTTCAACAGAAGAGAAGTCCTTATCAGACTTCTTATCCATATCATCAAGGGGCACCAAACGCAGCACCAAGGTACGGCGCACCGAATCAAAAACAACGTATGGCCTTACCTGTACCACCAGGGCCAGCAAATCAACAAGTGGCCCATGTAAATCTGACAGCAGCAGAACCAGAGATGCAAGTACCACCTGAACCTAAGCAACAACATTGGTACGGACTAGATGAACCATTTATGGATCCTGTCATAAATGAATTTTTTACAGCCTATGCAGCTCAAAGTCAGCGTCAAGGCGGAAGAAATTATGGCTGCTACGGATGGGACGAAGGACACAAAATTGTGGAATGTCCCTACAAGGGACAATATACATCCTTTTGCCAAGAATGCGGTTATGGACACTGTTACAAGAATTGTCCATTCAAACCTGGAACCAGTGCACCTATCAACCTCATTGCGATACATCAACTAGCAGGGATGCCATCGGAAAGACACCAATTCCACGCTCCTGAAAGACAACAATTCCATGCTCCTGTGTTAGCCGTCACGCAAGCACGGAAGTAGAAGGAAGTGGCTCCCTCACCACCACCCTTGGTCATTGACGACCAACCCTCAGCTTCAGCGCCATATCCAAATGTGACGGAAGAAAGAAGATAGTACCAAAAAATATGACACTGGGTACAGAAGGCACAAGTGGAGGAAAAAGAGCAGGAAAGGGATCCCACGGAACCTCCAGTTGGCGACGAACGGGAACCGCAGGCGGGCTCACCACTGTGCACTAATCAGAATGATTGGTTGCACTAACATGAACCACCTTTTCACATGGTAGAGCCCGAGGAACCACGCACTGAAAGGCTCACACTTTTACTGGAAAGCCGTGTTAGTTTACCACTCGAGGAACTATTGCGGCTTGCACCACAAGCAAAAAGCCTTCTAGCTAAATGGGCCAAAGCGGATGAGGAGCCAGTAGTGCCTGAGCCCATATATTGTATGGGCTATGAAGAGACAAGTAACGTCCTCCACATCGGGGCAACATGGGAAAGTGAGGAACACAACATTACTTTGCCAATCAAGCACAAGAGATACGAGGACGAGGCAACAATGTTAGATGGAGGATTATGTGTCAATTTGATCTCCACTACTTTGTATGAAAAGTGGGGTTTACAAGGGTTGAAGCCAACAAGATTCGCCATCAAGCTGGCGGATCAATCCTGTGTGAAACCAAAAGGTGTAGTTGCCGATATCCCTATAAAAATAGCAGGCATGCAGTTTGTGATCACTTTTGTAGTCGTGGACATACCTGAATCTCCAACTGCATACCGGGTGTTACTGGGAAGACCATGGTTGAGGACTGCGCAAGTAGTACACAACTGGGGTACGGGGAAACTCATCTTCGAAAACAGAGAGCAGGCTGTGAAGGTTGATCCAACCACATGGGCAGTGAAACCTATTGCACCCAAGGCTGATGACGGATCATCTACGACAGATCACATGATTGATCACCCAAGGCCAGCCAAGGGAGGTCACTATGATTCAGAGGCGGATGTCGTGAGATGGACGGATGCATTAGCAATTATTGATTGCCAGTCATGTCAATATGAATCAGATCCTGAATCCAGTACATCTTCACCCAAGTGTTACACTATGGACACACCAATCACATTTGAGGTAAATATGATAAACGTAGCATGGCTGTCAGCGGAACCTATTGAGAACCTAGTGGACAATGATTTAGTCCCTTGGCAACATGCTCTAACTTATAATAAGGAGATTGAGCTTACTGATGAGCAGGTCCTACACCACATGGATCGCTACGGAATCAAGAAAGTACCAGCTCAACTGCCTCAAAAGTCTACCATGGCAAAAGTCTCAAGGGTCGATCCACCCAAGGCACCTACGAATAAGAAGAATCAGTTGAAGCAACGCTACAACTAGGTGATCCGATGGAGTGATCTACCCGAAGAGGCGATTGCTACGGTAGATGTTGATATTCCCAACCACGAGGCAAATGTCACGACAGTTTTGATGAAAGACAACAAGGACGAGTCCACCAAAATGACAAAAAAGGACAAAAAGAAGGTGTTGGATTCCTTGAAGTCAATCAAGATGGACTCAGATACAGTGTCGTCTTCTACACAGGTGATAGAAAACCAAAAGATGACCAGTCGGGCTAAGATCAATATGCTGAAAGAGGAATCTCGACGAGCGCCAGTTCACGAGATGCCTGAAACTTTCAAAAATTATACCTTGGATGACGTGGTAATTATGATGCCGCAAGCCCATAGAGAACCTAATCAAAGTCAGGCAACAGCGAAACAAGTCTTCGAGGGACCTGCGCGAACATAGCCAATGAACCTTGCCGATCCAGGTGAAGAAGAAAAAACAGTGCATGTGGGAGAGCAGTTAACGCCACTATGATCCTTGTTGGTGGAGTATAAAGACTATTTTTCTTGGAGTTATAGTGATCTTAAGGGCATTCCACTAACAGTAGTCCAACACACCATACCCTTGGTGGATGGAGCAGTCCCCAAGGTAAGCCGTTACTACTGCTACAACCCGAATTATACAAAGCTGATCAAGCAGGAGTTGCAGAAGCTGATGGATGCAGATTTCATTTATGAAATCGAGCACACATAATGGGTATCGCCAATAGTTATAGTACCCAATGTGAATCTGAAGGCACTAAATACAGTCAACAAAAAGGATCATTTTCCTTTACCATTTACGAAAGGTGTCCTCGACTAAGTAGCTGGTGCCGAAGCCTACAGTTTTCTAGATGGCTTCAGCCGCTACAACCAGGTGAAGATAGCCCCCCAAGACCAACACAAGACAACATTTGCCATGGAATGGAGAACCTATGCCTATAAAGTGATGCCATTTGGACTTTGCAATGCCCAAGCCCCTTCCAGCGAGTCATGCAGGCGGCATTCAAAGATTATTTGCAAAAAATTTTGGAAATTTTCTCGGACAATATGTGTATGCATAGACTTGACTCAGAACACTTATCCAATTTGGAGAAAGTTCTACAAAAATGTCGCAACTTCCAGATCTCCTTGAATCCAAAAAAATGTCAATTTTGGTTGAGACATGGCTTGATTCTTAGCCATATAGTGTCAAGACATGGGATCGCCACAGCCTATCAAAGATCAGGATCATTGTTGATCTACCACCACCGGGGACGATCTACGAAGTCTACATCTTCATGGGTTATGCTAACTATTATAGGATCTTCATTCTGGACTTTGCGGAGTTATCCCGACCAATTTACAAACTCACAACGGATCCACATTGGAATGAGGAAGCCCTAAAGGCTTTCCAAAAGCTTAAGGATGCATTGGTTTCAACACTAATCTTATGCCCACCCAATTGGTCCGTTGAGTTTCGTGTGCATACGAATGCATCGAAGTATGCAGTTGAAGCAATCTTAACCCAGCCAGGTGAACACAAAAAGGATTTTCCAATCCAATTTGCAAGTTGACAGCTCAGTGATACAGGAAATGAATTAATTAACCATAGAGCGGAAAGCACTGGCGATAGTTAAATTCACACATGTGGGATGCCCTACACATGTACTTTTGATCTCCTAAGCCCAATAATACCATAAAGGCCAAACTGGCATTGATTGACAATAGGAAAGCTGATCATACAAGAAATATTATTGTGTTACAAGCAAGATCGATCAACAAAATATGAAACTAAGTACAATAAATGCCTCAACTTGACTAGAGAGAGAATATAAATGTACAAACTCGAGTAGAGAGAGAGGGCACAAAGAGCTTAGTCTCCAAATTTGCATTACACACAAAAATCATCTCTTCTCAATGAGAGTACATCGCATATATATAGATCCATGGACACTCCTCTGACTTTGAGTTGAATTGGAGTTATGAATCCACCTCTCAAGCTATCCAGACTTATTCAAGCCACCTCAATATGTCTAATTGTGCCACCTAGTATTTTCATGCATTAAATGTTGCATGCAAAGTACAAAGGCCAATTCCTATGGTAGCTCGAGTTTCTACTTCTACCTATCTTGAATATATTATTCTAAGATGGGTCTTTACTATGCCAAAAGAGCTCAATTCATCTTTGGCATTTCAAGGACCCCTACTTCCAACATTAGATAGATTTTTTCAATATTTCAACACTCCTCCTAAAAATGTATCTAATGTGGATCAAGCATCGATCTTGAGATAAGACCAAGATTAGATCTATGCTTTGAGAAGGCACTTTTGCAAAGTGACTTTGTGAGAAGATCATCAATACATGAAGATGTGTTGACATGTTCCAAGTTGATTTCACCTCCAATGAGCTTTTCCCTTACAAAATGGTGTGCCACTTCCATATGCTTGCTTCTTCATGAAAAACAGGATTGTTTGCAAGAGCTTGGGCCAATATGTTGTCACACTTGATCAAGGGAAGATCATCCTCTTTGATGCACTTTAGCTCCATGATTAACCTCTTGATCTCAAGGCCTAAAATGTAATGCATCTCTCCTAGATCTTGCATTTTAAATTCTCCTCCTAATGCATCCTTAGTTTCTTGAACTAGCATCAAACAACTTCCACTAAGAATAATGTCATCTACATAGATTAGAAGAATGACAATATCACTACCATCAAACTTTAAGTACATAGAAGGATCATAGTCACTAAGCGCAAATCCTAATGAAAGTATAAAGTTGTTGAGTCTTGAATTCCATGATCTAGGTGCTTGCTTCAAGCCATAATGACTTCTAAATAGCAAACACACCTTAGATTTATCCTTGATGAATCCTTGAGGTTGTTCCACGTATATCTCCTCCTCAAGATAGCCATTCAAAAAAGCATTGGAGACATCAAGTTGATACAATTTCCACTTAAAAAATATGGCAAGAGAGATTATGATTCTTATTGTCACCATCTTTGCTATAGGAGCAAAGGTTTCTTCATAGTCAAGGCAATATATTTGTGCAAAGCCTCCAGCACATAATCTTTCCTTGTACTTGTTGATGGAGCCATCATGATTGTACTTGATCTTGAACACCCACTTGCGTCCAATGATGTGCTTGTTAGGTGGTGGATCCACTAGCTCCCGTGTGTGGTTGGTGATCAAGGCATCATATTCAATCTTCATGGCCTCATACCACTCCTTGGTATTGAGGGCTTCTTGGACATCTTTGGGCTCCTCATGAGAAACAAAATAAGCATAAGTGGAATCAAGATCCACTTGTTTTCCTTTGTCATCATAAGTGAGCCTCTTAGGCTCAGATCTCTCCCTCATGGATCTTCTAGGAGTGAAAATCTGAGGACTTCCATCTTCAAATCTCGACCCCTCCATATCTTGATTGTCTTCAATATCAAAAGGTGATAGATTTTGAGGTTACTTGATCCCGGCCCCTTCTAGATTGGACTTTTCTTCTTCATGAAAAACTACATCTCTACTTTCAATTACTGTAGAATTAGAGAGCATGTAGATTCGATAGGCTTTCTTGTTGGATGAATATCCAACCATTACTCCTTTTCTTGCACAAGGATCATCCTTCTTTCTCGTTTCCAAGAGACTATGGACAAAGCATATGCATCCAAATACTCTAAGGTGATCAACCTTAGGTTTCTTCAAATAAAGTGCTTCATATGGTGACTTTCCTACAAGAGCGTCTCAGGAGGATGAACGATAGCAGCCCGAACAACTATCATATGGATCAGTAGGAAGTAGACCGTGACCGCGCAATCATCTTGCAAAGCAGAGTATGTTGCAGCAGCAAAGATGACGAACAAGCTCACATGGCTCAAGTAGTTTCTTGACGGACTGGGAGAGAACTCCAACGAGCCACTGCTACTCTTCATGGATAATACATCCACCATTCATCTGACGAAGGATCCAGTGTTTCATTCCAAAACGAAACACATTGCTATCAGATATCATCTGATAAAAGATCTGGTTGAGAAAGATAGGCTAAATACCGAGTTCATTCCAACGAAGCAGATGGTGGCTGATATCTTCACAAAGCCTCTTGACAAGGCGATTTTTGAGAAGCAGCGCACAAGCTTAGGAATAAAAAAAATACCAGCTTTGAGAGGGAGTTGTAAAAACCAAATGTTTCTATTTTTCAAAGCCTTAGTATTTTTCCTTAGTTTTTTCTCTGCTGTTTTTTACAACTGTGCATTTTGAACTAGTTTCGCACAGTCTGTATTTTTTAACTGTTTTGTCGCACATTTCGGTTTTTGGGTCATGAGAAAAATTCATCCCTAGGTCTAAAACACTTAGAAAATAATTTTTAGAGCTTTTCTTGACACTGTCGCATTTTTTGCATTTTTGTGAAAAAGGAGACACTGTTTCTAAAATGCCTTAGAAAGATTTAGACCCTTAGTAATAGGGACACTCACCCTTAGAAATGCGACATTTGTCTTAAAACTGCTTTTTGACCTAAAGTTGGATTTTTCGCATTTCGGCTTTTTCAGTTTTCAGAAAAAGCTACAACTATCTTTAAAATGAGGACACCTACCCTTAAAGATGGGGCACTAGCCTTAGAACTATTTTCTACACTTTAGTCGGCCTTTTTGCCCTTCGGCTTTTTCGCTTTTCCGAGAAAGCTTCAACTGCCTTTAGAAATGGTTCATGTCCTTAACTCATGTTTTTTGCCTACCCTTAAAAAAAGAGACACTGCCCTTAAAACTGGTTTCTGCCTTGTGTCGATTTTTTCTCCTTTCAGAAAAAGTGACATTGTAGCCAAATGCCCTAAAAACCCTTCTGACCTACCTAAGGCCTTTTCGCCTTTTTGCGAGAAAGGCAACACTGAAAAACGAAGGTGCACTTGAAATCCCAAAGGTGTCTTTCTGGCATAAACCAAAGGTGCCCTTGAAAAAGCGACACTACTCTTAAAGTCGCAAAAGGCAAAAAGCGAAGCCCTGCAGCGTGAAGGCCAGAGCGCAACAGACAGAAGGCAGATGACTCACAGAGGACATTGACAGAAAACCGAAATCAGTTTCGATTAAGGCTAATGCATTTCTTTTGATTAAATCTTCTAACTTAATCAGTCCCCAAGATTGATCACATATAGAGATCAACGAAGGATGTAGAGATAGAAGCAAAAGACACACACAGTCACGGACAAAATATAGGCAGACAGTCTGAGATAGCTTTAGAGTGAGTTTTACATATCAGCAGTAGCTAGTCATACTATTCGCGAGAAGAGAATATCTCTCTTGTGCCAACGCGCTGATCTGGGAAACAGACAACGTTCAAGAATTGTATTGTAAATTCAGTTCTGATATAGAAGCCGTTTTCTCAATGTTCTGTTTGTTGATGTGTATGATCTGTAAAAATTTGAATGCATGCTATCAGTAGATAAATTTCTGCTGTTGTTTTATTCAACATTATCTGTTGTTTACAAGTTTGAAATTTTATAACAGATCTACAGTAGCTGATCTGGGGTTTGAAAGAGAATCAGACCGCAGTCTGTAGCAGTAGCTACTCCTGCCAAGTCAGCTCTATCCGGCCTGTCAATCCCGTAGGAATTCTACTTTTTCCATCAATAGGTCAATAGATCCACCCTAATATGGAATCAAGATCTCAAGATCCAAAAACAATGTAAAACATGCTATTTTTAGCTCCTAGAATTTCAGTCTTATCTAAGCACACTTTGGCCTCATTTCAAAGATGCTATCACAATGTAATATGAGGAATGAGGTCTTGAGAAAGCATCCTATGCTATTTGGCATGTGTGGCATCTATTTACGTGGCCATCTTGCCAAATACAATGCATGTGACCAAAATTGGTCAAGCTAGAATTGTGAAGTTTCAATACTCCTCCTCACAATTTAGCTTGATGAGACTATCTTGGATTAATAATAATTACATGCATAAAAACAACATAATTTACAGGTTCTTGATGTATGTACTGATATAATCACTCATTACAATAAGAACATAATTTGAGCTCCATCTTGTCAAATGTAGTGAGAGCTCCATAACAGTTGTCTTCAAGATCCAAGCTTTGTCTTTGGTAGATTGTTGAATGATTACCTTGGGCTGCAAAATGTGAGTCTCCTCCTCAAAATAAACATGAAAAACAGTAGCTTTCCAAAATATCCAACTTTTGTATGAAGCACATACAACAAAAACTTGAGATATCACCATCTTGACTTTATCCACCAAAACAATGAACTCCAACTTGGCATCGTTTCAATGAAAGTCTTTATTCCTTCTTTTATTCCTTTTACTATTCAGCTTCAAGTTAAAACTTGAATATTAAATGAAACTAGTGAAAAACTAATTTGTTGATGATTTGCTATTTTTAGCATCGAAAGAAACTAGTATAAACTAGTTTGTTAATGATTTGTTATTTTTAGCATATTTTGAAGTAGTTTAAACAAGAATTCTGATATAGAAATTTAGTCCTTTAGAGAAATTGATCATGTGAGCAACTTTTGTTGGTGGACAATTGCATAATTTAAGATTGCTTAAAAGGGTGGGGGGGGGGGGGGTTGACTCTTCAACTTCAATGCTTTGCATGTGTGGACGTTTTTGGCATTGCCTTGCAAAAGGCAAGACTTTGGGTTCAAGTTGGTCAATGGGAGGTTTTTCAAAAGTTATCATTAAAGTCAATGCCTTAAACTATAAGGATATGTGCACACAAAAAGCTTTGCCACATTGCTAAGGACTCTATTGCAAGAACTTGGTCCTTTAGATGCACCTCCATGCATGCCCACAATTCAGGCACCTTCATATTCAAGTCATCAATAGCCAAAATTTGTGTTCATCTCTTTTTCTTTCATGCATCCCTTGTTCTCAACCTACACGATGCATCAACGACATCAACAAAAAAAATAATCAAATAAAGAGTACATATTTGCATTCAGAAAGACCATTTCAATATTGTTTTCATATCTCTACTCCAGCACACACTTTGAATCACAGTTCAATTCTTGAGATAACAATAAAAAAAAAATGTCACAGTTCCAAGACAACTAGAAATATGAAATAGCTACTTACATTATTTGTGGCAGTGCCTTTGTGATACACTACTGCATTCTTGTTGATGAGATTTCATAATTTACAATATGTGTTTCATGTTCTATGATTCATGCAATGTTTATGAGTTTATTAGGTTTAGTAATCTTTGATTCTCCATATGTTTTAAGAGTCACATCAAGAGTAGTTCACACAATTTATGTTGATAATAACAATTTTTTTAACATAACATTGTTAAACATGCAGGTATTTTTCCAACCGGATCAACCAAACAACAAGTGGTGGTATGTTGTTCAAGTTAAGCCACGCAAAAGACAAGTACTTGAAAATGTATATATTGATAATGAGGATAGTTGATGAGGATATAGAAACATCTCCAAGTTCCTTAAATGTTAAAAACACTAAAAATGATCTGATGATTCTGACATAAACAAAAATATTGAGACAGTGTCTGATTACTAGAGTGATGCTAAAATTCATCTAAGTGGAGATGAGTTGCAAGATGTATTGGTTGATGATTTTGAATCTTGTGATGATGAATAAACTATATGTGTCACAACCATTTTTGTGATAAAATAATAGTTTACAAAATTGCATATGTTTATTTATTTATATATTTATCCATTTATTTATTTATCCATTTATTTATTTATCTATATTTATATATTGTTTTTTGAATCCTTACATCTTTATAAATTGTTGCAATTTTTTAATTCACTTTAAGTTCTATCTCGCAATCACTTATCAATCTAGTCTAAAACCTACGTAGCAATGGAAAAGCTTATCAAAGATTTATCAAAAATTGATTAATCAAAGGAAAACAATTAGTTAGCATACATTGAACATTTCTATATGTATCAAAAACACTTTCCTTCTTGCAATATCCTCATTACTGAAAATCTATAGAAGTCATAATGAGGGCAATATTGAACCATGTGTTTGTAAACATTCAAAGCAATCGTTCAATTATTGTTTCACCTTTGCAAATACACATGTTTTTTTCATCTCGCCATCTAGCTTAATGGACTATTTATTGTTATATTTAAGTATGATAAATATGAAAACACATCATAGTTTTTATAGTGAAATCCATTCACAAAATTTCATTTAGTTTTAAGAACCTATAATTTGTTAAGAATTTATTTTTTTCACCACATGTCCAAGCAAATTTTTCTAAACATTGTTATGTATGGCAAATTAAATTGCTTGTCACGTGTGGCAAATCTCCAAACAAATCTGTAACTATCATCACCCATGTAGTGCTACGTGTGGAAAATCTCTAGACTATTGCAACGCACGGCAATCTACTAAACATAGAATCACATCATTAGTTAACACTAATCAACTAGTTAGTTAGTCTGTGTCATTGCTACTTGTTTCAACTGGGCGTGAAGCCCGTTGAGCTGCCAGCTGGCAGCGCGAAAGATTTTCCTTCGTCTGTTTCGTAATCTCCCGTTTGCTTTTGTTCTTTTTGTAGTTTTTGTTTCGCGTCCCTTTCTCAACTTTGGGGTCTTGGAGGGGTGTTTGCGATTCGCGATTGATTTGCGAATCATTCGTCCTTCGAGTCAAAGACACGTTGACTTTTGCGAATTGTTCTCGTTCGTGCTTTGAGTCAAAGTCACGTTGACTGTCGCGAATTGTTCAGCCTTCATGTCTTGCTCGTGCTGCCACAAAGTTGCAGGAGTTCACCATTTCTGACACTCCCTCTTGAACCTTGCAACTTTGTTCGTTTAATCCAATTGCCTCTCTTTGCTTGGTAGAGAGTGGCTTGTCGAGTGGTTTCATGAGGAGATCTGCAATCATATTTTATGATTTTATGAACTGGACCTGGAGCTCTCCTTTCGAGATCAAATCTCAAATATGATGGTACTTCAGAGGAATGTGCTTTGTCTTTGAATGGAAGACAAGATCCTGGGACAGATAGATGGCACTCTGAGAGTCCATCATCATCGTGCTTGGCCCCTCTTGTGGTATCCCGATTGCCTCCAACATCATTTGCAGCCACACTACCTCATTCCCCACTTTCGAAGCTGCGACATGTCGCAAGAGGATTGAGCTACCAAGGTTTGCTTTTTGCATATCCAGCTGATTGCAGCTCCGCACGCTATCGTATAGCCTCTAGTTATGGACTTGTTGTCATCTTTGCAGCTCGCCCAGCTTGCATCACTGTAGTGATGCAGCTCAAATTCTTTCGTTTCGTTTCTAGCTCTATAGGTTAATCCAATATTCTGGGTACCCTTCAGATATTGTAGGATTCGTTTGGTCATTTTCCAATGTGCTAGACAAGGATTGGAACATAATTGGCTCAATGCGTAAACAAAGAAGGCCAGATCGGGTCTGGTACAAATCGTTAAGTACATCAGACTACCGATTAAGTTATGGTAGGGTAAACCTGCCATCTTCTATTTTTCCTCTTCTATTTTTGGGCAATCATGTTTTGTGAGCTTGGCTCTAGCTATCATTGGTGTGGCTTTCTTTTCACAGTCCATCATGTGGTACTACTTCAGCATTTTTTCGGCATACTCTGACTGACTTAAGTGCATTTTGCCATTTGTTCGATCTCTTATGATCTCCAGCCCTAGGCATTTTGTTGCTTCTCCAAGATCTATGATTTCGTAGTTTTCAGAAATCAGACTCTTCGTGTCCTTGATTAACATCAAGGAATTTCCTATCATCAGTGAATCATCCACGAAACTGGTCAGTATCACAAAATCCTTTCCTACTCTTTTGATGTGGACATTACAGTCTGGTTGAGTAGGATTGAAGTCTAGGGACTTCAGAAGACCATCAAGCTTTTTGTACCAGACTCGTGATGCCTGTTTTAGACCGTAGATGCATCTCTACAATCGACAGAAATATTGTCTATTGTCGAGGTCTTCATAGCCTTCACGTTGCTTCATGAAAATTTTCTCCTCTAGATCTCCGTGGAGAAAGGCTGTTTTCACGTCAATCTGGTGAATTTCCATATTGTACTGTGTGGCGTATGCAAGGAGCAGCCTTATGCTTGTCATCTTGACCATGGGCGAATATGTGTCAAAATAGTCGACACCATATCTCTGCATGTAGCTCTACGCGACAAGCCTTGCTTTGTAGCGACCAATGGTGCCATCTGATTTCAGCTTCTTCTTGTACACCCATTTGCAGTCAACTACGTTTCTGTTTTTTGGCAGTGGCTCTAATGTCCATGCCTCGTTTCGCCTCATCGACTCAATCTCTTCTGACATTGCCTATTTTCAGAATTCTTCCTATGGACTCTGGATAGCTTCTTGGTATGTAGCTGGCTCTTCTGTGAAGCTGCAGTACTCGAACTGCGTGTCTTAGTTCCATTGAAGATTGTCAGAATAGCGGTTTGGAGGTCTTCTTTGTCTTGTTGACCTTCGAGGTTCGTTTCGTTGCTGTTCGAACATTTCTTGTTCGTGGGGTCGATCCTCTGCTTTCTACTGCTCTGGAGTCTGGGGTCCTGCATGCTGATTTGATGATTCTCCTCGATCTCCCTTTTGAATAGGCAGTAGTGTGAAGATCTCATGGCCTTCTTTCGTCTTTCAGTTCACGGAATGTGGACTCGTCGAACTTCACATCTCTGTTCGAAACAATCTTCTTCGAGGTTGGATCGTAGACTCTGTACATATGTATTCCGTTCGAGTAGCCGACCATGATTGTTTGCTCAGATTTGACGTCAATATTGCTTCTCTTTTCTTTTGAAATGTGCTTGTATGTTGTACATCCAAACACTCGTGCGTATGACAGATCAGACTTTCTGTCTGTCCACATCTCGTACGATATTTCGTTCTCCAGTGCTGTCGTTTTTTATCTGTTCTGCATATGTACTACTGCAGCTATTGCTTCATCCCAGAATTGGCCTGGCAATTGAGCCTGTGCCATCATGCATCTGGCTCCTTCTACTAGCGTTCTGTTTTTTCTTTTTGCCACACCGTTGTATTTTGGTGTGTATGCAAGAGTGAACTGGTGTTCGATCCCTTGTTCTTCACAGAATCTTGAGAATTATGTGCTTTTGTATTCACCTCCATTGTCAGATCTAAGGATCTGTATCTTCTTCAAGGTGTGTCGCTCTGTGAATGCCACGAACTTCTTGAAAGAATCAAATACTTTGGATTTCTTCTTCAAGTAGTAGATCGTGGTCATTCGACTGTAATCATCTATGAACATTAGAAGATATTTCGAACCTGAGAGCGAATCTATTTTCATCGGTCCACACACATCAGAGTGGACAAGCTCAAGAACTTCCTTGGCTCTTCTTCCTTCGTGTGTAAATGGACTCCGATGTTGCTTGCCTTTCTGACAAGCTTCACAGAACTCAGCCTCGGGCCTTGATATTTTGAGACCTGTGACAATGTCCTTTGTGCTCATGTTGTACAGGCTCCACATGTTCAGATGATACAATCTCCTATGCTAGCATTGATCTTCGTTTTCTGAAGCATTTAATATGCTATCAGAGTTGCTGATTATTTTGGCCTGGTAGAGATTTCCTTCTCTGCATCTGACCGTTAGCAACTTGTTTGTCATCTTCTCGATCATACGACAAGTGTTGTCGTCGACCTAGATCTGCCATCTTGGAGACAGATAGCAGATCTTTTCTGAGTGAGGGCACATAGAGTGCTCTTGGCAGCTCTACTTGACCTGACAGTGTTCGTAACTGTAGAGAGCCAATGCCTTTGACATCATGTCTGCTTCCATCGCCTAGAATCATCGCTCTGTCGTTTTCGAGTTCGCAAAAGTTGATCAAGATCTTCTTGTTGCAGGTTATGTGAGATGTTGCTCCTGAATCGATGACCACATCGTAGTCATGTCCGGAGTAGCTTGTCGAAGCTTCGTCGAGTATCGTGAAAGCTTTGTCACCTCTTTCTGCATCTTTAGATGATTCTGCAATGTTTGCTTTTTCAGCTTTGTTTTTTCTTTTTGGGTTGAATCTGCCCTTTCTTCTTGCAGTGCATGCAAGGTATTGTTGGATTGAACTAGCATTTGTTGGCTGTATGGCCTGGTTTGTGGCAGTGATGGTAGGAAGAAGATTGTTGATTCAAGGACTTCGTCTTCTCGAATCTTGGCTTGCTTTTGTTCTTCTTATTGCCTTTCATGAAGAGAGCCTTCTCTTCATCACTGCTTCCCTCTCCTTCGTCTCTCATCAGTCCCTCATTAGCGACAAGACTGACTGCTTTGTCGAATGTCATATCTGGTAGACTCAGTATGAGGATTCTCAACGTTTGATAGGATGAAGTACATCAGCTACTGTGGTGCTGGGACCTGGTGCTCCTGTCTTGATGCAACGAGTTGAGCAAAAATCGTTCTAATCTTCTCAACGTGATGATCCAACTAGTTGCCATCCCACCATATTGATTGCAGCTGATTGTGAAGATGCATGACTGAAGCTGCAGTTCTCACTTTATACTTCTGCTTTAATCTTTCCCATGCTGCATGGTTGCTTTCGTAGTCATCAATCTGCATGAGTAGATCTTCATTTATGGACAAAACGATGATCGCCATTGCACGCTCATCCTTTTTTATCCATTCAGCTCTCCTCGGGTCTCCCTTTGGAGGCTACACCTCTGAGAGCTCGGTCACCGACCAAATGCCTTCGCCCTTCAGGAGCGTTTTGATTTTGAATTTCCAGATTCTATAATTTGCGCTATCGAGACTGATTGCTACTCTGGTCTGGATTGTGATAGCCATATTATGTTGTCTGGAAGAATTACTGCTAGGATATCAGTAGTGATAACCTGCTGGCTCTGCCACAACATTAGGATTACATCGATAGAACTTTATAACATTTAAAACTGCATCAGGTACTAAAGATATGGTATGTTCGATAATTGATGTTGGAATACCCTTCAGATCTTGATAAGTCCATGCAAAGCAATCTTGATTCTTAATAAGTAACGTTTGGAGTGCTTGATACTGTTCAAAAATAAGTTGTGATCCAACTTGTACAATCTTTTCTAGTTCTCCTAGTTCAGCAAGATTCATTGGCTGTGTCCTAGTTGGGCCATCATAAACATCTTTTGATTCTGGCACCTGTTCTTCGGGTTTACGATGTGCTTTAGGTAACATGATAACCACATCATCCAGTGTATAACCTTTAAAATGTTCGAGCATATCATGCTGGACAACATCTGCTTGTTCTTTGTCGAAAGGATTTGTCTTGGATCTTTGCTTAGCCTTCTTGGCAGGAACTGATCGTGGAGGTGATGACTTTCAAGATGATGATGTCTTGCTAGAACTCTAACTTGTAGAATCATCCTTGACTTTCCCTTTGTCTTTATCCAGTAAGGGTGGCACATTTTGTGAATCAATCTTTTGAGGAGGATTTTTCCATTTCAGGACCATATTATAATATTGCTTGACTTGTTTCTTCATCATTGTTCCTGTGATCCTGTCTTACTTCAATATAACTGCTTTGGGTGGTTTTATTGTTGGTTCATCAAGAACATACGCACTCCAAATCTGGTCGGATCCATATGACTTAGAGTCTGCTCATCAATAAGTTTTGCATTATCATCATAAGTCAAGGCATGACTCACAGGAATGAGGTCATCTTCAATCGGATCTGGTATAGGTTTTGTTGATATCCAAGCTACATTCAGCACATTCAATGGAAAAGTGATCGGTGTATCCAAGTTTTGATCCAATAATGAAATCTCGCTCAAATCTGACTGATTATCTTGTTGACACATATATCCTGCTGTACAATCAATAGTTGCAAGAGCTTCATTCCAGTTGGCAGTATCCGTTTGAGAATCGTAGTGAACTCCCAAATGTTTCTCTGGTCGGTCACAAGTATGATCCGTTGTTGAGGAATCATCATCCGCTTTTTGAACCACTGGTTTGATAGTTGTTGTAGGATCAACTTTGACTGCATGTTCACGATTTTCAAAAGTGATTTTTCCCATACCCCAATTATGAATTACTTATACAACTCGTAACCATGGACGTCCCAATAGGACTCGGTAGACATTTGGTACGTCTGTTAAGTCCATTACTATGAAAGTAGTGATGAATTATACTCCCACAATTCTGACAGTCATATCTTCAGCCATTCCTCACGGACGAACTGTCGTTTGATAAGCTAGCTTAATGGCAAAAGTCACAGACTTGATCTTTGTAAGGCCCCATTTTGCACATAGCCTTGTAGAAATCAGGTTAACTCCTGAATCACCAATAATGAAATCTCGCTCAAATCTGACTGATTATCTTGTTGACACATATATCCTGCTGTACAATCAATAGTTGCAAGAGCTTCATTCCAGTTGGCAGTATCCGTTTGAGAATCGTAGTGAACTCCCAAATGTTTCTCTGGTCGGTCACAAGTATGATCCGTTGTTGAGGAATCATCATCCTCTTTTTGAACCACTGGTTTGATAGTCCAAGTTGCAGGATCAACTTTGACTGCATGTTCACGATTTTCAAAAGTGTTTTTTCCGATACCCCAGTTATGAATTACTTGCGCAACTCGTAACCATGGACGTCCCAATAGGACTCGGTAGATATTCGGTGCATCTGTTAAGTCCATTACTACAAAAGTAATGACGAATTATACTCCCACAATTCTGACAGGTATATCTTCAACCATTCCTCACGGACGAACTATCGTTTGATCAGCTAGCTTAATGGCAAAAGTCACAGACTTGATCTTTGTAAGGCCCCATTTTGTACATAGCCTTGTAGAAATCAGGTTAACTCTTGAATCGCCATCTATCACAGACAGAGACTTGATCTAGAAAATCAAAAAAATTGGCGAAGGTTCCCTAGGAGAAGATTGGCTCGGCGAAGGTTCAACAGTGCTATTTTTGAGAAAAACTCTCTGATCAGGCTTTTCTGACAATTTCTATGGAAATAACCTTCGCCAAACTCTCAAATTTACGCATAGATTCGCTGCCATGAGAGCAATAGTATAGTTCAGATTTCAACATGAATGGAAGATTCACATCTAGCTCTAACATCCATTAACCCTAAGCATTAACACTACATCCACTAACACTAGATCCACAACAAGATAGCTTACTCTTTCTCTCTCTCCCTTTCTCCCTCATAAAAAATATAATAACATGCAATCCCAATAACAATCAAATCCAACAATTAGCAAAATCCAAAGAAGGCATGAGAGATGGAGGAAAAGTGATAGAGAGCAAGGACATTCATAAATTTATTTCACAAGAGAACGAATCTACTTTATTGAAATGAAGAAATGAAACATGTGTAGGAACTCGAGTTGGTCCCTTCTTATAGTAAAGAGGTGGACCCTGATTTCTGAATCCTATTGGTCCATTTCTGCCTCCCTAATTATTCAAATTTAAAAAAGAGTGAGAACCATCAAAATTGGAGGGAAACCCAACTTTATTCACTAACTTGAAATTTAGGCCTTGCGACATTAAAAGTACCGCAAAAAGGCCTAAAGTCCTTTTATTGACTTTCAACTAATCAGAACTCTATGTGATCATCGGGTTGGGCTTACACATGCAAGGTGCCAAATCCCCCTCACTTATTAACTAGGGTTAGGGGAGGAGGGTGTTGACCTTCATCAACTTATCGGTGAAGGACATTATCCACATCAGTGATGTAGTGACACCAAGACAAGCCTGAGATGTACTAAAAGAGCAGTTCGAAACCATCAAGAATTATGTTTTTGAAGTCAAAATTGAATAGTGTCGTATGGAGCAAGGGGAGCACATTCAAACATATATGATCAGAATCAAGCCAATAAGAGACAAACTGCATTCCATAGTCGAGCGCATACATGATGTTGAGTTGGTGCACACCTCATTGTGTGGCATTGGAGACTCTTATCAAATGTTTGTGAGCGGGACAACGTCAAGAGAAAGGCTACCAACCTTTGATGAGCTCATATGAATCTTGATGTCGGAGGAACAATGACGGGAAATGCTGAAAGCTCGTTCTCAAAACATTGATGATCAAGCACTTGTGGCACGCCAAAAGCAAGGCAAGGGCAAGGGCTAGAAGAAGTCTAAACAACAATTTTCCAAAACTCAAGAGGAAGAGGGGTCATCTAGCAAGACCAAGAAGAAAGGCAAGTGCTTCTATTGCGGCAAAAAGGGCCATTGGAAGTCCGAATGCCGAAAAAAATCTTCGGAATCAGGCAAGGGAAAATCAAAGCAAACAAGTAATCTTGTCGATGAAGGTGAAGTTGAAGACTCTAGCATCTTTATATTAGCATTGTCATCCAATCAAGATAATCAAGCTTGGTACATTGACTCGGGAGCCACAAGACACATGATAGGTAATAAAGAAGTAGCTTGAAAGAGTTGGATAATGGAACGTCTGTGTCACAAGCAAATGGTGATATGTGCAAGTCAAAGGGGATAGACAATGTTTCCATCCAACTACATGATGGCAAAAGCATAATGATCAAGGAGGTACTTTATGTATATGCAACTTAAAAATTCAATTTTACATGCATTGATAGGCTCTCAACCTACATGACACACCAACATCATCACTTAGCCAACCATAATCAAATAAAGATTGTCTATTTAATTCACAAAATCATTTTCTATATGTTTTTTTTTACTGTTATCATATCTTTACTCATGCACACATTTTAAATTAGAGCTCAATCCTTGAGGTAAGAAAAGAAAAATAATCATTTTTTGATGGGTCCAAGACAACTAGGACTTGAAAATAGATAACTACTAGGATCCAATGTAACAGAGTCACATATTAATTATTGAAAATATTTGTGACAATGCCATTGATATACCACAATGTTCTTGTTTTATTGCAAAACCATAGAAAGAATTCAAGGTTTTTCTAAACGTAATCTTAGTTTTCACTTTTTAATGAAGAGAATGTCGTTGGCTCCAACAACATAATCTGTGGGAGTCAAAAGTTTACAACAATTTTTTTTAAATATGCACCTTTTTGATGCCACAAGGTGCACATAAAAAAATTTACCTTTTTTTACATGCACCTTTTGCCCGAAAGCTGCATGTAAAAACAAATTACGGCAAAAACAACATTGAAAACAAAAAGTAAAAACAAAAGTTACGGCAGGGAAGGATGATATGCCTCCTCCCGCCATTATGTTCTAGGGTGTCCGCCATTGGGCTATCGCCCTCGAGGGACCTCCTTGGGTAGAATGCCCTTGCAGGGTGACCTCCCTCCCCCTCAGGTGAACGCCCTTCCTGCGAGGATTGCCCTTGGAGGGTGACCTTCCATACACTTTCATTTATCTTGGAAACATTATTTAATTACGAAAAAAGGTTTTCCTAATTGACATAGTAGCAGTTCACATGAACATCTGTTCATTTGAGTCATTTCTTGAAAATGGAATGAGTCAATATCCTTCTAACTACATAAAATGAAATGGATACTTTGTGTCTATTCTGCTCACTTTTTGAACAAATTAAAAAGCAAAATAGGCATCTGGTTTTTTCAGAAAAAAATTGCAGCATGTTTCATCTTGTGCTTCAGGCGTCAAGCTGCCACGTGCTGGCTTCAGAGTGGTTAAAAAAAAGTCAAACTGCTCATTATGCTTCATAATCAGCATGTAGGAACTTTCAAAGTATCCATTACGCAATGGAAAGTGACGGCATAGGCCATTCTGCCTGGTTTTACTTTCTAAAATTTTTCTGCCCAACCCATTCCATACTACATAATGCTTATAACGATTAACCGTGGCTTATCAACTCTCACAAGGAAATCAACGTTTTTAGAGTTACTAGTTAGTTATTATTATCTTCAAGCAGAAGTCACTATTAGAGATACAAAGATGATTAATTCTCTAACAACTACTTACTGCATGGAAGGCATGATAATCATAATCTCTCAATTAGAAGAGTTGGTGTATTTCCAGTTTATTTTCTTAAATTCATCACAGTCAAGGCAAAGCGATGACTTCCATTCTTGAAAAAGCTGGCGTAGTCAGCCGTCAGAGGCAAGAGATAGCGCTGCAAACTGTTGTGGTAGTAAGTCTAAACTTCGGCATTCAAGTGACTATCAGACTCAAACAGTTACTATAATTCAACATTAAGAGGACAAATTAAGTTGCAAGTGGCTTGAGTTGATGAACTGTCCTCTGTAGGAATTATTTGGAGCCCGAGAAAATTGCTTTCAGACGGTCTATTGTCTTCTGATCCAAGATCAAAAATGATTTCTGTAGCACTTCATCCTTGATGTTTGAGCCAAACAAGGCACTCGAAATGGTTTGGAAACCAGGGCTCTGGCTGTTCAGAGCAACCACGGCTTGAGCGGGTGCATCTCCTACATTGAGCTGAAAGTGAATGAGTCCTCTTGGAAAAATCATGACCTCACCTTTGCTGATGACCCTGGCAAATAGCTTGTTGTCAGCGGTGACAAAACCAGCGTACAAAGTTCCTTTTACAACATAAATGATCTCGGATGCACGGGGGTGGGTGTGAGGTTGGATAATTCCTCCCTTTGCAAAATCAAGCTTGGCAAAGGATAACCCAAGAGAGTTTAAGCCCGCAAACGTATCCACGTCAGCAAGAATAGCGCTGGCTCCGACACTGTTGTTAGTCTGGGGAGGAGCTGTGAGGCCATCAAAAACGAAATCATCTGTTGTGACAGCGGCTGGTGTTTTGCAAGGGTAGCCGTTCAGGTATAGATCCTTGGTAAGATCAGCAACACAAAAGTCCTGTAAAGGATCCGCATCGGCGGCATTGACATTGAGAGGCGCGAATTGTAACAGAAGCAAGGACGGGAATACCAGCAGCCCTGCAAAAATGTTGAAGAAAGTAGAGGACTCCATGTTGTCTGAAATGAACTTTGTTGAAAACCTCAGCTTATACGACGTAAGATGGACTGAAACTATTCCAACAAGACAGATGCGTATGTCGCTGAACTGAGAGATTGAGCGATGCCTATGTGAGATCGAGATCTGCGCAACAGATATATAATACAGTGGTAAAGATGGACGCTCGCGTAACGCCCAAGTAACTAGCTTCGAAGATAGATGAGAGGAATTTCCTACGCCTTTGCTGCATGCCTCCAACATAGTTGCGTGACAGAATTGAAGTCAATTATCGGTCGTATTTTGGAAATGAAGGCAGAGATGGTAGACTTTCTAGGGTTTTAAAACTTGACTTTCAATGACAGGATTTTATATTGTTATCAAACTTGATGAAGTCTCAACCAAGGATAAATTCGAGCTCAAGAGATGTTTTGTTCAAGTTGAAAGACCTACGACTAAGTGGCAAAGCCAAAAACTTATGATGCTCACATGTATAAGACTAAAATAGGCTGAATTTTTGTCTATAGAATATTTACAAAAGTTTAAAAGCACCAAGTAAAATTCCAATTTCAACAAACGTCCTCTAAATCTTCACCTAGTTTTTAGAATGGATTTTTTGTTTCTTACACATAATTGGCATGTCAATATTTTGCAGAAACATGGAACTGTGATTGTTGGGCGAATTTTTCGTTGAGGGATTGGTCCCGTCGGAAGATCCCCGACAAGGGGAAGGGACCACACCGCCCTTACGCAAGTGGTTAGGGTAACGCCGCATCCAATCCCGAGGGCCGTCATAGTCATCCCATACTCTCGGGTCAATGAGAATTTTTCAGGCTCTTAGAGGTATAAACTTATGATGCTCAAATGTATAAGACTAAAATAGGCTGAATTTTTGTCCATAGAATATTTACAAAAGTTTAAAGGCACCAAGTAAAATTCCAATTTCAACAAACGTCTTCTAAATCTTGACCTAGTTTTCAGAATGGATTTTTTGTTTCTTACACATAATTGGCATGGCATGCAGGGGTCCTGTTCTTGGTGTGGATACCTGTGAAGTGAATATATGAGAGTGAATTTGACGATGATGCCTCACTCGAGCTGTTGCTATAATTGGGTATAGATTGTTTGCACATTGATTGTTTACCTTTTGGAACTAACTTTGAAATTGCTAGGAACTAAGTGATTACGTAGTCAAACATAAAGCATTGAAATATCAGACAATTATCAGCTACAAAGTATTACAAAGAGGAATACATAATGACGTATACTGAACGCAATAAGAAAAAGAAATTAGATTGTCAATTGCTTTATCCAGTTGGCTGTGATGTGCTAGCATTCATCCAGTTAGGACTTCTCTGAAATTCACTTGCTAATAAATTAATGCAAATCAGTGGCTTTAATTCCAAGTAGAATGTTAATTGTCACTCTGCAGAAATGAATTGTTTACCTCACAGTTCACATTTTTAACGAAAAATGCTACAAATGTGAAAGGCTTTACTAAAACTATTCTCTTAATATTTTAGGCACCCGACAAATGCGAAAAACCCAAAGTGTCCAAAGTCTTCGAAGTGGCCGAAGTATGTCGTTGTGGCCGAAGCAACAATAACCAGCTATGAACCATTTTTGAATAGTTCTACAGACTATGTGAAAACACAAAGAAAACTGTAGATATGGATAATCAGTTGGATGAAGATTAAAAATCAATTAGTTGATTAGTAAGAGAATAATCCAAGACTCCCCCTTAGTCTAAATCCATGAATTCCTTGACCTTCAAACTTAGTTCTGCACAAAAATTTTTGTGTGCATCCAAGCTTAACGATTTGTTAAAAATATTTGCTGTCATATCTTGCATTCATCAACAATCTTGCAAATTAACCTTTTTTTCGAGTACTTTGCTTCTGACGTAGTGATACTTGATTTCAATGTGCTTACTCTTGGAATGAAACATAGGGTTGGCCGATAAGGCAATGGCACTTTGATTATCACAAAATAAAATTGTCGAGGCATATTGATTTAGACCGATATATGAGGGTAAGTTCCTGAGCAAAATTGCTACCTTTGTAGCTTGAGAGGCCACAATATACTCTGATTTAGTGAAAGATAGAGTATCGATGATTGCTTGTGAGTGTTACATGAAATAGGACCATTGTTGACAAAGAATGTAAATCCAAAAGTGGATTTACGAGTATCTACATCTCCTTCCGAACTTGCATATGTGTAACCATTGAGTAAATTGAGTGCGACTGCTCCATAACAAATGCAAAAGTCCATAGTAGCTTAAAGCTATCTCAGAACTCTGACAAGAGCTTTCCAATGTGTTATATCAGGGTTAGTCATGAACTAAGTTAGGGAGCTTACTGCAAAGACTATGTCTGGTCTAGTACAGATCATGGCATGCATAAGAGATGTTATTATCGAATGATAAGGATACTCACGCATCTGCTCCTTTTCTTGAATTGTTTGAGGACTCTGGTCCTTTGACAATTTGAGACTTGATTCCATTGGTGAGAAAGCTAACTTACAATTAACTAGAATATATCTAACTAACATATTGTAGATGTACCTCTGTTAAGTAATATAAATCAACTTTCGATTTCAGTCTCTTTCGATTTGAATACCAAGGCAGAAATGAGCTTCGCCCAGATCGGTCATGTCGAATTCGAAAGATAGCATTGTCTTAGCTTCTTTTATCAAATCGATATTGTTGTTGGAAATCAGTGTGTCATCCACATACAAAGCAATAATAATAAAAGACCGCGGCACTGTTTTGAAGTAAACATTGGAACCTAACGAGCTTGGTGTGTAGCTGTGATCAATAAGAAAAGTATTGATTCTTTGAAACCATGCTCGAGCAGATTGCTTCAAGCCATAAAGTGCTTTATGGAGTTTACACACATGATTGTGTTGACCTTCGATAGTCGTTGGCTCCTGAATAAGGCAAGCTGCAGACTTGTTGATATATTTGATAGGTGGTCTACTAACTCTTTTCGATCTTTTGGGTAATAAAGGGAAGTTTATCATTTCCATCATGTTGTAGTTGTTGAACTGCAACGTCATCATGTTCGGATTCATTGATGATAAGTTGATTCTCAGAAGTAGATGAGCTTGGACCTTTGATAGCAATAGTCAATTGAGGAACTTGAGAGTTCAATATGTCGGAAGAGTCAGACAAGTCGGTTATATGGGCTTTTCCTTTTCCCTTGAGGTCGATAGACTGATCTTTGATGAAGATGACATCTTGACTAGTGGATATCGTCGACTCGACAGGATCTTGTAAGCTTGATCTGAAGTAGTGTAGTTAATGAAAATCGATTTGATAATATGGAAGTCGAGCTTCTTCCTAAGATAATGAGGAATCTGCACATACACGATACATCCAAAAACACATAACTTTAATAAACAAGGTTTGGTACATGTCCAAACTTCATATGGCATTTTGGCTAAAAGACCTTTAGTAGGACATCTATTCTGAATATAGGTTGTTGTTGAAACAACTTCAACCCAAAAGGACTTTAGAAGTGTCGCATGTGCAAGCATACACTTTGCCAATTCGACTAAGGTTTTGTTCTTTCTCTCTTCAAGACCATTCCATTGAGATGAATAGGAGGTAATGTATTGTTGCTCAATGTTGTTGTTAAGGCAATACTCCTTAAATTTAGTGAAGATATATTATCCCTTGTTGTCGGACCTCAATGCTTTGATTCTTTTGCAAGTTTGATTTTTTGCATGCTCTTTGAATTGTTGAAACTTGCTGAAAGTTTTTGATTTCTGCTTAATGAAGTAAACATCTATTCTTTGGAAAATTCATCAAAAAAAGTAATGAAATGCTTTGCATCTAGCAATGATGGAGTTTGCATAGGTACACATATATCGGAATGAATAACATCTAATAGACCTTTGGCTGCATGCCTATGGCTTGATCTAAAAGAAATCCTATTATGCTTTCCAAGGATACAGCTATGACAGACAGGGAGATCGACTTTGTCAGTTGGATAGTTGAGATCAAATGCTAGGAATTGTTTGGACATATTCGATACAGATGCATAATTTGAGTGTCCTAAGCGATGATGCCATAGTAATTCTTTATTGAAAAAAACAAAGGTTTTCAAGGCTTGACTAGTATTAGAATAACAATGTGCCAATCTATATAATTATTCATGCCTCTTGCCGAGTGCAAGGATCTTATTGTTCCTATCGATAATTCTGCATTGATCAGACTCAAACTCCACCTTATGACCTAAATCTGTAATTCTACTTACTGATAACAGACTTATAGAGAGTTAATAAACATACAAGACTTTTGATAGTAGTTTGAATTCATCATGAATTGTAATCTTACAGTACCTTCACCTACGATAGTTTGAGTGCTACCATCACCAAGATGAACATACTTTGTACTGTAAGGCGTATAGGAATGAATATTGCACGATGATTGGTCATATATTGGGTAGCTCAAGAATCCAGAAACTAAGAATCATCCAAAAGTGCCTTTTGGTATTTGACCATAAATGCGTCTTCGTCCGTGTCAACTTTGGGAGATGCTGTAATTGTATTTGCTTGTTGATCAGGATGCAGAGACAATTGGCGAACATTAAGATGGAAGTTGGAGGCAGCGCGAACCTACACCTTGAGAAGATCGAGACTATGTCAAGCTAGTTAGAAGAAGCATGAGCGCCAGTTGATGAGAGACAACTCGTGTTCAGAATCTTGGGCAGTCTACCAGAGCATTACAAAACGCTGGTCATGACGTTGGAGAGCCAAGAAGAGTGATTGATTGTCGATTATGTGTGCAGTCGGTTGTTGTAGGATGATGAAGACAAAGTGGAAAAAAAGTACATGTTGCATTCGTCACTGAGTTCAAGAATATGAAAATCAAGAAAAATGAAGCGCAAGGAAATAGTTACCACTAGAAGAATTCAAACTAAAAGAAGAAGAGATTAAAAAAGAAGAAGGACGTGAAATGCTACTATTGTGATCAAGTAGGACATTTCATGAGGCATTGTCCCAAGAAGCATGAAGACATCAAGAAGAGGATTGCTACTAAAGCCCACCTGGTTCAAGAAGAAGGAGAGGAAAAGCCAATTGCACTCATGGCGCTAACAAATGATAAGGAATCGCCGACTCTTCTTCGGATAGTTGTGCAGAGGTTACTACACCAATGGTGAGCTTGTTGAGGGGATGCAGGAGCAATGAGGACCGATCATGGTACCTAGATTCTTCGGCCACCAGCCATATGACATATAAGAGAGGCTTCTTTGTCACCTATGAGCTCATCACATGAGGTAAGGAGGTCATTTCAGGTAACAAAGGTGTCATTACTGTTGTTGGGGTAGGATCGAAATCTATCACGTCTGGAAGTAGAATTGCAAAGAAGAACTATTGAGGTTTACAAAGGGGATGCACCACATAGATCCATGACTGATTAGGCAAAGTTGAATGAGGAACATCACCTTGCATAGATGCTAGCCATAAAGAAAAAGAGCAATCGTATCTTTCACGTCAATGCAACTTTAATTTTACTACCAGTATTCCGAGTGTTCCACTGCCGACTAAACCTACCAAACACAATATTGGAGAAAAATTTTTGGGTTTGAACGAGCTCTTTCAACACAATACTCCCTCCCACAAGACCTTAATCTCTCTAAACAACTGAATGCTAATGCAGGTCTTTTACCCACAACATTGTTGAAACAAAATAAGTCTCAAAGATAATCACAAGAGATGATACACAAAAGGTATCTCACAAGGCACAGAAGATTATATGTTCATGAGGATGTTTCACATTTGAGAAAGAGGATATGTGATGCCATGAAAATGTTAAATATTGAATATCAACCCAAATATGGCATGATATACTCGAAAATGAAGTTACGAGCTGGATAAATATAAATCATGAAGAGGTCTAAGTCAGTTTTCGAGAATATATCTCCTAAGTACTTGCCTTGTATTTAAGGACAAGACTGTAAAAGGAAAGACATTGCCATGGGTAGCTTTAATAAGGTCGTCCACGTGAAATGACTAGATATGAATCGTCATGTTAAACTAGAGTAATTTTAACTCTTAGTTAAATATACCTCTTATGGTATAATTGAACATATATTCAACCTAATTGTTAACTAGACCTTTTCGTGGTAGCGACTCACCTGTTGTTTTAGAGGTTGTTTGTTCGTCCTGTAGGACATATATTGATCTCACACTTCAGTTTTGACCATCGAGAGAGAAGAGTTTATGCATATGTAAGAGGTTGAAGAAGTGAATAGAGTGTTGAGAGTTATTATCCCTTATCTCTGTTCTCCACACTGTTGAGTGTGAGTGATCTTGAGTCTACTAGCAATCTCTAACGCATTACATGAATTACTCTCTGATCAGAAAGACTCTCTAGTGCATTACAGTCATTTGTTGTGTATCCGTAGAACATGCTCTAAGGAATTGTCTTAAAATCATCTTATTAGTCTGTCGCGAATACATTCTTTTTGGCACTCAAATAACGACTACATTTGGTATAGTCTAGCATGATCACTGAATAAAACTATATGTATACATATGAGATGACAGCCCCTGTATAAAGTCCTCAATCCAAGGATCCTATTCTAAGCATGCCAATGACAAGCAACACAAGGGAACCTGATGGTGGACAAACCAATCCAACCAAACCTAGATTGAAGGGATCTAGCCCCCAAGCTATGGATCAATCACAAAGAGGAGTATGGCATCACACCAGCAGCATCCTGCCACCGGTCATGCTATCAAGCATACACTAGTGAGAGCCCAATAGGTATATTTATACCCTCCAAGGCCCATGCACCACTAGTAGTGCACTGTGACACCTCACTGGACACCTCTGCAGCCTATCTGGGCCATGTCATCCAGTTCCTCAATGACTCACTAATAGAACCATACAAATCCACCAGCAAGTGTTTAGGCCTATAACCATTGATTATGGCCATTTACACATAAGGGCCCCAATTTCATTATAGTCACAATCAACTTACGGGTTGTTGGTCTACTAGTCTCTAGCGTGGACACACTATCCGAAACCAGTCATGGGCATGACATTCTTCCCCCCTTATTCAAGTTCTGTCCTCAAAACTTAAAACGGAAAAAGTTCCTCCTTAAGCTTCACTCCTGTTTCCAAGAATCGTCATTGTCCGTACATCCCTTCCATCGAACCAGATGTTCGATAATTATATGATTTCTCAATCGTTTACTTTTTGTATCCAAGATCTTTTCGGGTTCAAGACGAGATACACCCGATGACTCATCCAACAGGTCCAACTGATCTCCAGATCCAAGATGCTCTCCTTCACGTAGACTTCTCTTGAGATGGTTTACGTGAATTACGGGATGCACTTGCGATCATTTCGGGAGTTCCAATTGGTAAGCTAAGGATCCGATCTTTTTCAAGATCTTATATGGTCCTCTATATCTAGGGACAATTAATAATACTTGCCGGTACGCATTACACTCAAATCCATCAGGATTCACAAAAATACCCAATCCCCCACTTGGAAGTCTCTCGTTGATCTTTTTAGACTTGCATAATGTCGATCCTCATCTTGGGTACACTAGACATTCTCACGTGCAAGCCGTAGCATTTTCTACATATCAAGTAGGAAATTTGCTACTTTCTAAAACTTGATTGACCGAGTCTCAACTGCAATGGGTGACCCAGGCTCAAATTCATACATAAGCATAAACGGGCTATAACCGGTAGCCGAATGCTTACTATAACTCAATCTCCATCAAGGATAAAATCCTCTCTGAGGAGATTGCTAAAATATGAATACATATCTTGACTAAACTTTTGATCACACGAGTAATCCTTCTCTGAAATGATCGAGTATAACTAATATCTGAATTAGGATTCGTCAATCATAATTAATCAGATTCTTGTCCTATACTCAATAAGAGAGGGCAATTACCAATAATCATAAGAAATTTAATTCAGAGTCATCTCTAGTTTAGCAAATACGGCCACCAAAAGCGACCAGTGAACTTTGAATCGCGAATATTCATAATGTTACTTTGGCAATCCGAAAGCCTAACAAAAAGCTTTAATTACTTGGTCTTTACTCAAATAAACATAGTCGATTTGGTAAGATGGCCAGTCATTACCAAAATTATACTATCTTGCTTATTCATCCGGGGTAATCTACCGTGAACACAATATCCTCCTATGGATTAGGTATATCTTAGAATCTGAGTTATGATTCACCAATCTCAACTCTCCAGATTCTTGAGACCATACCATGTCATAAGAGTGCATCACAATTCTTAAATGACACATGAGTTTTTCCAAAAAGTCCTATCCATCTGAAAAGTTATAGACTTTTACAACTCACACACAGTGCCAATATAAGGATTGTAATCTAAAAAATGCCCTTACTTTAGACATGGCAAAAATTGTCATTCCAAAGTTAGGGTCCCAATCTAGAATTCGTCTAGATTTCCCTCTTAAGTTCTAATCTAGAATAACTTAAGATTTATCGGAACCTCATTACGTGAAGTTCTAACTTTTGGCAAACAACTATCCAACTCTCCTGAGTCTTTCGAGATAGCATTCCATCCTTTCCGAATGGGAAAAGATAAGTCCCAAAAACATTTGTGTATTCTATGCACACCCATCTGTAAATGAATAAAAAACGACTCATAAATGTTGTGACTTATAAGCAATACATTTCAACAACAATATCCATAAGTAAGATTATATTGTTGTTTTTCCACAACTAACTCAAAAGTAACACGTCTGACTTGGTTAGTTATATCAGATTTAAAAAATATTTTAAATGTCTAGATGTGATACCAAAACACCACATTTAATCTGATTTTAAATCACTTCTAGGTCAATAAGCAATTCTCAATGAGAAATTACTACAACCTAGCGAGAAATTGTCTCAAACACAATTCTCATCAATATGCCTATGTACCAACAATTAGTTTATGCATGCGAATAACTTAGTTTATGGAATACTTTTTAGATCCACAAGATTAAAAGTTTGTACAAAAGGTTTAATGATCCCACAAAGATTCACTACATAGCATATCTCTATAGATAACTCTTGATCTGTACACAACACTTTCATAACTGAGAATCCTGTAAATTGGTTATCCTCTAAGAGAGAATATTTCTCAAAGAGTGCTATTTCACATCCAAAAATCTCAATCAGAGATTAACTCAAAAGAATATATTGCTAGCATGAATTTCCTTCCTTGCATCAACCCATGGATCTCGGTCCAAACTAAGATCAAGTTGACTATATCCAGCAAGGAACAGGTTTCAACAAACCTCCCATCTTGCAATAGAATTCTAAGTTCTGACACAAATCAATCGGATTTGTTATCAGCCACTTTTCTACCGCAAGAGTACTTTCTAAATTTTCCCCTCAAACCAGATATCTATTATAATCTATAAAGGATTTCTGTAATATTTAAATATCCTATCATTTCTGATTCATAAAACAGGTCCATCATCGATATAATAGATTCTTCTTTGAATTTTTGATCGATGTTTCTCCTTGATAATTCTCTTTTCTTCCTACTTCTCCCCCTTTCTAACAGGAAATGTCCCGAGTTTCCAAGGGGTGCAGATCATCTGAGATTTGCCCAGGGGAAGAGTCTAAGAAGAGATCCAAGAAAATTTTGAAAGACAAAAGAAGTGTTGCATCAGTGTAAGCAAATACCCAATGATTTCCAACATGACGACTAAACCAAAGATCTTCTTGGTTATCAAGCTTGAGAATTAGCCCATAAATCAGAAAAGGATTTTTTTTTAAAGATGTAAGCAAGGAGAACAATTTTTAGAAAACAGTTCCATTAACCATTTCTGTGACATCGTCCATGGTCAACGGGTAATCAAAATTACCTTCCAAGGAATCACAAAAAAATGCGTTAATAATGTGTTCAGAAATTCACCAATATATCTTTTATACAGAAATAGCATGGCGGGTTCCCAGGTTTTTTAATTTGAGATATCCAAAAAAAAAAAGGTCATGACCAATATAGCAAATTTTTGACAAAACACTCGTTTTATGATCAATATTATTTGGCATCTCTAAGATTTACGGCCATACTATGGTCATCTGATCCAATTAGTTTCAGATCTTCATTTTGGAATTGCATGCATCCCATACCATAGGTTCTTCCGCCACGAAGGCCCTCCACTTCCTGATCAAAGAGTCAAAATAATACAATTATATGAAATTCTTGGGAATTAATATCAAATGCCAACTTCATAAAACAACTACAAATCACACATTCTTTCACCCATCTTCATAATCTTTACGGTCACTAAAAGGATCAATCACAAAGAAGAGTATGGCATCACACTAGCAACATCCTCCCACCGGTCATGCTATCAAGCATACACTAGTGAGAGCCCAATAGGTATACTTATATCCTCCAAGGCCCATGCACCACTAGTAGTGCATTGTGACACCTCACTGGACACCTCTACAGCCTATCTGGTTCATGTCATCCAGTTTCTCAATGGCTCAGTGATAGACCCATACAAATCCACCATCAAGTGTTTAGGCCTATAACCATTAATTATGCCCATGTACACATAAGGGTCCCAATTCCCTTATAGTCACAATTAACTTACGGGTTGTTGGTCTATTGGTCCCTAGCATGGACACGCTATCCAAGACCAATCATGGGCATGACACCTTGTCTGAAAAATTGAGTCTTTAATCTGTGTTCCTGATTGTAATTGACATAAATTTCTAATGTTCTCTAAAACCATTCGTGTTTTTTAACCAAAACCTTGCACTTAAGTTGTCAAGGACTTCTGTCTAGAAAAAAACAGTTTGCGAATGTGATTAATTAATTGTCTACACAACCATGAATACATCGAACATTTCTCGACTCTTTGTTGACACCTTATTCAGCCGAAGTGTAGTACTGTTGTACTACTCTGATAACATCTCACCTGTAGAATGCGTTTCATTCGATTTGATAGAGGCAAGACTGTTGTTTTGGAATTATTAACACTACACACCCCAATACAAGTAATACTGGTTATTTTCTAATGTCTATTGACAACCAGAATAACACTCGAAGCCACTACACTCAAAATAGATCATAAATTGTACCAAATACATAACTTTCTAATGTTGTCCTCTGTAAGGTTCGACATTATTTACTACAAAATCCATATTAACCTTGTTGGTATAGTATGACATTGCCCCTTCTTTGTTGAACTTCACCTTGTGCAACTTGCCTAGCATGCACCCCTTGCAAATGGACTCTTTGTTGTCATCCAAGCTTGGTAGGCCTGTTACCATCTTGGGCTTGGGAAACAGCCTTAAGCTTTTGAAGTTCAAATGCCCCAAACATCTACACCATAAATCACTTTGTGATATAGATGTTGATGCTAATGCATTGCACTTCATAACAACAACATTTAGCTTGTACAAATCACAAGTTTTATCCCTAAAGCCATCAACAATCACCTTGAAATCTTGTTTAACATCCTTGATCTGGCATTTCTTGTTATTGAACTCCACTTTCAACTTATTATCTATCATTATACCATTAGATAATAACACAGTTTTAATTACCTTCACATTTTCCTCCATGAATTTGACACTCACCTCCATGCGCCTGCGCAATAGGAAGGAGAAAGGACTCCCTGGAAAAGAATGGAAGAAGAGGCAAGAGCAAAGAGGCCATGGATGAGCAGCTTGGTGATGTCGTTTGATAGTCCAAAAGAAGAACAACACACAAATAGGTAATTCCAATTGATGTGGTCAAAAGTTTATTCGAAGTCTATCTAAAGCAAAAGGGCCTGGTAGTTAAACCAAAAAGAGGAATCAATGGTTGATCCAATGTTGAGGTTGTTATCAAAAAGGGGTCTACCTTTAACAAAGCTAGCCATACTTTTGGACAGGTGAGAGAGAAAGAGGGGAGCAATCCTCCTAGCAACAACTTTGGCTATGATCTTGTAAGAGGTGTTCAACATACTAAGCATTCGATAGTCATAAATTTTGGTGGAGAACTTACTTTTACGGACGAGTTTAATCAGTCCTAGAGAGAAGGAAGAGGGGAAGGAACCCAGGATACTAGGCAATAGTCTAGTGAGCTAGAAAGAAGTCATGGGTGACACCATCAAAACCAAGAATTTTATCTCTATTAAGATATTTGAGGACTTAGTGACATTATTTAATAGACATAAAAGAAGAGAGAACTAGTGTCTTATGATGACAGACAAGAAGAGAAAGAGCAGTAAAAGAGGATATCTTGTTTAGAGGTCTTAGGCATAGAAACATGGTTAAAAAGAAACGAGAATTGGTTGGAAAAAAAAAGTGTAGATGACTTGGAAGGGAGGAGGGAACCATTTAAAATGATACCACAATAGTCTTCTCTCGTATGTTGATCATTGAACTTTCTAAAGAAGAAAGATGAGGAAAGATTTGCTTCCCGAAGCCAATTGAGGTGGGTTCTCTTACAAAGGATAGCAGCATCGGAATGAGTGATGATCTTGAAAGTGTTGGATGCATCTTCACTTCTACGGTTGTATCCCCAAAGCAATTCAATGAACAAGTTCCAGATGGTTATGAAGAAGATGATATCTTTGAAAATGAAGATCCACAGAAAAATCTTCAAGGCCAATCATGACAAACTATGGGATCTGGACCTTCTCTTACTGTTGCTGCCACGATAGTACTATTAGATTCTGGTAACGTCCTTGAAATTCATTTACACCTTGGATGAATGATCCAGACTATGCTTGATCAGAAGACGGCGATGGAAAAGTGAATTGTTGATTTAGGTTCACAAAACTCTCTCATCAGCTAGAAACTCATCCAGCCGAACCGAGAGTTAAAGATTGCTAGACAACATGAAGACAAATTAGCAACGGAGTTGTTAAACAAGCAAAGCAACATGCGGATGCCTTGGAGAATTATATTTCAACTCTTCAGAATGTGCTAACAACTACACAAGATCAGGTTGATAAAGCCGTTCAAGATGCCAAGCAGCAAGTTCTCTTATTTCAAGGACAAGTGGACATGGCCCAACTTGACAAAGAAATAATTTTGAGTGAATTGGATGTCACAGCCATGAAGTGAGACAACTTTTTTTCACACGCGTCCAGTCTCTAAAGAGGAGGTTAGTTATTTGTTTAAGAAGGTCAAGACATATCATTAGTCATTGTTTAACTTCCAGGACAAGTTTGATTGATTCAAAGGCAAGGCATGGTCTAGATTGGCAAAGGATAAAGCCATAATAAAAGATTATGAAAAAGCTGTCGCTCAGGTATTGGAACCTACACCACAAATAAGATTTCCAAACATGCCACCCTTCTCGCCACCACAGCAAGATTAGGGTCACGTGGATGCAAGCATAGATCAAGGGGCATAAGAAGAAGCGACCACTAGGGCTCAAGCTATTGAAGCAAGGACATCTACATCTAGGGTTGTACCATTGTTTCAAATCTACTAGATTGCATTAGACATAGTTGTCTTTAAGCTCTCATATTCATCAATAGATCTAAGCTTACGTCTAATCCATCTTGGAAGGCCTGCTAAGAACCAAATTATGAGCATTTTGTCGGTGGGCTATTCATGTACTTGACTTTTTAAGCATTTAAAATGCTCTATATAGTTGCATACCCTTTTGTCTTTTGCCATCTTGATATTACTCAATTTTACAAAAGGGCTTTCTATCAAATGAAAGGGCTGGAAACGTTTGATAAAGGACTCTTTCGAAATAGACCAGTCTAGCTTATCTTCACAATCTAGGTTAAAAAACCTTTCATGTGATGTATCAATCATGGTCATTGAAAACAGTTGGACCATTGCATCGTTGGATGTTTCGGCATAAATGTCGCATGCATTTTCAAAGATTTGTAAAAATATTTGAGGGTTTGAACTATTGTCGTGTATTTGGTAAATCTAACTTTGGGTTTCATTTTTCAACATGAGCGTCATGGGTAGCAAAAGCTGCATTAAGGTGTGTTATGGCCTATGATGATGGATGGGCTGGGGTTGTCTATTGAGGATGGAGTGTGTAATATTGTTGATGAGAAAGTGAGGTGGTTCGTTGGTTGATGAGTTATATGTAATGTCCTTGGGTGATGAAGGAGGTGGGTGGGTCGTCGGCTAATGAGGAAGTGAGGTGGCCTGTCAGCTGATGATTGTTGGTTGATGACTGAGTCAGGGGGTCGTCGATTGATGACGGAGTGGGTTGATCATGGATGCAAGAGGAGTCTGTCGAGAGTGGAATGAGTGTGTGTCAGCTCAGTCAAGTTTAGAATGGAATTGATCAGTTAGCTCGACAAATTAATGACCTCCGGGGATTGATCGGCCAACCATAAATGAGAGCGTGGCAGAGCCACACATGGTTTAGGCACGCTGACTTGATTTTGAAAAAATGCGGGATGACGACCCCAAATTTCCGGTTCTATGGTGTCGTCGGAAGTTTTTTCGTGGCAGAGCCATGCATGGCTCTGCCACGACCACAGTATTTCACTGAAATTGACTAAGGCATCGCGTGGCATGGCAAATTTTCGTGGCAAAAGCCAGGTATTTGTGCTACTAGATGCAAAAATCGTCTAATAGATTGTTAATGCTAAGTGTAGTCATAGCTCAAGCGCTCTATGCCCAACAAGATCTTATAAATTAGTTCATACTCACAAAAACAAAAATGAGTACAATCCATCGAAGAGATTATAAATAGTTTGTGTGTGGTATTAATAGACATGGATTCAATAAAAAGTTTAGTTTTGAATGGATTGATAGTGCAACAAAAATAATGTGAGTTCCTCAGAAGTCAAAGACAGTCGTTCTCTGATCAGAAACTGAGGAGTCGTAGACATCCGTGTTCTGATCAGAGTGAGTAAACAAGCGTGATAAAACAGAAGTCAAGTGCATTCAATCACAACAAACATTCATCTATGTTATACACAAATAGAAAAGCGTGTTGCTACTATATTACACGGATGCACAACAAATAGTAGCCACAATCAGAATGGCAACGTAGCGGAGAGGCTCAAAATCATGCGTCTCATGGACGGAGTATCACATAGAGTGTGCTGGGATGATCCATTTATAGATTGCATCCATGCATTAATTACAATAAATGTTTGTCATCTAATTAGACAAGCCGTTGTACTTGGAAGTATTTGGCTTGTGATGACAACTATACAATGTGTACACGATCAACCCATAGGGAATGTTGACATGGACAAGGACATTGCAAATTCTCTCACTTCGCATTTTGGGGAGTGGTTGAGAATGTTTCTCGTTGAAAATAGACCACCTTCGAGATTTATCTCTCACTTTGAGATTTTGCGAAAAAGCTGAAGGTGCCATAAAATAGTTTAACTTTTGGCAAAAGAAAAAAGGCAAAGCCATTGTCGCATTTTTTGGGTGTCGGAAAAAGTGTGAAAAATACAAACTGTGCAAGACTTAGTGTATTTTTGCTGACTGTTGCGACACTTAGTGAATTCTACAGACTTGTTCCAAATGACAATTCGTGGAAGTTCTTGAAGATGGCCAAGTCTTCAATGATCTTCAAATTGTTGAACTTAACATCTAAACTTGAAAGATGATAGGATTAGTTACCTTTTGATGGAGATCAACCGGAAGCCCAATGTAGTTGTTCTTCAAATAATTAGGCTGTCTTAGTTGTAATTTCTGCAGGTATTAGATGAGTAGACATTGAACCTAAAATAGCCTGATTCTATATCAAAGATCAGTAAACGTGCAGAAAGAATCTTGAAATATAAATTGTTATTCAAGAAGGAGACAACTGTGGACTTAATTTCCAACAATACGCAGTCCAATTTGGCGGCCTTGCAGTGCTCAAAGACATAACATTTGGCGAATCTGGTTGTGATTTCACTACAGGAGGGAGGAGCCTGGTACACTTTGTGGTATAGTAGATGACAGTCATCCAAAAATTGTGGATGCAGTTAGTTAAGATATATCTTAACATTTTTTCATATATCAGCTTGAAGACCGTTAGCCACTGACTGTCTGACTATTTAGTATCTAGCTGGTCTTTTGCAAGTTTGCCCTCTAGGCTCAAGCCATACTCTTTATGAAGCTCCTCGGTTGAGTAACAAAACTTCCGCAAAATTGGGTACTCATTCATTTTGTTTTTTCGTGCAAAATAGATAGTGGTAAGTTTAACACAAACTGTTCATTGTAAATCCTCACATAGAAAGTACAAAATAACCAAATAAAGTACCAAAAGAAGCTATATTGATTAAGTATCATAAGCAGTTTTTATGATTCCAAGTTATGTACAAAAATCAGCTAAAGTACTAAATTAAGTACCCAAAGCATCTAAAGTACCAAAAGTACTAAATTAAGAACCAAAAGCAGCTGATTACTACAATAATACCAAAAATATTAAAGTACCAAAAGCAGCTAAAGTTCCATAAGTACTAAATTAAGAACTAAAATAGCTGATTACTACCATAATACCAAAAGTACCAAAAGCAGCTAAAGTACCAAGTTAAATACCAAAATTACTAAAGTACCAAAAGCAGCTAATTACTACCAACACTGTCTCAATTGATTTTGGACTTTTTAATTTATTCAGGACTATTTTCAACATATGGTACCAAAAGAGCCAGATAAGAAAAACAATAAAAACTTACTAATTCTTGAAGTGAGATTTTTTCATTGAGTTCGAATCTCATTTCAATACAACTATAAGCCAAATGATCAACAAGTCACAATTTAGTTTTTAAAATTTATTGATGCTTTTGTCCAATAGCTATGAGCACCTAATATAATTGTCCAAAATTAGTGTCGATCCGAATAATACAGACAACTTTAAACATAAACATTGATATAGAATTTCAAAAGAGACATAAACATAATTTGATATCTATAAGAAACATAAACATCACCGAATCATATACTACTTTGAACAAGCTGTATTATAAGAACTCTCATAGAACTTTAATTACAATGTGCCATTTGTCACTAAAACTGGTTCATATTTATAATTAATGGTCTTGGGCCAAGTCCTATATTAGTCAAGAGACTATTATAAAAGATGCACAACTTTGGTGCAATTCTAGACAAATTTGTAAAAGTTTAACTTTTTAGACTAGTGATTTACTATTTCAATATTCTAAAGGTTGAGAATTAGAAACTATTGTCAACCTTTAGAATTTCTAAAAGTCATTAAACTGTCTACATCATGATTCCTCATGGTCTTACAATACACATGCCATGGAATATGATTTTCTTATAATAGAGTGACATGCCTACACCCTAGCATACTAAGAGTCGACTTTCTACAAATTTGCCAAGCTGGATTTACAACTGAATTTACAAACATGTATTCTTTGATGTGTGCCACTGAAATTTCCGGAATAGATATTGATTTTTTCACAATATAGCCGTGTGCTTAAATTGTTTTTTTCATCTTTGATTTCCATGCATGAACAACTATATCTGCATCCATATATTGTGGTCCGTCGTTGTTCAGAATCCATTCTTTCTCTAAGCAATTTTTGTATAGCTCCGAGGTGTCAACTTGTCTCTGGTTTCTATGCCGTTGATTAGATTTTGGTTCATACCATAATGTTTTAAACTTTGTGGCCAAGCCTTCTGAGTTTTTCTTCACTTCGACAACTTTTGCCACCCAAATAGGTATAGAACAGTCCACAACATCTTCATCTAGAGGCCGCATTGCAATGAACTTGTCCAACACAACTTCTCTACGTGGGATGAATTGAACCAGAGGTGCATCAGCTTTTCGACCACAAAACCTCCAGGTAATAACTTTACATCCATTTCGACCTCATTTATCGAAGTTGATACAGATGAATCGAAAGTGGTTGGCAAGGATTGTGGCCAAAAAGCCTCTTGGCTATATATTGAAAATATAGCTTTTTGTAATTTACTTTTAAAATTTTTATTATTTATTTTTAATTTTGAGTTTGTTTTGTTTTTAAATTTTATTAATAATTTTTATTATGCTACCTTTTTTTAATTTTTTGGTTGTTTATTTGGGATTATTACATTTTCAAGGATTTGACAATATATTTATGTTTTTTACTTCTTTTTTCTCTTTAATAATGTAGAATAAATGAAGGGATGAGGAGTATATATAGATTTATTATATAGTTTTTTTGACTTTTTAATATTTATTTTATGATTTTTAGATTGGTTTTATTTTATTTTAAGATTTTTTACTTTACTTTTTTAACCTCTTTATATATATTTAGATATATTTTATAGTTTGTTTTTTTTTTCAATTTTCAGATTTATCGTATATTTTCTTGACTTTTTATTATATATTTTTTAATTTTCAGATTCGTGTTATAGTTTTTTGATTTTTTATTATCCATTTTTAGATTTTTTAGTTTTTTTTTTACTTTAATATATATATTTAGATTTATGTAAAAGTTTGTTTGATTTTTTAGTTAAAAAATTACAATATGTATAGTTGTTTTGTAGTTTTTATATTTAGTTTTTAATATTTACATTTGTTTTATAGTTTTATGATTTTTAATTATAGATTTGATATACAGTTTTTTGAATATTTGTTATTCATTTTCTAATTTTAATTATTACTTTTAACTTCGAGTTTTCTGTAATTTTCTTTTTATTATCTTTTGTTTTTTTAGTTTTTGTTTGTTTTTCGTTTTTTTGCCAATATAGTTTGGTTTTAGTTTTGACAATATATTGTTTCAAGGTTTCGGCAATATAGTAATAAGGAAGAATGAGGAGAGGCCATTAAGTTCAGATATTTATCCCATACGCATTTGGTTAAGCATAATTTTTTCAAAACTATATGTAGAAGCCTAAAATAGTGTTCTTCTCAAGAATTGTAGCCAATCTTTCTCTTAAATGGATTCTCATTTAAAGGCCACAAAAAAAAAATTTAGCTCAAAATAATAAATGCACACGCTACTGACACGTGCAACACCAATTATCCCATAATCAATCTTGGAAAGTGACTAAAGGGAACATAAGTAGAGGGTCTTAAATTTATTTTTGAGTTGGATATTGGATATTGAATTTTTTTAGGGGGTTTCTGTCCTTCCGGCACGGTGGATAAGCCCCCACAAAAAAAAATTTAAATTTATTTTTTTCGATTTTTTAAAAAATAAAGTCTGTTTGAGATATAATATTTTTATTATAAAAAAAAATTGAAATTTAATTAGAAAGTCCATCCGTCGAGGCAAATGAACCCTTCCATTTTATTTTTTTCGAATTTTCAGGATTTTTTTTTTTTTGAAGTTTTCACATTTTTCGGATCTTTTCGGATTTTCTTGTGATTTTTGGAATATTTTGATGGCTTTCATGATTTACAATTTTTTAATTTTTGAGTATTCGAGATTTCGGGATTTATTCAAGATTTTCGGGTTTTTGCTATTTTCGGAATATATTCAAAATTTATTCACGATTTTTTCCGTAATTTTCGTGATGTTCTTTTTTTGAAAAAACAATATGGAGCCAGTCATCTGCCGCGACGGATGGTTTTTCACATAATCAGATTGTTTTCATGATTTTGGAGAATTTTTGGAATTTTCAAAGTTTGGTGATTTATTAAGAATTTCGAATTTTTTCGAATTTTATTCATTTTCTCGGTATTTTGGAGATTTGAAATTTTTTTAATGGTCACCGCGGACGGATCTTAACCCAAATTTGTTTTTTGACAAATTGATTTTTAATGGTTTTTCTTAAAAATATTTTGGGATATATTCGCGATTGATTTGCGATTTTTTCACGATTTTCGAAGTGTTTTTCTTTTGAAAAAAAAAAATATGAAAGAAGCCTTCCACCACGGCGGATGGTTTTCCACATTATTGGGTTTTTTTTTGTGATTTTCGGGGATTTTGGAGGTTTTCGAAGTTTGTGAATTTATTCGGAATTTATTCGGGATTTTCTTAGGGGTTGTCCATCCTCCACGACAAATGGACCCCAATCCAAATTTGTTTTCTTACAAATGATTTTTAATAATTTTTCTTAGAAATATATCAGAATATATTCGCGATTTTTTTGCAATTTTAGAGATGCTCTTTTATTGAAAAAAAAAATATGGAGGAAATCTTCCGCCGCGGCGGATGGGTTTCCACATTATCGAGTTTTTCCGTGATTTCTGAGATTTTCGGAGTTTGGGATTTTTTCGAGATTTCGGGTTTTTTAGGATTTTATTCACGATTTTTTCGAGATTTTCGGAATATGAAATTTTGTTAGGGGTTTGTCCATCCGCCGCGACGGATGGATCTCAATCCAAATTTGTTTTTTCACTAATTAATTTTTAATGGTTTTTCTTAGAAATATATCGGGTTATATTCGTGAAATTTTCCACGATTTTCAGGATGTTTTTTTTTTAACAAAATATATATGGAGAAAGCCTTCCGTCGCGGCGGATTGTTTTCCACATTATCGGGTTTTTTTCATGATCTTCGGGATGTTTTGGTGGTTTTCGAAGTTTGGAAATTTATTTGGGATTTATTCGAGATTTCGGGTCTGTTTTGATTTTATTCACGATTTTTTTGGGATTTTCGAGATTTGAAATTTTTTTAGTGGTTGTCCATCCGCCGCAACGGGTGGACTCCAACTCAAATTTGTTTTTTCACAAATTGATTTTTATTGGTTTTTCTTAGAAATATATCGAGATTTATTCGCGATTTTCGAGATGTTCTTTTTTTAAAAAAGAAAATGTGGAGAAAGTTGTTCGCCGGTCTCCACACACACCCCCCCCCCCCCCCCCCCCCACCCCCCCTTCCCCACCTCTCTCTATCTCTCTTTGTCCCTCTCTTCTCAACTTATTCAAGCTATCAAAGTTTATGTAAGAGAGGGGGGAGTGGTTCTCTCCGCCGCAGCGGATGGACTTCCATCCAAAATATTTTTTACTAAATTTTGTTTCAGAACTAATGAAAGTTAGAAACTAATTCTGTTAAAAAACTAATTGAAATCAACAAACTAATTGAAAATCTTTTCTAAAAAGTTGTAAAAGGATTGCAACCTCTTTTTTGAAGATCCTTAAATCCCTTTCCTAAATTGCCATTATTGGAGGGTCTGAATGTCTTTGGAGGGCTTTAATCCCACTCCAAGCTGTCTTACTTGAACAAAAGCCTCTCAAATATAAGTTTGGATTAAAATAACATGGATTGAAATGGCTCAGCTTATATAGTATTCCTAAGTTGTGTACAGCTCATCAATCCATGATTGTATTTCTGAGTTTTGTATAACTCATCAAGTCGTGTTACATTTTTTATTTTTTTCTTGTTTGTGTACAATTCATCAATCCTTGCATGCGATTATTAGTTTGTGTACATCTCATCAATCCATATCTTCATTTTTTATTTCAATACAGTTCACAAATCCAAGTTATGTTTCTCATTTTTTTTTTTTGTATATAGCTCATCAATCATTGCATGCGTTTCTCAGTTATGTACAGCTCATCAAGCCATGCTACGTTTTTCATTTTTCTTTTCTTTGTGTACAACTCATCAATCTTTGCTTGCTATTCTCAATTTGTGTACAGCTCATCAATCCATGTTTTCATTTCTTATTTCAATACAGTTCACAAGCCAAGCTATGTCTTTCATTTTTCTCTTGTTTGTGTATAGCTCATCAATCCTTGCTTGCATTTATCAGTTTGTGTACAACTCATCAATCCATGCCATAGGTTTCTCATTTGTTTCATTGTTTAAATTCTATTGTTATCCTGAATAAACTCCATAAATACTGCATGGTTGTTTGGCTCTATAAATACTCAATTGTCTTAATTCTTTGAAGACCTCTAAGTTTTTTAGTCTCTTTTTGTCTGATAGAAGAGGGAGTCGACTGTTGTTGTTGAGAGAAGATTCTTTTGTGCTCCATAGCTCAAGTGACAATGGCCATCATGCCGTATCCTTCAACACGGAAGCTGATGATCTCTCCTTCCAAAATAACTTGATAGGCAGTCCCCGGATATATTCAAGATTTTTTCGAGATATATTTGGGATTTTTTTAGGGATTGCTGTGAATTCTTTGGAGATCGGATCATCGTCGACTTTCGGGATTTTTTGCCAATTTTCAATATTTCTTCAGGGATTTTCGAGATTTTTTCGCCGATTTTCGAGATTTTTCTGGGGATTTTCGAAAAGCCATCCGATGCCACGGATGCTTCTTCCAAAAATTTTCAGTTCTTTTCGGGATTTCTTCGTGGATTGGCGAGGATCTATTTGAAATCTTTTCAACATTTTTTTTTATTTTTTGTGGATCTTTTCGGGATCTTTTTTGATCAAGATTTTTTATTGTTTTTTGGAATATTTTTGGGTATCTCTTCGTGGATATTTTCGGGATCTTTTCGGCATCTTTTCGATATCATCGTGTATTTTTGAACAAAAAATTTCAATTTTCGAGATTTTTCTAGATCTTTTTAAGGACCTTTTTCGAAAATTTTCGAGATTTTTTCGTCGATTTTCTGGATTTCTCTGGGGATTTTTGCGAAGCCATCCGTCGAGACGAATGCTTCTCCTAGAAATTTTCAGTTCTTTTTTGAATTTTGTCGTGGATTTGCGAAAATCTATTTGGAATCTTTTCGACATCTTCTTTGATTTTTAGGAGTTTTTTTGTCGATTTTCGAGATCTTTTAGTGGATCTTTTCGGAGATTTTTTGGAGATCTTTTTGGGATCTTTTCAGCATCTTCGCATATTTTCAAAAAAAAATCCGATTTTTGGAATTTTTTTGAGATCATTTCGGAGATTTTTTTGGGATTCTTTTCGAAATCTTTTTCGGAGATTTTCGAGATTTTTTCATTTTTTGAAATTCCTTGGGGGATTTTAGGGATTTTTCATCAATTTTCGAAATTTCGTTGGGGATTTTCGAAAAGCCATCCGCCATAGCAGATGGCTTTCTCTAGAATTTTTAAGTTCTTTTCGACATCTTTGCGCATTTTCGAGATTTTTTCATAGATTTGAAGAATTTTTTAAGAATCTTTTCGACATCTTTTAGACATAACCGCGTATTTTCGAGATTTTTTTTTTTTATTTTCAAAAATTTTCAGGGATGTTTTTGAGATTTTTTCATGTATTTTCTTTGATCTTTGCAGATTTTTTCGGGATATTCGTGGATTTTTGGCATCTTCGCGGAATTTCTTTGGGGATTATTGGGATTTCTTTGGGTATTTGCTTCGACATCTTTTCGGTTTCTTTTTTACATCTTCACATATTTTCGAGATTTTTTTGGAAAGCCATCCGCCGCGGCGGATGGCTTCCTCCCTCTCACCCATACATCCTCTATTTTGGACTAAAAAATGGGACAAGGAGGATGCATGACCCTCTTTATTCATGCACATTGTGTCCTTACGTGGCCCCACTCCTTAGGAGCACCTGAAACACACACACATAAACGTTATAACTTCTTGCAACTATTAGTTCCTTCTGGTGGGTATGTGTTTCATGTGATTTTTAGTTTAATGATTGGATAACACCAATCGTGAAGACTAGAATGGTAGTAGATATTGTCAAAACTTGAATATTTTAATGGCTAGAGCTTTGAAATTACATTTGTCACTAGGCATTGGACTGTTGATTAGTTAAATTACACTTACAAAAATGTTTGAGGTGATGAGAAGTAAACATGAAGGTAGGTGTAAATTCTTAGTCAGTTGATGTGCGAATGAAAGACAAATTTGTAAAATGGTGGTAGGCTGGAGTTTAAAATTCAAATTATGAAAACAACATCTATTTACTACAATTTGTATATGTTGCAGATTTGGGATCTCAGTAATGGACAATGTTTGTAACCTCTCTATGGGCATTCTAACGTAATCATGAGTCTATTGTATTGAGAACAGTTTCTAATTTCATGTTCGCGTGATGGCTTCATCAAGGTGAGTTTGTAATCTTAGAGGTCTTCAGATTGTTTTGCTCTTGAAATACTGCTCATCATAAGTGCACCAAAAGGGGCATCACCATCTGTTCAAGAAACTTTCATCAGAAACTTTATGTCAGATAATGTACCTGAAGGCCGAGCAGATCTGGCGCTGCATTGATGGATGCAGATGGATCAAGAACATGGACGTTCCAGCGATGTTGATCTTCGAGAGAGGCTGGTGAAATTCCAAGGGCTTCATTCTCGTCATGCATAACATCAGAAAGCAAAAAATCCACAAATTTCAATCCATTGTAAGTCAGTAATCTCTTGCTCTTGAAAATAGTTCAAAGGTTGGTGTCGTTGTCATTGTAGCTACCGAAAGAAATCATTATTGGAAGATTTATCCAAGGTGACAATATTCAGACATTGAAATGTTTAATGGAAAATTATATATGGTTCTTGTTGCGTAATGTGACTCATTTCTCACTTGTGTTGATGGATTTTCACGGATTTGGGATATTTTTGGAATTTGCGGAGATTTTCAAAAAATTTTCGAGAATTTTCTCGAGATCTTTTCGAAATCTTCACGGATTATCGAAATCTTTGCGGATTTTCATTTTTTGAAATCTTTTCGGGATCCTTTCAAAATCTTTTTGGACTCTTTGTAAATTTTTAGAAGTTTTTTGGGAAGCGACGGATGGCTTCCTCCATAATTTTTAAATTGTCTTTGAAATCTTGTCAAAATCTTTTTGACATCTTTTTGAAATCTTTTTGAAATCTTTTTGCAATCTTCACAGATTTTTTCGGGAAGCCATCCGCCGTGGGGGATGGTTTCCTCCAGAATTTTCAAAGATTTTCGCGGATTTTCAGGATTTGCGAGGATTTTCAAAAGAAAATTGAGATTTTCTCGTTGATTTTCTTTGATTTTCGAAATTTTTCTTCCAAATTTTATTTTCGCATTTTTTTTGAGACTTTCGAGATTTTCGAAAAGCCATCCGCCACGCGGCGGATGGCTTCCTCCACAATTTTTTCAAAATAAGCAGAAAAATAGAGGGAGTTTGGATTAGTATCAATCTGACACATGTCATATGGTTAATCCCATAAGCAATTCCAAGAAATGACAGAATGAAAAAAACACTAAATTAGGGAGTCCCCAATCTAGATTTCCGTTTGCTTTCAAGATTATCTAGTTTGATATCAACGAAATTTCAGAATTTCATTCATCCACTGAGTTTACTCTTTTACAAAATGGTAAAAAGTTTCATTTCTATATTTTCTGAGAATAAGCTAGACGTTTTTCAAAAACAAAAAAGTAAAAAGCCATCTGCTGCGGCGGATGGCTTCCTCCACAATTTTTTCTTGAAAAAACAGAAAAAAAAAATAGAAATTTTTTTGTCGTCAAAATTTTTTTTTGAAAAAGCAAAAAAAAAAGTATAAGAAGCCATCCGCCGCAGCGGATGGTTTCCTCCACTATTTTTTTTTGAGAAAACTAAAAAAAATGTAAGAACCAATAGATTTTTTTTCAGAATAAGCAAAAAACATTCACAGTGCACTAACTAAAGTTGGGGTGACTACAATTTGGCCAGGCTTTCTATGGTGCTGACGAGACTGTGTTCCGACTTTCAGAGGAACCAAGTTTCTTATTTTTGACGAGGGCTTGGAAGATTTCAACAAAACCAAGCTCTTCTGGAACTCATGTTAAAGCGTTTGTGGTGGTTTCAAAAAAATCTGTAGGTGATCCCACGTTCAGTATGGACGATGATGTTTAGTTCTTTGGTTTAATTCGAGGGATCTATTTTCACGACGAGATCGATTTCAATCGCGTAGAGTTTATGACACGAACTCGAGATGGGACTGAACATCGTATTGTTCTTTCATGTGAAGACCTCATGTATTTCACTGCCTCGTCTAAAACTCAAGATGAAAATATGGTCTGTTTGAATTTTGAAGGATAGCTGGCGAGTGGCATGTTCCTTCTAGCTAGCAAATATGAGAGCTTGAACAATACAAATGAAAAAATCTTTATGGAGGCTAGCACAATGGTCTCTTCAATTTTCTCAACTTTGGGTACGTCGCCGAAATTACATGATAGATTGGAAGATCCTTCATTGGATGAAAACAACGAAGTCGAAGAGGTCGGCCTCGAAGTTGGTCCATTGGAAGAAGACATGAAAGTCGAAGAAGTTGCTTGCCTCAATGTTGTTCCTTTTGTGTCAAAATAGAGGATGAGATTGTGGATCTGATTTGCATACTTTCTAACAATCATGTTCTTGATTGTTCTTGGGCATTCCAAGCATCAAGAAATGGGTGTTTCTTGATTCCTGGGCTGCTAGAATCTTGTTAGGAAACTAGTTTTCTTGTTTCTTGTTTCTTGTTGAGTAGTTTAATCTTGTCAATGCATTGTTTTCTGATTTTTGGTAGATAAGTGAAAATTTGCTCCCAGATTCAGAACATCTATATTGAGCTAGGACTGGTTGCATGGCTTGTAAATGCATGTAGCTGAGTAACGTATCTGTCTCTCCCCACTGACAGGCTGGGAATACACATTGTAATCTGAGAAATGCTTCTGCTTGGAAACCGTTCTAACAAAGAGACCAAACCGTAAAGAGCTGTAACCAACAGAAGTAACAAAAAGAAGAAGAACAAAAAAGAATCGTGTTCACAGATTGAGTGGGAATCTGTGAACATGTGCCAAGGAATACCATATTTGTCCCTTATCCTTGATGTCAAAATGGGTAGAAGAATTTGAAAGTTCTTTAAAAAATAGCTATCTTGTTCAAATAAAAAGATTTTTATCAAATAATGTTTGCACACCGTAATCTCTTATTCTTATATTTCATGTTATAGGTGTAACTAATTTGTAGCATAAGCACTACAAAGTTTTGAGAAACCTCATGATTTTCCAACCACCCATGGGTGGTAGATTAGACTCAAGGGATCTTTTGTGGATCATATATTTGTAATGTTGAGAAAAGTACAAAAGCAAAAGTCACAAGCCTAAGCCAACAAATTATCAACACAACAAAAAAAAAAACTTATGAAAGTCAACTCTAAACCTAGGAATTCTCCAAATACTCAAGGGTGGTGGACTCGAGTTTTTTTTCTATGATGTTTTTGCAATATTAAGAAAAATACAAAAAAATAAGTGCCTTGGATAAGCTAAATCCATGACATGTGACACTTATATTAAGATGCTTGTAATTAGAGAAATCTTTTTTGAATTTAATAAATCCATAAGCCTAAACATTTTTAAATTCCACCTGAGCGTGGTGGAGTCAATAGGTTTAAATTTTCTTTTATCACATACACCTGGAATGCCAAGAATCATGAGAAAAAAGTGTCTCACATAACCTGCCAAAACACCCAACCTATAATGTTATATTGAGATGCTAAATTTCTTCTAAATGTGACAAATCTACAACATCACCAACATGATCTCTTTTAACAATTGAAGTTCAAGATCATGAGTTGAAATTAAAATGTTGACATTTAGAGAAACTAGCTCTTACAACAAGCATACTTCTATCACATGTATAAAAAATTCAATTAGTGAATAAAATAGGGGTTCCCACCAAAATTGAAATTCAAATTGGTTCCCTCCAATTTTTTGTGAAAGTTAGCTCTCCGATTCTTGCTGAAAAAATCTACTTTGATGGCCTCTTGTGTGAAGTTCAAAGTGTCTCCAAATATGGGGGGGGTGGTGGTATTGTGTGCCTTGTGAGATACCTTTTGTGTATCATCTCTTGTAATTATCTTTGAGACTTATTTTGTTTCAACAATGTTGTGGGTCAAAGACCTTCATTAGCATTCAGTTGTTTAGAGAGATTAAGGTCTTGTGGGAGGGAGTATTGTGTTGAAAGAGCTCGTTCAAACCCAAAGATTTTTCTCCAATATTGTGTTTGGTAGGTTTAGTCGGCAGTGGAACACTCGGAATACTGGTAGTAAATTTAAAGTTGCATTGACGTGAAAGATACGATTGCTCTTTTTCTTTATGGCTAGCATCTATGCAAGGTGATGTTCCTCATTCAACTTTTCCTAATCAGTCATGGATCTATGTGGTGCATCCCCTTTGTAAACCTCAATAGTTCTTCTTTGCAATTCTACTTCCAGACGTGATAGATTTCTATCCTACCCCAACAACAGTAATGACAACTTTGTTACCTACAATGACCTCCTTACCTCATGTGATGAGCTCATAGGTGACAAAGAAGCCTCTCTTATATGTCATATGGCTGGTGGCCGAAGAATCTAGGTACCATGATCGGTCCTCATTGCTCCTGCATCCCCCCCTCAGCAAGCTCACCACTGATGTAGTAGCCTCTGCACAACTATCCGAAGAAGAGTCAGCGATTCCTTATCATTTGTCAGTGCCATGAGTGCAATTGCCTTTTCCTCTCCTTCTTCTTCAACCAGGTTGGCTTTAGTAGCAATCCTCTTCTTGATGTCTTCATGCTTCTTGGGACAATGCCTCATGAAATGTCCTACCTGATCACAATAGTAGCATTTCACGTCCTTCTTCTTTTTTAATCTCTCCTTCTTTTAGTTTGAATCCTTCTAGTGGTAACTATTTCCTTGTGCTTCATTTTTCTTGATTTTAATATTTTTGAACTCAGTGACGAATGCAACATGTACTTGTTTTCCACTCAATTGTCTTCATCATCCTACAGCAACCAACTGCACACATAGTCGAAAGTCAATCACTCTTCTTGGCTCTCCAACGTCATGACCAGCGTTTCGTAATGCTCTGGTGGACTGCCCAAGATTCTGAACATGAGTTGTCTCTCATCAACTGGTGCTCATGCTTCTTCTAACTGGCTTGACATAGTCTTGATCTTCTCAAGATGCAGGTTCGCGCTGCCTCCAACTTCCATCTTAATGTTCACCAATTGTCTCTGCATCCTGATCAACAAGCAAATTCAATTACAACATCTCCCAAAGTTGACATGGACGAAGACGAAGGCACTTTTGGATGATTCTTAGTTTCTGGATTCTTGAGCTACCCAACATATGACCAATCATCGTGCGATATCTCATTCCTATACGCCTTACAGTACAAAGAAGTATGTTCATCTTGGTAATGGTAGCACTCAAACTATCGCAGGTGAAGGTACTGTAAGATTACAATTCATGATGAATTAAAACTACTATCAAAAGTCTTGTATGTTTATTAACTCTCTATAAATCTGTTATCAGTAAATAGAATTACAGATTTAGGTCATAACGTGGAGTTTGAGTCTGATCAATGTAGAATTATCGATAGGAACAATAAGATCCTTGCACTCGGCAAGAGGCATGAATAATTATATAGATTGGCACATTGTTATTCTAATACTAGTCAAGCCTTGAAAACCTTTGTTGTTTTCAATAAAGAATTACTATGTCATCATCGCTTAGGACACTCGAATTATGCATCTGTATCGAATATGTCCAGACAATTCCTAGCATTTGATCTCAACTATCCAACTGACAAAGTCGATCTCCATGTCTGTCATAGTTGCATCCTTGGAAAGCATAATAGGATTTCTTTTAGATCAAGCCATAGGCATGCAGCCAAAGGTCTATTAGATGTTATTCATTCCGATATATGTGGACCTATGCAAACTCCATCGTTGCTAGATGCAAAGCATTTCATTACTTTTTTTGATGAATTTTCCAAAGAATAGATGTTTACTTCATTAAGCAGAAATCAGAGGCTTTCAACAAGTTTCAACAATTCAAAGAGCATGCAAAAAATCAAACTTGCAAAAGAATCAAAGCATTGAGGTCCAACAACAAGGGATGATATATCTTCACTGAATTTAAGGAGTATTGCCTTAACAACAGCATTGAGCAACAATACATTACCTCCTATTCATCTCAATGGAATGGTCTTGAAGAGAGAAAGAACAAAACCTTAATCGAATTGGCAAAGTGTATGCTTGCGCATGTGACACTTCTAAAGTCCTTTTGGGTTGAAGTTGTTTCAACAACAACCTATATTCAGAATAGATGTCCAAAATGTCATATGAAGTTTGGACATTTACCAAACCTTGTTTATTAAACTTATGTGTTTTTGGATGCATCGCATATGTGCAAATTCCTCATTATCTTAGGAAGAAGCTCGACTTCCATAGTATCAAATCAATTTTCATTAACTACACTACTTCAGATCAAGCTTACAAGTTGTTTGATCATGTCGAGTCGAAGATATCCACTAGTCGGGATGTCATCTTCATCAAAGATCAGTTTATCGACCTCAAGGGAAAAGGAAAAGCCCATATAACCGACTTGTCTGACTCTTTCGACATATTGAGCTCTCAAGTTCCTCAATTGACTATTCCTATCGAAGGTCCAAGCTCATCTACTTCTAAGAATCAACTTATCATCAATGAATCCGAAGATGATGATGTTGCAGTTCAACAACTACAGCATGATGGAAATGATAAACTTCCCTTTATTACCCAAAAGATCAACAAGAGTTAGTAGACCACCTATCAGATATATCGACAAGTCTGCAGCTTGCCTTATTCAGCAGCCAACGACTGTTGAAGAAGCACTCAGTCAGCACGATTCTGTTCTCTGGAAAGAAGCTATGGATAAACAATATTCATCTCTTATCAAGAACCAGACATGGACAATTGGTGAATTACTTGCTAGTGAAATGTAGTTGACTTTCAAATGGATATCCAAAATCAAATACAAGGCAAACGGAAGCATTCATAGAAGAAAAGCTCAACTTGTTGCCAAAGAATTCTCTCATATACATAACATCGATTATACTGAGACTTTTAGTCCACTATTTAAGCATTCTTCTATAAGAATTTTGCTATCATCTGTCGCTGCAGCAGATTTAGAAATACATCAAATGGATGTACAGACAACATATCTTAACGCATTTGTCAAAGAAGACATTTACATGGTGCAACCTGAAGGTTACAATATCGAAGGTCAGCACAATCATGTGTGTAAACTCCATAAAGCACTTTATGGCTTGAAGCAATATGCTCGAGCATGGTTTTAAAGAATCAATACTTTTCTTATTGATCACAACTACACACCAAGCTCGTCAGGTTCCAATGTTTACTTCAAAACAATGCAGCAGTCTTTTATTATTATCACTTTGTATGTGGATGACACGCTGATTTTCAACAACAATATCGATCTGATAAAAGAAGCTAAGACAATGCTATCTTTCGAATTCGACATGACCGACCTAGGCGAAGCTCATTTCTGCCTTGGTATTCAAATCCAAAGAGACAGAAATCGAAAGTCGATTTATATTACTCAACAGAGGTACATCTACAATATGTTAGTCAGATATATTCTAGTTAATTGTAAGTTAGCTTTCTCACCAATGGAATGAGGTCTCAAATTGTCGAAGGACCAGAGTCCTCAAACAATTCAAGAAAAGGAGCAGATGCGTGAGTATCCTTATCATTCAATAATAGCATCTCTTATGCATGCCATGATCTGTACCATACCAGACATAGTCTTTGCAGTAAGCTCCCTAACTTAGTTCATGACTAACCCTCATATAACACATTGGAAAGCTCTTGTCAAAGTTCTAAGATAGCTTTAAGCTACTATGGACTTTTGCATTTGTTATGGAGCAGTCGCACTCAATTTACTCAATGGTTACACAGATGCAAGTTTGGAAGGAGATGTAGATACTCGTAAATCCACTTATGGATTTACATTCTTCCTCAACAATGGTCCTATTTCATGTAACACTCACAAGCAATCATCGATACTCTACCTTCCACTGAATCAGAGTATATCGTAGCCTCTCAAGCTACAAAGGTAGCAATTTTGTTGAGGAACTTACTCTCATATATCGGTCTAAATCAATATGCTTCGACGATTTTATTTTGTGATAATCAAAGTGCCATTGCCTTATCGGCCAACCCTAGGTTTCATTCCAAGAGTAAGCACATTGAAATCAAGTATCACTACGTCAGAAGCAAATCACTCAAAAAAGAGGTTAATTTGTAAGATTGTCGATGAATGCAAGATATGATAGCAAATATTTTTAACAAATCATTAAGCTTGGATGCACACAGAATTTTTTGTGCAGAACTAAGTTTGAAGGTCAAGGAATTCATGGATTTAGACTAAGGGGGAGTCTTGGATTATTCTCTTACTAATCAACTAATTGATTTTTAATCTTCATCCAACTGATTATCCAGATCTACAGTTTTCTTCGTGTTTTCACATAGTCTGTAGAACTATTCAGAAATGGCTCATAGTTGGTTATTGTTGCTTCGGCCACAACGACATACTTCAGCCACTTCGAAGACTTCGGACACTTCGGGTAGTAAAGCCTTTCGCATTTGTAGCATTTTTTGGGAAAAATGTGAACTGTGAGATAAACAGTTCATTTCTGCAGGGAGACCATTAACATTCTACTTGGAATTAAAGTCACTGATTTGCATTGATTTTTTAGCAAGTGAATTTCAGAGAAGTCCTAACTGGATGAATGGTAGCACATCATAGTCAACTGGATAAAGCAATTTCAATTTCTTTTTCTTATTGCGTTCAGTATATGTCAGTATGTATTCCTCTTTGTAATACTTTGTAGCTGATAATTGTCTGATATTTCAATGCTTTATGTTTGACTACGTAATCACTTAGTTGCTAGCAATTTCAAAGTTAGCTGCTAAAGGGTGAACGTTATTTCTATCACTACCTTTTTGTTCAATATTGATAGGCATAGTCATGCACAAGAAAAGAAGGTTCATTCCGCTGTGCTCGATGAAGTCGTCTATTTACTTCGACTATTTTGAATTGCTTCCTATCATCTCATGATCTCTTTTCAACACTGCACCTTCAACTATTCGACACACAGCAGAACATAATCATCAAAGTAATTAAGAACAATTAAAGCCAAAAGGTAAACAATCAATGTGCAAACAACTTGTACACAATTATAGCAAAAGCTCGAGTGAGGCATCATCGTCAAATTCACTCTCATATATTCACTTCACAGGTATCCACACCAAGAACAAGACCCGTGCATGCCAAGAACCAAAAACTTACATCTTTCATTCCCTATTTTATCACGTGTCCTATAGAGCAAGAACTAGACAAAACTACTTTCATGTTGTTGTGACAATTAAATAGATTTTGAAATTGAACCAACGTTTCACTAATAACAGATTTCACTAGGTGATCCTTTTCTGGCTTGGTGGACCCATTGTTAACATTGTGCAGCTGCTTATTTAAGAGGAGCATTCAGAAGTGGTGGATATTTCAAGCCGATGAAGTAGTAAAGATTGTTATTCACGAAGCCAATAAGCATCGATGAAGTAGTAAAGTTTGTTATTCACGAAGCCAATAAGCATCGAGTAAAACTCCAAAACTAATCATCACACGAAAGTCCACATCAATTGGGAAAGACTTGTGTAAGAACATACAGAGTTATCCATATGATCTTCTGTTCACCAACCTCGACCTCCAAACTTAGATAATATTTTGGGTTTTTAGAAAGACCCTAGCATAGCTTTGCTTCCTCGTCTCTTTATTAAGTAGCATAGAATAGCTAGAGACTTTAGGCATAAAACAAGGCAAAAACTCCCCTACATCACCATGCCTTTGGTAATGATAATACCCTACGAGATCACTTTGAAGATGATAACAATGATGCATAAGGAGTCTTTAAGAAGTTTTGATAACATTGTAGCAACATCTTGCCTATATGACACATCTACGCAACCAAATCCGACATCAAAACAATGTCCCAAATCGATTGAAAGTGCCTCGAGTTTCTCAGTGACCCATCTTGTGATCATGTAGAACCATATGTCAGGATAGATTATGCCAATCCCAGTCTGAGAGTATCGATGAAGTTAACAGTACGACGACACATATAGGCACAGGAGCCAAACTCCCAAAGTATGTTGAGAGATAACAGTTGGCCTTGTCACATATAGTAGATTGAATTTGTAGGATGGATTTAGGAGGGCCTCTTGTGACCCCCTTCTAGAATCCCTCCGAATCTTACTAGCATCCCATAGAGGTTTGGATCCTATTAAGACTACAGTGGTTTCTAGTTTAGGGTCTCCCAAGGTCCGGTTAGATCCTACTCAAGATTTAGATCAGCATCACTAGCATTTCTTTCCAGATGAAGAAGCTGAGTAGTGAACTTGAGTAGCCATTCATCTCACTAGCATACATTACCTGACATTTCTTTCTAGACCAAGAAATCTGAGAAGTCAATCAGTAGCAGTTATTCATCTTCTAGCGGTTATACCTCTAAGAGCCTGAAAAATTCTCATTGACCCGAGAGTATGGGGTGACTATGACGGCCCTCGGGATTGGATGCGGCGTTACCCTAACCACTTGCGTAAGGACCAAGTTCTTGCAATAGAGTCCTTAGCAATGTGGCAAAGCTTTTAGTGTGCACATATCTAAAGTTTCCCAAGCCCAAGATGGTAACAGGCCTACCAAGCTTGGATGACAACAAAGAGTCCATTTGCAAGGGGTGCATGCTAGGCAAGTTGCACAAGGTGAAGTTCAACAAAGAAGGGGCAATGTCATACTATACCAACAATGTTAATATGGATTTTGTAGTAAATAATGTCGAACCTTACAGAGGACAGCATTAGAAAGTTATGTATTTGGTACAATTTATGATCTATTTTGAGTGTAGTGGCTTTGAGTGTTATTCTGGTTGTCAATAGACATTAGAAAATAACCAGTATTACTTGTATTGGGGTGTGTAGTGTTAATAATTCCAAAACAACAGTCTTGCCTCTATCAAATCGAATGAAACGCATTCTACAGGTGAGATGTTATCAGAGTAGTACAACAGTACTACACTTCGGCTGAATAAGGTGTCAACAAAGAGTCGAGAAATGTTCGATGTATTCATGGTTGTGTAGACAATTAATTAATCACATTCGCAAACTGTTTGTTTCTAGACAGAAGTCCTTGACAACTTAAGTGCAAGGTTTTGGTTAAAAAACACGAATGGTTTTAGAGAACGTTAGAAATTTATGTCAATTACAATCAGGAACACAGATTAAAGACTCAATTTTTCAGACAGGGTGTCATGCCCATGATTGGTCTTGGATAGCGTGTCCATGCTAGGGACCAATAGACCAACAACCCGTAAGTTAATTGTGACTATAAGGGAATTGGGACCCTTATGTGTACATGGGCATAATTAATGGTTATAGGCCTAAAAACTTGATGGTGGATTTGTATGGGTCTATCACTGAGCCATTGAGAAACTGGATGACATGAACCAGATAGGCTGTAGAGGTGTCCAGTGAGGTGTCACAATGCACTACTAGTGGTGCATGGCCCTTGGAGGATATAAGTATACCTATTGGGCTCTCACTAGTGTATGCTTGATAGCATGACCGGTGGCAGGATGTTGCTAGTGTGATGCCATACTCTTCTTTGTGATTGATCCTTTTAGTGACCGTAAAGATTATGAAGATGGGTGAAAGAATGTGTGATTTGTAGTTGTTTTATGAAGTTGGCATTTGATATTAATTCCCAAGAATTTCATATAATTGTATTATTTTGACTCTTTGATCAGGAAGTGGAGGGCCTTCGTGGCGGAAGAACCTACGGTATGGGATGCATGCAATTCCAAAATGAAGATCTGAAACTAATTGGATCAGATGACCATAGTATGGTCGTAAATCTTAGAGATGCCAAATAATATTGATCATAAAACGAGTGTTTTGTCAAAAATTTGCTATATTGGTCATGACCTTTTTTTTTTTGGATATCTCAAATTAAAAAACCCGGGAACCCGCCATGCTATTTCTGTATAAAAGATATATTGGTGAATTTCTGAACACATTATTAACGCATTTTTTTGTGATTCCTTGGAAGGTAATTTTGATTACCCGTTGACCATGGACGATGTCACAGAAATGGTTAATGGAACTGTTTTCTAAAAATTGTTCTCCTTGCTTACATCTTTAAAAAAAAATCCTTTTCTGATTTATGGGCTAATTCTCAAGCTTGATAACCAAGAAGATCTTTGGTTTAGTCGTCATGTTGGAAATCATTGGGTATTTGCTTACACTGATGCAACACTTCTTTTGTCTTTCAAAATTTTCTTGGATCTCTTCTTAGACTCTTCCCCTGGGCAAATCTCAGATGATCTGCACCCCTTGGAAACTCGGGACATTTCCTGTTAGAAAGGGGGAGAAGTAGGAAGAAAAGAGAATTATCAAGGAGAAACATCGATCAAAAATTCAAAGAAGAATCTATTATATCGATGATGGACCTGTTTTATGAATCAGAAATGATAGGATATTTAAATATTACAGAAATCCTTTATAGATTATAATAGATATCTGGTTTGAGGGGAAAATTTAGAAAGTACTCTTGCGGTAGAAAAGTGGCTGATAACAAATCCGATTGATTTGTGTCAGAACTTAGAATTCTATTGCAAGATGGGAGGTTTGTTGAAACCTGTTCCTTGCTGGATATAGTCAACTTGATCTTAGTTTGGACCGAGATCCATGGGTTGATGCAAGGAAGGAAATTCATGCTAGCAATATATTCTTTTGAGTTAATCTCTGATTGAGATTTTTGGATGTGAAATAGCACTCTTTGAGAAATATTCTCTCTTAGAGGATAACCAATTTACAGGATTCTCAGTTATGAAAGTGTTGTGTACAGATCAAGAGTTATCTATAGAGATATGCTATGTAGTGAATCTTTGTGGGATCATTAAACCTTTTGTACAAACTTTTAATCTTGTGGATCTAAAAAGTATTCCATAAACTAAGTTATTCGCATGCATAAACTAATTGTTGGTACATAGGCATATTGATGAGAATTGTGTTTGAGACAATTTCTCGCTAGGTTGTAGTAATTTCTCATTGAGAATTGCTTATTGACCTAGAAGTGATTTAAAATCAGATTAAATGTGGTGTTTTGGTATCACATCTAGACATTTAAAATATTTTTTAAATCTGATATAACTAACCAAGTCAGACGTGTTACTTTTGAGTTAGTTGTGGAAAAACAACAATATAATCTTACTTATGGATATTGTTGTTGAAATGTATTGCTTATAAGTCACAACATTTATGAGTCGTTTTTTATTCATTTACAGATGGGTGTGCATAGAATACACAAATTTTTTTGGGACTTATCTTTTCCCATTCGGAAAGGATGGAATGCTATCTCGAAAGACTCAGGAGAGTTGGATAGTTGTTTGCCAAAAGTTAGAACTTCACGTAATGAGGTTCCGATAAATCTTAAGTTATTCTAGATTAGAACTTAAGAGGGAAATCTAGACGAATTCTAGATTGGGACCCTAACTTTGGAATGACAATTTTTGCCATGTCTAAAGTAAGGGCATTTTTTAGATTACAATCCTTATATTGGCACTGTGTGTGAGTTGTAAAAGTCTATAACTTTTCAGATGGATAGGACTTTTTGGAAAAACTCATGTGTCATTTAAGAATTGTGATGCACTCTTATGACATGGTATGGTCTCAAGAATCTGGAGAGTTGAGATTGGTGAATCATAACTCAGATTCTAAGATATACCTAATCCATAGGAGGATATTGTGTTCACGGTAGATTACCCCGGATGAATAAGCAAGATAGTATAATTTTGGTAATGACTGGCCATCTTACCAAATCGACTATGTTTATTTGAGTAAAGACCAAGTAATTAAAGCTTTTTGTTAGGCTTTTGGATTGCCAAAGTAACATTATGAATATTCGCGATTCAAAGTTCACTGGTCGCTTTTGGTGGCCGTATTTGCTAAACTAGAGATGACTCTGAATTAAATTTCTTATGATTATTGGTAATTGCCCTCTCTTATTGAGTATAGGACAAGAATCTGATTAATTATGATTGACGAATCCTAATTCAGATATTAGTTATACTCGATCATTTCAGAGAAGGATTACTCGTGTGATCAAAAGTTTAGTCAAGATATGTATTCATATTTTAGCAATCTCCTCAGAGAGGATTTTATCCTTGATGGAGATTGAGTTATAGTAAGCATTCGGCTACCGGTTATAGCCCGTTTATGCTTATGTATGAATTTGAGCCTGGGTCACCCATTGCAGTTGAGACTCGGTCAATCAAGTTTTAGAAAGTAGCAAATTTCCTACTTGATATGTAGAAAATGCTACGGCTTGCACGTGAGAATGTCTAGTGTACCCAAGATGAGGATCGACATTATGCAAGTCTAAAAAGATCAACGAGAGACTTCCAAGTGGGGGATTGGGTATTTTTGTGAATCCTGATGGATTTGAGTGTAATGCGTACCGGCAAGTATTATTAATTGTCCCTAGATATAGAGGACCATATAAGATCTTGAAAAAGATCGGATCCTTAGCTTACCAATTGGAACTCCCGAAATGATCGCAAGTGCATCCCGTAATTCACGTAAACCATCTCAAGAGAAGTCTACGTGAAGGAGAGCATCTTGGATCTGGAGATCAGTTGGACCTGTTGGATGAGTCATCGGGTGTATCTCGTCTTGAACCCGAAAAGATCTTGGATACAAAAAGTAAACGATTGAGAAATCATATAATTATCGAACATCTGGTTCGATGGAAGGGATGTACGGACAATGACGATTCTTGGAAACAGGAGTGAAGCTTAAGGAGGAACTTTTTCCGTTTTAAGTTTTGAGGACAGAACTTGAATAAGGGGGGAAGAATGTCATGCCCATGACTGGTTTCGGATAGTGTGTCCACGCTAGAGACTAGTAGACCAACAACCCGTAAGTTGATTGTGACTATAATGAAATTGGGGCCCTTATGTGTAAATGGCCATAATCAATGGTTATAGGCCTAAACACTTGCTGGTGGATTTGTATGGTTCTATTAGTGAGTCATTGAGGAACTGGATGACATGGCCCAGATAGGCTGCAGAGGTGTCCAGTGAGGTGTCACAGTGCACTACTAGTGGTGCATGGGCCTTGGAGGGTATAAGTATACCTATTGGGCTCTCACTAGTGTATGCTTGATAGCATGACCGGTGGCAGGATGCTGCTGGTGTGATGCCATACTCCTCTTTGTGATTGATCCATAGCTTGGGGGCTAGATCCCTTCAATCTAGGTTTGGTTGGATTGGTTTGTCCACCATCAGGTTCCCTTGTGTTGCTTGTCATTGGCATGCTTAGAATAGGATCCTTGGATTGAGGACTTTATACAGGGGCTGTCATCTCATATGTATACATATAGTTTTATTCAGTGATCATGCTAGACTATACCAAATGTAGTCGTTATTTGAGTGCCAAAAAGAATGTATTCGCGACAGACTAATAAGATGATTTTAAGACAATTCCTTAGAGCATGTTCTACGGATACACAACAAATGACTGTAATGCACTAGAGAGTCTTTCTGATCAGAGAGTAATTCATGTAATGCGTTAGAGATTGCTAGTAGACTCAAGATCACTCACACTCAATAGTGTGGAGAACAGAGATAAGGGATAATAACTCTCAACACTCTATTCACTTCTTCAACCTCTTACATATGCATAAACTCTTCTCTCTCGATGGTCAAAACTGAAGTGTGAGATCAATATATGTCCTACAGGACGAACAAACAACCTCTAAAACAACAGGTGAGTCGCTACCACGAAAAGGTCTAGTTAACAATTAGGTTGAATATATGTTCAATTATACCATAAGAGGTATATTTAACTAAGAGTTAAAATTACTCTAGTTTAACATGACGATTCATATCTAGTCATTTCACGTGGACGACCTTATTAAAGCTACCCATGGCAATGTCTTTCCTTTTACAGTCTTGTCCTTAAATACAAGGCAAGTACTTAGGAGATATATTCTCGAAAACTGACTTAGACCTCTTCATGATTTATATTTATCCAGCTCGTAACTTCATTTTCGAGTATATCATGCCATATTTGGGTTGATATTCAATATTTAACATTTTCATGGCATCACATATCCTCTTTCTCAAATGTGAAACATCCTCATGAACATATAATCTTCTGTGCCTTGTGAGATACCTTTTGTGTATCATCTCTTGTGATTATCTTTGAGACTTATTTTGTTTCAACAATGTTGTGGGTAAAAGACCTGCATTAGCATTCAGTTGTTTAGAGAGATTAAGGTCTTGTGGGAGGGAGTATTGTGTTGAAAGAGCTCGTTCAAACCCAAATATTTTTCTCCAATATTGTGTTTGGTAGGTTTAGTCGGCAGTGGAACACTCGGAATACTGGTAGTAAAATTAAAGTTGCATTGACGTGAAAGATACGATTGCTCTTTTTCTTTATGGCTAGCATCTATGCAAGGTGATGTTCCTCATTCAACTTTGCCTAATCAGTCATGGATCTATGTGGTGCATCCCCTTTGTAAACCTCAATAGTTCTTCTTTGCAATTCTACTTCCAGACGTGATAGATTTCGATCCTACCCCAACAACAGTAATGACACCTTTGTTACCTGAAATGACCTCCTTACCTCATGTGATGAGCTCATAGGTGACAAAGAAGCCTCTCTTATATGTCATATGGCTGGTGGCCGAAGAATCTAGGTACCATGATCGGTCCTCATTGCTCCTGCATCCCCTCAACAAGCTCACCATTGGTGTAGTAACCTCTGCACAACTATGCGAAGAAGAGTCGGCGATTTCTTATCATTTGTTAGCGCCATGAGTGCAATTGGCTTTTCCTCTCCTTCTTCTTGAACCAGGTGGGCTTTAGTAGCAATCCTCTTCTTGATGTCTTCATGCTTCTTGGGACAATGCCTCATGAAATGTCCTACTTGATCACAATAGTAGCATTTCACGTCCTTCTTCTTTTTTAATCTCTTCTTCTTTTAGTTTGAATTCTTCTAGTGGTAACTTTTTGCTTGCGCTTCATTTTTCTTGATTTTCATATTCTTGAACTCAGTGACGAATGCAACATGTACTTTTTTTCCACTCAATTGTCTTCATCATCCTACAACAACCGACTGCACACATAATCGACAATCAATCACTCTTCTTGGCTCTCCAACGTCATGACCAGCGTTTTGTAATGCTCTGGTAGACTGCCCAAGATTCTGAACACGAGTTGTCTCTCATCAATTGGCGCTCATGCTTCTTCTAACTAGCTTGACATAGTCTCGATCTTCTCAAGGTGTAGGTTCGCGCTGCCTCCAACTTCCATCTTAATGTTCGCCAATTGTCTCTGCATCCTGATCAACAAGCAAATACAATTACAACATCTCCCAAAGTTGACATGGACGAAGACGCATTTATGGTCAAATACCAAAAGGCACTTTTGGATGATTCTTAGTTTCTGGATTCTTGAGCTACCCAATATATGACCAATCATCGTGCAATATTCATTCCTATACGCCTTACAGTACAAAGAAGTATGTTCATCTTGGTGATGGTAGCACTCAAACTATCGTAGGTGAAGGTACTGTAAGATTACAATTCATGATGAATTCAAACTACTATCAAAAGTCTTGTATGTTTATTAACTCTCTATAAGTCTATTATCAGTAAGTAGAATTACAGATTTAGGTCATAAGGTGGAGTTTGAGTCTGATCAATGCAGAATTATCGATAGGAACAATAAGATCCTTGCACTCGGCAAGAGGCATGAATAATTATATAGATTGGCACATTGTTATTCTAATACTAGTCAAGCCTTGAAAACCTTTGTTTTTTTCAATAAAGAATTACTATGGCATCATCGCTTAGGACACTCAAATTATGCATCTGTATCGAATATGTCCAAACAATTCCTAGCATTTGATCTCAACTATCCAACTGACAAAGTCGATCTCCCTGTCTGTCATAGCTGTATCCTTGGAAAGCCTAATAGGATTTCTTTTAGATCAAGCCATAGGCATGCAGCCAAAGGTCTATTAGATGTTATTCATTCCGATATATGTGTACCTATGCAAACTCCATCATTGCTAGATGCAAAGCATTTCATTACTTTTTTTGATGAATTTTCCAAAGAATAGATGTTTACTTCATTAAGCAGAAATCAAAAACTTTCAGCAAGTTTCAACAATTCAAAGAGCATGCAAAAAATCAAACTTGCAAAAGAATTAAAGCATTGAGGTCCGACAACAAGGGATAATATATCTTCACTAAATTTAAGGAGTATTGCCTTAACAACAACATTGAGCAACAATACATTACCTCCTATTCATCTCAATGGAATGGTCTTGAAGAGAGAAAGAACAAAACCTTAGTCGAATTGGCAAAGTGTATGCTTGCACATGCGACACTTCTAAAGTCCTTTTGGGTTGAAGTTGTTTCAACAACAACCTATATTCAGAATAGATGTCCTACTAAAGGTCTTTTAGCCAAAATGCCATATGAAGTTTGGACATGTACCAAACCTTGTTTATTAAAGTTATGTGTTTTTGGATGTATCGCGTATGTGCAGATTCCTCATTATCTTAGGAAGAAGCTCGACTTCCATATTATCAAATCGATTTTCATTAACTACACTACTTCAGATCAAGCTTACAAGATCATGTCGAGTCGACGATATCCACTAGTCAAGATGTCATCTTCATCAAAGATCAGTCTATCGACCTCAAGGGAAAAGGAAAAGCCCATATAACCGACTTGTCTGACTCTTCCGACATATTGAACTCTCAAGTTCCTCAATTGACTATTGCTATCAAAGGTCCAAGCTCATCTACTTCTGAGAATCAACTTATCATCAATGAATCCGAAGATGATGACGTTGCAGTTCAACAACTACAACATGATGGAAATGATAAACTTCCCTTTATTACCCAAAAGATCGAAAAGAGTTAGTAGACCACCTATCAGATATATCAACATGTCTGCAGCTTGCCTTATTCAAGAGCCAACGACTATCGAAGGTCAACACAATCATGTGTGTAAACTCCATAAAGCACTTTATGGCTTGAAGCAATCTGCTCGAGCATGGTTTCAAAGAATCAATACTTTTCTTATTGATCACAGCTACACACCAAGCTCGTTAGGTTCCAATGTTTACTTCAAAACAGTGCCGCGGTCTTTTATTATTATTGCTTTGTATGTGGATGACACACTGATTTCCAACAACAATATCGATTTGATAAAAGAAGCTAAGACAATGCTATCTTTTGAATTCGACATGACCGATCTGGGCGAAGCTCATTTCTGCCTTGGTATTCAAATCGAAAGAGACTGAAATCGAAAGTTGATTTATATTACTTAACAGAGGTACATCTACAATATGTTAGTTAGATATATTCTAGTTAATTGTAAGTTAGCTTTCTCACCAATGGAATCAAGTCTCAAATTGTCAAAGGACCAGAGTCCTCAAACAATTCAAGAAAAGGAGCAGATGCGTGAGTATCCTTATCATTCGATAATAACATCTCTTATACATGCCATGATCTGTACTAGACCAGACATAGTCTTTGTAGTAAGCTCCCTAACTTAGTTCATGACTAACCCTGATATAACACATTGGAAAGCTCTTGTCAGAGTTCTGAGATAGCTTTAAGCTACTATGGACTTTTGCATTTGTTATGGAGCAGTCGCACTCAATTTACTCAATGGTTACACATATGCAAGTTCGGAAGGAGATGTAGATACTCGTAAATCCACTTTTGGATTTACATTTCTTGTCAACAATGGTCCTATTTCATGTAACACTCACAAGCAATCATCGATACTCTATCTTTCACTAAATCAGAGTATATCGTGGCCTCTCAAGCTACAAAGGTAGCAATTTCGCTCAGGAACTTACCCTCATATATCGGTCTAAATCAATATGCCTCGACAATTTTATTTTGTGATAATCAAAGTGCCATTGCCTTATCGGCCAACCCTATGTTTCATTCCAAGAGTAAGCACATTGAAATCAAGTATCACTACGTCAGAAGCAAAGTACTCGAAAAAAAGGTTAATTTGCAAGATTGTTGATGAATGCAAGATATGACAGCAAATATTTTTAACAAATCGTTAAGCTTGGATGCACACAAAAATTTTTGTGCAGAACTAAGTTTGAAGGTCAAGGAATTCATGGATTTAGACTAAGGGGGAGTCTTGGATTATTCTCTTACTAATCAACTAATTGATTTTTAATCTTCATCCAACTGATTATCCATATCTACAGTTTTCTTTGTGTTTTCACATAGTCTGTAGAACTATTCAAAAATGGTTCATAGCTGGTTATTGTTGCTTCGGCCACAACGACATACTTCGGCCACTTCGAAGACTTTGGACACTTTGGGTTTTTCGCATTTGTCGGGTGCCTAAAATATTAAGAGAATAGTTTTAGTAAAGCCTTTCACATTTGTAGCATTTTTCGTTAAAAATGTGAACTGTGAGGTAAACAATTCATTTCTGCAGAGTGACAATTAACATTCTACTTGGAATTAAAGCCACTGATTTGCATTAATTTATTAGCAAGTGAATTTCAGAGAAGTCCTAACTGGATGAATGCTAGCACATCACAGCCAACTGGATAAAGCAATTGACAATCTAATTTCTTTTTCTTATTGCGTTCAGTATACGTCATTATGTATTCCTCTTTGTAATACTTTGTAGCTGACAATTGTCTGATATTTCAATGCTTTATGTTTGACTACGTAATCACTTAGTTCCTAGCAATTTCAAAGTTAGTTCCAAAAGGTAAACAATCAATGTGCAAACAATCTATACCCAATTATAGCAACAGCTCGAGTGAGGCATCATCGTCAAATTCACTCTCATATATTCACTTCACAGGTATCCACACCAAGAACAGGACCCCTGCATGCCATGCCAATTATGTGTAAGAAACAAAAAATCCATTCTGAAAACTAGGTCAAGATTTAGAAGACGTTTGTTGAAATTGGAATTTTACTTGGTGCTTTTAAACTTTTGTAAATATTCTATGGACAAAAATTCAGCCTATTTTAGTCTTATACATTTGAGCATCATAAGTTTATACCTCTAAGAGCCTGAAAAATTCTCATTGACCCGAGAGTATGGGATGACTATGACGGCCCTCGGGATTGGATGCGGCGTTACCCTAACCACTTGCGTAAGGGCGGTGTGGTCCCTTCCCCTTGTCGGGGATCTTCCGACGGGACCAATCCCTCGACGAAAAATTCGCACAACAATCACAGTTCCATGTTTCTGCAAAATATTGACATGCCAATTATGTGTAAGAAACAAAAAATCCATTCTAAAAACTAGGTGAAGATTTAGAGGACGTTTGTTGAAATTGGAATTTTACTTGGTGCTTTTAAACTTTTGTAAATATTCTATAGACAAAAATTTAGCCTATTTTAGTCTTATACATTTGAGCATCATAAGTTTTTGGCTTTGCCACTTAGTCGTAGGTCTTTCAACTTGAACAAAACATCTCTTGAGCTCGAATTTATCCTTGGTTGAGACTTCATCAAGTTTGATAACAATATAAAATCCTGTCATTGAAAGTCAAGTTTTAAAACCCTAGAAACTCTATCATCTCTGCCTTCATCTCCAAAATACGACCGATAATTGACTTCAATTCTGTCACGCAACTATGTTGGAGGCATGCAGCAAAGGCGTAGGAAATCCCTCTCATCTATCTTCGAAGCTAGTTACTTGGGCGTTACGCGAGCGTCCATCTTCACCACTGTATTATATATCTGTTGCGCAGATCTCGATCTCACATAGGCATCGCTCAACCTCTCAGTTCAGCGACATACGCATCTGTCTTGTTGGAATAGTTTCAGTCCATCTTACGTCGTATAAGCTGAGGTTTTCAACAAAGTTCATTTCAGACAACATGGAGTCCTCAACTTTCTTCAACATTTTTGCAGGGCTGCTGGTATTCCCGGCCTTGCTTCTGTTACAATTCGCGCCTCTCAATGTCAATGCCGCCGATGCGGATCCTTTACAGGACTTTTGTGTTGCTGATCTTACCAAGGATCTATACCTGAACGGCTACCCTTGCAAAACACCAGCCGCTGTCACAACAGATGATTTCGTTTTTGATGGCCTCACAGCTCCTCCCCAGACTAACAACAGTGTCGGAGCCAGCGCTATTCTTGCTGACGTGGATACGTTTGCGGGCTTAAACTCTCTTGGGTTATCCTTTGCCAAGCTTGATTTTGCAAAGGGAGGAATTATCCAACCTCACACCCACCCCCGTGCATCCGAGATCATTTATGTTGTAAAAGGAACTTTGTACGCTGGTTTTGTCACCGCTGACAACAAGCTATTTGCCAGGGTCATCAGCAAAGGTGAGGTCATGATTTTTCCAAGAGGACTCATTCACTTTCAGCTCAATGTAGGAGATGCACCCGCTCAAGCCGTGGTTGCTCTGAACAGCCAGAGCCCTGGTTTCCAAACCATTTCGAGTGCCTTGTTTGGCTCAAACATCAAGGATGAAGTGCTACAGAAATCATTTTTGATCTTGGATCAGAAGACAATAGACCGTCTGAAAGCAATTTTCTCGGGCTCCAAATAATTCCTACAGAGGACAGTTCATCAACTCAAGCCACTTGCAACTTAATTTGTCCTCTTAATGTTGAATTATAGTAACTGTTTGAGTCTGATAGTCACTTGAATGCCGAAGTTTAGACTTACTACCACAACAGTTTGCAGCGCTATCTCTTGCCTCTGACGGCTGACTACGCCAGCTTTTTCAAGAATGGAAGTCATCGCTTTGCCTTGACTGTGATGAATTTAAGAAAATAAACTGGAAATACACCAACTCTTCTAATTGAGAGATTATGATTATCATGCCTTCCATGCAGTAAGTAGTTGTTAGAGAATTAATCATCTTTGTATCTCTAATAGTGACTTCTGCTTGAAGATAATAATAACTAACTAGTAACTCTAAAAACGTTGATTTCCTTGTGAGAGTTGATAAGCCACGGTTAATCGTTATAAGCATTATGTAGTATGGAATGGGTTGGGCAGAAAAATTTTAGAAAGTAAAACCAGGCAGAATGGCCTATGCCGTCACTTTCCATTGCGTAATGGATACTTTGAAAGTTCCTACATGCTGATTATGAAGCATAATGAGCAGTTTGACTTTTTTTTAACCACTCTGAAGCCAGCACGTGGCAGCTTGACGCCTGAAGCACAAGATGAAACATGCTGCAATTTTTTTCTGAAAAAACCAGATGCCTATTTTGCTTTTTAATTTGTTCAAAAAGTGAGCAGAATAGACACAAAGTATCCATTTCATTTTATGTAGTTAGAAGGATATTGACTCATTCCATTTTCAAGAAATGACTCAAATGAACAGATGTTCATGTGAACTGCTACTATGTCAATTAGGAAAACCTTTTTTCGTAATTAAATAATGTTTCCAAGATAAATGAAAGTGTATGGAAGGTCACCCTCCAAGGGCAATCCTCGCAGGAAGGGCGTTCACCTGAGGGGGAGGGAGGTCACCCTGCAAGGGCATTCTACCCAAGGAGGTCCCTCGAGGGCGATAGCCCAATGGCGGACACCCTAGAACATAATGGCGGGAGGAGGCATATCATCCTTCCCTGCCGTAACTTTTGTTTTTACTTTTTGTTTTCAATGTTGTTTTTGCCGTAATTTGTTTTTACATGCAGCTTTCGGGCAAAAGGTGCATGTAAAAAAAGGTAAATTTTTTTATGTGCACCTTGTGGCATCAAAAAGGTGCATATTTAAAAAAAATTGTTGTAAACTTTTGACTCCCACAGATTATGTTGTTGGAGCCAACGACATTCTCTTCATTAAAAAGTGAAAACTAAGATTACGTTTAGAAAAACCTTGAATTCTTTCTATGGTTTTGCAATAAAACAAGAACATTGTGGTATATCAATGGCATTGTCACAAATATTTTCAATAATTAATATGTGACTCTGTTACATTGGATCCTAGTAGTTATCTATTTTCAAGTCCTAGTTGTCTTGGACCCATCAAAAAATGATTATTTTTCTTTTCTTACCTCAAGGATTGAGCTCTAATTCAAAATGTGTGCATGAGTAAAGATATGATAACAACAAAAAAAAAAACATATAGACAATCTTTGTTTGATTATGGTTGGCTAAGTGATGATGTTGGTGTGTCATGTAGGTTGAGAGCCTATCAATGCATGTAAAATTAAATTTTTAAGTTGCATATACCTAAAGTACCTCCTTTATCATTATGCTTTTGCCATCATGTAGTTGGTGGAAACAGTGCCTATCCCCTTCGACTTGCACACATCACCATTTGCTTGTGACACAGACGTTCCATTATCCAACTCTTTCAAGCTACTTCTTTATCACCTATCATGTGTCTTGTGGCTCCCGAGTCAATGTACCAAGCTTGATTATCTTGATTGGATGACAATGCTAATATGAAGATGCTAGAGTCTTCAACTTCACCTTCATCGACAAGATTACTTGTTTGCTTTGATTTTCCCTTGCCCGATTCCGAAGATTTTTTTTGGCATTCGGACTTCCAATGGCCCTTTTTGCCACAATAGAACTTGCCTTTCTTCTTGGTCTTGCTAGATGACCCCTCTTCCTCTTGAGTTTTGGCAAATTGTTGTTTAGACTTCTTCTAGCCCTTGCCCTTGCCTTGCTTTTGGCATGCCACAAGTGCTTGATCATCAATGTTTTGAGAACGAGCTTTCACCATTTCCCGTCATTGTTCCTCCGACATCAAGGTTCATATGAGCTCATCAAAGGTTGGTAGTCTTTCTCTTGACGTTGTCCCGCTCACAAACATTTGATAAGAGTCTCCAATGCCACACAATGCGGTGTGCACCAACTCAACATCATGTATGCGCTCGCCTATAGAATGTAGTTTGTCTCTTATTGGCTTGATTCTGGTGATATATGTTTGAATGTGCTCCCCTTGCTCCATACAACACTATTCAATTTTGACTTCAAAAACATAATTCTTGATGGTTTCGAACTGCTCTTTTAGTACATCTCAGGCTTGTCTTGGTGTCACTACGTCACTGATGTGGATAATGTCCTTCACCGATAAGTTGATGAAGGTCAATGCCCTCCCCGCCTAACCCTAGTTAATAAGTGAGAGGGATTTGGCACCTTGCGTGTGTAAGCCTAACCCGATGATCACATAGAGTTCTGATTAGTTGAAAGTCAATAAAAGGACTTTAGGCCTTTTTGCGGTACTTTTAATGTCGCAAGGCCTAAATTTCAAGTTAGTGAATAAAGTTGGGTTTCCCTCCAATTTTGATGGTTCCCACTCTTTTTTAAATTTGAATAATTAGGGAGGCAGAAATGGACCAATAGGATTCAGAAATCAGGGTCCACCTCTTTACTATAAGAAGGGACCAACTCGAGTTCCTACACATGTTTCATTTCTTCATTTCAATAAAGCAGATTCGTTCTCTTGTGAAATGGATTTATGAATGTCCTTGCTCTCTATCACTTTTCCTCCATCTCTCATGCCTTCTTTGGATTTTGCTGATTGTTAAATTTGATTGTTATTGGGATTGCATGTTATTATATTTTTTATGAGGGAGAAAGGGAGAGAGAGAAAGAGTAAGCTATCTTGTTGTGGATCTAGTGTTAGTGGATGTAGTGTTAATGCTTAGGGTTAATGGATGTTAGAGTTAGATGTGAATCTTCCATTCATGCTGAAATCTGAACTATACTATCGCTCTCATGGGAACGAATCTATGCGTAAATTTGAGAGTTTGGCGAAGGTTATTTCCATAGAAATTGTCAAAAAAGCCTGATTAGAGAGTTTTTTTCAAAAATAGCATTGTTGAACCTTCGCCGAGCCAATCTTCGCCTAGGGAACCTTTGCCAGTTTTATTTTTAGGTTTTGATTTTCTAGATCAAGTCTTTGTCTGTGATAGATGGCGATTCAGGAGTTAACCTGATTTTTACAAGGCTATGTGCAAAATGGGGCCTTACAAAGATCAAGTCTGCAACTTTTGCCATTAAGCTAGCTGATCAAACGACAGTTCGTCCGTGAGGAATGGTTGAAGATATACCTATCAAAATTGTGGGAGTATAATTTGTCATTACTTTTGTAGTAATGGACTTAACAGACGCACCAAATGTCTACCGAGTCCTATTGGGACGTCCATGGTTACGAGTTGCACAAGTAATTCATAACTGGGGTATCGGAAAAATCACTTTTGAAAATCGTGAACATGCAGTCAAAGTTGATCCTGCAACTTGGACTATCAAACCAGTGGTTCAAAAAGAGGATTATGGTTCCTCAACAACGGATCATACTTGTGACCGACCAGAGAAACATTTGGGAGTTCAGTACGATTCTCAAACGGATACTGCCAACTGGAATGAAGCTCTTGCAACTATTGATTGTACAGTAGGATATATGTGTCAACAAGATAATCAGTCAGATTTGAACGAGATTTCATTATTGGATCGAACCTTGGATACACCGATCACTTTTCCATTGAATGTGTTGAATGTAGCTTGGATATCAACGAAATCTATACCAGATCCGATTGAAGATGACCTCATTCCTGTGAGTCATGCCTTGACTTATGATGATAATGCAGAACTTACTGATAAGCAGACTCTAAATCATATGGATCCGACCAGATTTGGAGTGCGTATGTTCTTGATGAACCAACAATAAAACCACCCAAAGCAGTTATATTGAAGTAAGACAGGATCACATGATCAATGACGAAGAAACAAGCCAAGCAATATTATAATATGGTCCTGAAATGGAAAAATCCTCCTCAAAAGATTGATTCACAAAATGTGCCACCCTTACTGGATAAAGACAAAGGGAAAGTCAAGGATGATTCTACAAGTTAGAGTTCTAGCAAGACATCATCATCTCGAAAGTCATCACCTCCACGATCAGTTCCTGCCAAGAAGGCTAAGCGAAGATCCAAGACAAGTCCTTTCGACAAAGAACAAGCAGATGTTGTCCAGCATGATATGCCCGAACATTTTGAACGTTATACACTGGATGAAGTGGTTATCGTGTTACCTAAAGCACATCGTGAACCCGAAGAACAGGTGCTAGAGTCAAAAGATGTTTATGATGGCCCAGCTAGGACACAGCCAATGAATCTTGCTGAACTAGGAGAACTAGAAAAGATTGTACAAGTTGGATCACAACTTAATCCTGAACAGTATCAAGCACTCCAAATGCTACTTATTAAGTATCAAGATGGCTTTGCATGGACTTATCAAGATCTGAAGGGTATTCCAACATCAATTACTGAACATACCATACCTTTAGTACATGATGCAGTTTTAAAGGTTATAAAGTTCTATCGATGTAATCCTAATGTTGCGGCAGAACCAACAGGTTCACGTTGAGAAGATTAGAACGATCTTCGCTCAACTCACTGCATCAGGACAGGAGAACCAGGTCCCAGCACCACAATAGCTGATGTACTTCATGCAATCTCTACCGACATCCTATCAGCCGCTGAGAATGCTCATACTGAGTCTACCAGATATGACATTTGACAAAGCAGTCAGTCTTGTCGCTGATGAGAGACTGATGAGAGATGAAGGAGAGGGAAGCAGTGATCAAGAGAAGGCTCTCTTCATGAAAGGCAAGAAGAAGAACAAAAGCAAGCCAAGATTCGAGAAGACAAAGTCCTCAAATCAACAATCTTCTTCCTACGATCACTGCCACAAACCAGGCCATACAGCCAACAAATGCTGGTTCAATCCAGCAATACCTTGCATGCACTGCAAGAAGAAACGGCATTCTGCATACGACTGCAGATTCAACCCAAAAAAAAAAAAAACAAAGCTGAAAAAGCAAACGTTGCAGAATCATCTAAAGATGTAGAAAGAGGTGACGAAGCTTTCACGATACTCGACGAAGCTTCGACAAGCTACTCCGAACATGACTACGATGTGGTCATCGATTCAGGAGCACCATCTCACAGAACCTGTAACAAGAAGATCTTGATCAACTTTCGCGAACTCGAAAACGACAGAGTGTTGATTCTAGGCGATGGAAGCAGACATGATGTCAAAGGCATTGGCTCTCTATAGTTACGAACACTGACAGACCAAGCAGAGCTACCAAGAGCACTCTATGTGCCCTCACTCAGAAAAGATCTGCTATCTGTCTCCAAGATGGCAGATCTAGGCATTCGAGTTTTGTTCAATGGCAACACTTGTCGCATGATCGAGAAGACGACAAACAAGTTGCTGACAGTCGGATGCAGAGAAGGAAATCTCTACCAGGCCAAAATAATCAGCAACTCAAATAGCATATTAAAATGAAGATCAGCGTTGGCATAGACCCTGTACAACATGAGCACAAAGGACATTGTCACAAGTCTCAAAATATCAAGGCCCGAGACTGAGTTCTGTGAAGCTTGTCAAAAAGGCAAGCAACATCGGAAACCATTTACACACGAAGGAAGAAGAGCCAAGGAAGTTCTTGATCTTGTCCACTCTGATGTGTGTGGACCGATGAAAATAGATTCGCTCTCAGGTTCGAAATATTTTTTGATGTTCATAGATGATTACAGTCAAATGACCACGATCTACTACTTGAAGAAGAAATCCGAAGTATTTGATTCTTTCAAGAAGTTCGTGGCATTCACAGAGTGACACACCTTGAAGAAGATACAGATCCTTAGATCTGACAATGGAGGTGAATACAAATTCACAGAATTCTCAAGATTCTGCGAAGAACAGGGGATCGAACACCAATTCACTCCTGCATACACACCAAAATACAACGGTGTGGCAAAAAGAAAAAACAGAACGCTAGTCGAAGGAGCTAGATGCATGATGGCATAGGCTCAATTTCCAAGCCAATTCTGGGACGAAGCAGTAGCTACAGTAGTACATCTGTAGAACAAATCAACAACGACAGCGCTGGAGAACGAAATATCATACGAGATGTGGACAAGCAGAAAGTCTGATCTGTCATACGCACGTATTTGGATGTGCAGCATACAAGCACATTCCAAAAGAAATGAGAAGCAAGCTCGATGTCAAATCCAAGCAAACAATCATGGTCGGCTACTCGAACGGAACACATATGTACAAAGTCTATGATCCAACCTCGAAGAAGATTTTTTCGAACAGAGATGTGAAGTTCGATGAGTCCACATTCCCTGAATTGAAAGACGAAAGAGGCCATGAGATCTTCACAATACTGCCTATTCAAGAGGGAGATCGAGGACAATCATCAAATCAGCGTGCAGGACTTCAGACTCCAGAGCAACAGGAAGCAGAGGATCGATCCCACGAACAAGAAATGTTCGAGCAGCGACGAAACGAACCTTGAAGGTCAGCAAGACAAAGAAGACCTCCAGACCGCTATTTTGACAATCTTCAATGGAGCTAAGACACGCAGTTTGAGTACTACAGCTTCACAGAAGAGCCAGCTACATACCAAGAAGCTATCCAGAGTCCAAAGGGAAAATTCTGAAAACAGACAATGTCAGAAGAGATCGAGTCAATGAGGCAAAACAAGGCATGGACATTAGAGCCACTACCAGAAAACAGAAAAGTAGTCGACTACAAATGGGTGTACAAGAAGAAGCTGAAATCAGATGGCACCATTGGTCGCTACAAAGCAAGGCTTGTCGCGAAGGGCTACACGCAGAGATATGGTGTCGACTATTTCGACACATATTCGCCCATGGTCAAGATGACAAGCATAAGGCTGCTCCTTGCATACGCCACACAATACAATCTGGAAATTCACCAGATTGACGTGAAAACAGCCTTTCTCCACGGAGATCTAGAGGAGAAAATTTTCATGAAGCAACCTGAAGGCTATGAAGACCCCGACAATAGATCTGTCGATTGTAGAGATGCATCTACAGTCTAAAACAGGCATCACGAGCCTGGTACAAAAAGCTTGATGATCTTCTGAAGTCCCTAGACTTCAATCCTACTCAACCAGACTATAATGTCTACATCAAAAGAGTAGGAAAGGATTTGTGATACTGACCAGTTTCGTGGATGATTCACTGATGATAGGAAATTCCTTGATGTTAATCAAGGACACGAAGAGTCAGATTTCTGAAAACTACGAAATCACAGATCTTGGAGAAGCAACAAAATGCCTAGGGCTGGAGATCAGAAGAGATCGAACAAATGGCAAAATGCACTTAAGTCAGTCAGAGTACGCCAGAAAAATGCTGAAGTAGTACCACATGATGGACTGTGAAAAGAAAGCCACACCAATGATAGCTGGAGCCAAGCTCACGAAACAGGATTGCCTAGAAATAGAAGAGGAAAAATAGAAGATGGCAGGTATACCCTACCATAACTTAATCGGTAGTCTGATGTACTTAACAATTTGTACCAGACCCGATCTGGCCTTCTCTGTTTACGCATTGAGCCAATTCTATTCCAATCCTGGTCTAGCACATTGGAAAATGGCCAAAGGAATCCTATAGTATCTGAAGGGTACCCAAAATGTTGGATTAACCTACAGAGCTAGAAACGAAACGAAATGATTCGAGCTGCATCACTACAATGATGCAAGCTGGGCGAGCTGCAAAGATGACAACAAGTCCATAACTGGAGGCTGTACGATAGCGTGCGGAGCTGCAATCAGCTGGATATGCAAAAAGCAAACCTTGGTAGCTCAATCCTCTTGCGACGCTGAGTATGTCGCAGCTTCGAAAGTGGCGAATGAGGTCGTGTGGCTGCAAATGATGTTGGAGGCAATCGGGATACCACAAGAGGGGCCAAGCACGATGATGATGGACTCTCAGAGTGCCATCTATCTGTCCCAGGATCTTGTCTTCCATTCAAAGACAAAGGACATTCCTCTGAAGTACCATCATATTCGAGATTTGATTTCGAAAGGAGAGCTCCAGGTCCAGTTCATAAAATCATAAAATATAATTGTAGATTTCCTCACGAAACCACTCGACAAGCCACTCTTTACCAAGCAAAGAGAGGCAATTGGATTAAACGAACAAAGTTGCAAGGTTCAAGAGGGAGTGTCAGAAATGGTGAACTCCTGCAACTTTGTGGTAGCACGAGCAAGACACGAAGGTCGAACAATTCGCGACAGTCAACGTGACTTTGACTCAAAGCACGAACGAGAACAATTCGTGAAAGTCAACGTGTCTTTGACTCGAAGCACGAACGATTCGCGAATCAATTGCGAATCGCAAACACCCCTCCAGGACCGCAAAGCCGAAAAAGGGACGCGAAACAAAAACTACAAAAAGAACGAAAGCAAACGGGAGATTACGAAACAGACGAAGGAAAATCTTTCGCGCTGGCAGTTGGAAGCTCAACGGGCTTCACGCCTAGTTGAAACGAGTAGCAATGACACAGACTAACTAACTAGTTGATTATCATTAACTAGTGATGTGCATTGCAATAGTCACTTTTCTAGAGATTTTCCACACATAGCACTACATGGGTGATGATAGTTACAGATTTGTTTGGAGATTTGCCACACGTGACAAGCAATTTAATTTTCCATACATGACAATGTTTAGAAAAATTTGCTTGGACATGTGATGAAAAAAATAAATTCTTGACAAATTATAGGTTCTTAAAACTAAATGGAATTTTGTGAATGAATTTCACTATAAAAACTATGATGTGTTTTCATATTTATCATACCTAAATATAACAATAAATAGTCCATTAAGCTAGATGGCGAGATGAAAAAAACATGTGTATTTGCAAAGGTGAAACAATAATTGAACGATTGCTTTAAATGTTTACAAACACATGGTTCAATATTGCCCTCATTATGACTTCTATAGATTTTCAGTAATGAGGATATTGCAAGAAGGAAAGTGTTTTTGATACATATAGAAATGTTCAATGTATGCTAACTAATTGTTTTCCTTTGATTAATCAATTTTTGATAAATCTTTGATAAGCTTTTCCATTGCTACGTAGGTTTTAGACTAGATTGATAAGTGATTGCGAGATAGAACTCAAGGTGAATTAAAAAATTGCAACAATTTATAAAGATGTAAGGATTTAAAAAAGAATATATAGATATAGATAGATAAATAAATGAGTAAATATATAAATAAATAAATATATAAATAAATAAACATATGCAATTTTGTAAACTATTATTTTATCACAAAAATGGTTGTGACACATATAGTTTATTCATCATCAAAAGATTCAAAATCATCAACCAATACATCTTGCAACTCATCTCCACTTAGATGAATTTTAGCATCACAATAGTAATCAGACATTGTCTCAATATTTTCGTTTGTGTCTGAATCATCCGATCATTTCTAGTGTTTTTAACATTTAAGGAACTTGGAGATGTTTCTATATCCTCATCAACTATGTTTGTGTTGTCAATATTCAAATCGTCCATTTCATTATCAATATATACATTTTTAAGTACTTGTCTTGTGCGTGGCTTAACTTGAACAACATACCACCACTTGTTGTTTGGATGATCCGGTTGGAAAAATACCTGCATGTTTAACAATGTTACGTTAAAAAAATTGTTATTATCAACATAAATTGTGTGAACTACTCTTGATGGGACTCTTAAAACATATGGAGAATCAAAGATTACTAAAACTAATAAACTCATAAACATTGCATGAATCATAGAACATGAAACATATATCGTAAATTATGAAATCTCATCAACAAGAATGCAGTAGTGTATCACAAAGGCATTGCCACAAATAATGTAAGTAGCTATTTCATATTTCCAGTTGTCTTGGAACTGTGACATTTTTTTTTATTGTTATCTCAAGAATTGAACCGTGATTCAAAGTGTGTGCTGGAGTAGAGATATGAAAACAATATTGAAATGGTCTTTCTGAATGCAAATATGTACTTTTTATTTGATTTTTTTTTTTGTTGATGTCGTTGATGCATCGTGTAGGTTGAGAACAAGGGATGCATGAAAGAAAAAGAGATGAACACAAATTTTGGCTATTGATGACTTGAATATGAAGGTGCCTGAATTGTGGGCATGCATGCAAGAAAAAGAGAGAAACATGAATTTTTGCTATTTGAGACTTGCATATAGAGGTGCATCTAAAGGACCAAGTTCTTGCAATAGAGTCCTTAGCAATGTGGCAAAGCTTTTTGTGTGCACATATCCTTATAGTTTAAGGCATTGACTTTAATGATGACTTTTGAAAAACCTCCCATTGACCAACTTGAACCCAAAGTCTTGCCTTTTGCAAGGCAATGCCAAAAACGTCCACACATGCAAAGCATTGAAGTTGAAGAGTCAAGGTCCTCCCTCCCCACCCTTTTAAGCAATCTTAAATTATGCAATTGTCCACCAACAAAAGTTGCTCACATGATCAATTTCTCTAAAGGATTAACTTTCTATATCAAAATTCTTGTTTAAACTACTTCAAAATATGCTAAAAATAAAAATATTAACAAACTAGTTTATACTAGTTTCTTTCGATGCTAAAAAGGGCAAATCATCAACAAATTAGTTTCTCACTAGTTTCATTTAATATTCAAGTTTTAACTTGAAGCTGATTAGTAAAAGGAATAAAAGAAGGTGAGAAGATAAAACTTGAGTGGAAGCTCCTAGTGTTGAGTTTGCATGCTTCATATTTGAAAATGAGAGTATCTTAGTCATTGAAAAACTATTCTTGGCATGCAAGGAGGATCCTAAGTCAATGCTCAAAAGAGCTCTCTCATCAATAGGAAATGATTTTGGTCAAACAGGATAGGAATGGGGATCCTTGTTGGATAAAGATAAGGTATTTGATTAAGAAGAGTATCAATTTAATTATGAACCATCTTTTCCTCATATAATCTATAAGTCGGATCTCTAGCAAGGGATATCGAGGTTGTCGACCCCTTTTCATGGTGATAGAAGATTCAAGAGTGATCAAGTGCTACATGTTTCTACCATTTCATATGGATTTGAAATTCATTCTTGTAGTTGTTCCTTGTCATGTGCCAAATCTTAGCATTAAAATAGGCAATCCATTCATGAACATCAAATAAGCATGTAAAGACAAGAAATCAAGAAAACTAGTCAAAGATAAAAAAGATGGATAAATTAGACAAAGTACGTTGGAGTTAATCGTACTCCTACTCACTCTAACTTTCCTCTGATTCACTCAAGGGAATCACTCTCTTACAAACAGTTTGCAGAATTTGTTTCTTGTAAAGTTTGCATTTTTACATACAATCTTCAACACACGAAGAACGGACCGCAAGGCACTGCAAGTGCATCGCCTTTGGTCACATGCGTTACAACTTAGGACGAGGAACGGACCACAAAGGCACTACAAGTGCATTGCCTTTAGTCACATGCAATTGCAACTTACAAAGGGAACTGACCGCAAAGACACTACAAGAGCGTCACGTACGGTCACTTGTGAAATACTACAGATTTGCACGGGTCCTCATATAGGACCTATCAACGTCTTCACACTAGTGTGAATAACCGATCTACAGATCAATCACAGAACTGTTAATGATCTTGTAATTGTAAAACTAGAATAACACAAGGTCATCAAACAACTATATAAGGAGATGAGCAATTAGAGAAGGCAATGACAGAGAACAACACTGATCAGAGAGATCAAAAACTCAGTATCTAACTCCTCAAAGTTAGAGATCATAGAGAGAGTAAAAGTATTCTGAATATAGCAATTACTTATTTTTGTAAGTAGGATCACGTGCTCAGTGCTACTGTCTTGTGATCTGATCGTTGTTACTACAACACTTATTATACAGATTTGCTATTTTTTTTTTATCATGTTGCATACGTGCTGAATGATTAATTACCTCTCACTCTTATGTCTCTATCGTCACGAATATCAGTAACAGAGATTTGCATGGTTGTCACAGATGCCTAATCATTTCGCATTTCTTTATGGTTGTCTACGACACCTACGATGATATTCAACACAAATCAGAACTGCTCTATTCTTTGAGTCTCTAAGTAAATCTAGATCTTATAATCAAAAAAATTTATATTGTCATTGTTTTTCTTTGGTGGAATGACGACCTCCTTGACAAAATTTTACAGCAAAGTCAATCCCAATGAATCCTAAAAGTGATGGAGAATGCACAAACCAAAGATCTAGATCCAATCTATGAGCTAGAATCAAGACTAGCTACCAAAACTAGCTAGTTTCGCATTTAACTCCACAATAGTCACATAGATTTGATCAAATACACTGAAGTAAGGTGCAATAAGCTTCTCAGACCTGCAAAAAAGTTCAGTACCTTCCAAAGCAAGTAATAATGCATAAAATCGCTCACATTTAATAGCTAGAACTCACCACCAAAAGACAATGTTGATAGATTCAGTGGAAAAACTTGATTTTTTTCTCATATTTGGATGGAGATCCCATCATACATTTATACATTTCAAGCTTGGATCTGAACGTTTTGGGGCATCTCTGGACTTATCATAACCTAACCCTAACATCTAACCTAATAGGTGAAGAAACCAAATGTTTCTATCTTTCAAAGCCTTAGCATTTTTCCTTAGTTTTTCCTTTGCTGTTTTTTGCAACTGTGCATTTTGAACTAGTTTCGCACAGTCTACATTTTTGAACTGTTTTGTCGCACAGTTCGGTTTTTGGGTCATGAGGAAAATTCATCCCTAGGTCTAAAACACTTAGAAAATAATTCTGAGAGGTTTTCCTAACACTGTCGCATTTTTCGCATTTTTGCAAAAAAGGAGACACTTTTCCTAAAATGGCTTAGGGGACACTCACCCTTAGAAATGCAACATTTGCCTTAAAACTGCTTTTTGACCTAAAGTCGGATTTTTCTCATTTCGGATTTTTCGGTTTTCAGAAAAAGTTACAACTGTCCTTAAAATGAGGACACCTACCCTTAAAGGTGGGGCACTAGCCTTAGAACTATTTTCTACACTTTAGTCGGCCTTTTCTCCCTTCGGCTTCTCGCTTTTTTGAGAAAGCTTCATCCGCCTTTAGAAATGGTTCCTGTCCTTAACTCGCGTTTTTTGTCTACCCTTAAAAAGAAGGACACTGCCCTTAAAAGTGATTTCTACCTTGTGTCAATTTTTTCTCCTTTCGGGAAAAAGCGACACTGTCACCAAATGCCCTAAAAACCCTTTTGACCTACTTTAGTGCTGGCATCTGAAAGAATGTCGGGAACCACGACTTAGCTTCCCAGCCTTCAACTCTTGTCGTCCAAACCCACTTGACATACAAGCAGCCAACTCGCCAACCACGATCAGACTTAAGCAACTTGAAGTTCCGAAACCAACATTGAGATCCAACCTGGCGCCATGCCAGATCGGGGGTCCCAATGTGGGTGACTTCCCTCCAAGCCAGCCTCCCGACATACATCAAATAGCAAAAATTTGCAACTTTTAATTTTTTATTTTGCATGCATTGATAGTCTCTCAACCTACATGACACACCAACATCATTACTTAGCCAACCATAATCAAATAAAGATTATTTATTTGCATTCACAAAATCATTTTATATATGTTTTTTTTAATATTGTTATCATATCTTTACTCATGCACACATTTTGAATTAGAGTTCAATCGTTGAGGTAGAAAAAGAAAAATAATCAATTTTTGATGGGTCCAAGACAACTAGTACTTGAAAATAGATAATTACGAGGATCCAATCTAACATAATTACATATATATAATTGAGTAAATTTGTGCCAATGCCATTGTGGTATACACAATGTTCTTGTTTAATTAAAAAACTATAGAGAGAATTCAATGTTTTTCTAGACGTAATCTTAGTTTTGACTTTTCAATTAAGAAAATGGTGTTGCGTTCCACAGCAAAATCTGTGGTAGTAAAATGTTTATGGCAAAAAACATGAAACATACACATTCGAGATGTCGCAATGTGCACGTACAAAAATTTATCTTTTTTTTACATGCACCTTCCGTCTGAAAGGTGTGTGTAAGACAAATTACGGCAAAAACAACATTGAAAAAAAAAGTGAACAAAAAATTACGGCAGTGAAGTAGATGCCTCCTCGCGCCATTCTGCCCTAGGAAGGGCGCTCGGATACCGCCCTTAGGTGACTTCCTTGGGCGGAATGCCCTTGGAGGGTGACCCTCCCCCTTCACTGATCTTGGAAACATTATTTACCTCGGACGCCCTTTCTGGGCGCATTGCCCTTGGAAGGTAATCTTCCCCACCCTTTCATTTATGTTGGAAACAGTATTTAACTATGAAAAAAAATTTCCTAGTTGACAGAGTAGAAATCTACGAGTTCAGATGATGTGTTCATTTTAGTCATCTCCTATATATGGGCACTTACCATAAGTTTGTTCCTTCTCAAACATAGGTATAGGACCTTATCAAAATTTCATTGCTTCTTATTACATGATGGATACTAGGTGTCTATTCTTCCCAATTTTTAAACCAGCAGAATAGGCACCTATTTTTTTTAAAATAAAATTGCTGCCCATTCCAACTGGCGCATCATGCATCCTTGCATCCATGCGCCAACAACCCTGGCAGTGTCAAAATGGTTGAAAAAAGTCAAACTGCTCATTATGCTTCATAATGAGCATGTAGAAATTTTCAAAGTATCCATTACACAATGGAAAGTGTTGGGCATAGGCCATTCTGCCCGCTTTGACTTTCCAAAATTTTTTAGGCTCAACCCTTTCGGGCCTCGCCTAAATTTTTTTGTGGAAATTCGTATCGGACAGAATGGCCCCATTCCATAGTACATAGAGCACTAAGTGGAATATGGAACTGGAATGAGGCAATAGCCTTGTGACTACATAAAACATAATGACTAAGCGTGGCTTATGAACTGTCACAAGGAAAGCAACGATTTTAGAGTTACTAGTAGTTATTAGTATTAACTAAGAGTCCAACACTATATTTGATTATTATCTTTAACTAGAAAACATTATTAGAGATACAAAGACAATTAATTCTCTAACAACTTACTACATGTTCCCTCATCAAAAGTCAAGAAAGACATCAGATCAGAAAAAGAAAAGGAGGGAAGAAAAGCTGGGTGATGATCATCACGACTCATCCAGAATTGAAGAGTCACCACTATGTTGTTGCAAGAAGACACGCGGAGGAACAAAGCCTCTAGTTCCTTAGCTAATTCTCACGCCTTATACACCAACAAGAGCACGACTAAGAAGAAGAAGAAAAAAGGCCAGAAGCAATCAAAGCCAGACCAGAAACCAGCTCAGCACAAAGAACAGTTGAATCTGTAGATAAAGAAGAAGTTGTTCTACAGATACTGCAAGTGAAACAACCACGAAATTCAAGACTGCCGGATACTTCAAGCAAAGAACAACAGCAAGGGACAGTCAAATCAAGTGGAAAATGCGGGTGCAGAAGCTCCACAACCTATTCAAGAAGCGGATCGTGATGCCTTCATGACCAGCCATCAAGGAGCATCCGACGACAGTTCTTGGTTCCTAGATTCCGGAGCCACTCAGCACATGACTAGTCTCATTGGCTGTTTCGAGTCCTATACACCTTACAGTACCCAAAAATTTGTTCACCTTGGCGACAATAGCACGCAAGCTATTAAAGGTGAAGGTACTGTGAGATTAAGCTTTGCTAATGATCAGTCTAAGCTACTCTCTAAAGTCCTATATGTACCAAATTTATCTACGAATCTACTCTCTGTGAGCAGAATCACAAATCTAGGACATAGAGTAGAATTTGAATGTGATCAGTACAAAGTAGTTGATAGGACAGGCAAGATCCTAGCACTCGGAAAGAGGAATGAATACTTGTATAAATTAAGTCATTGCTTTTCTACCTCTAGTCAGGCGCTCAGTACTTCTATTCATGCAAATAAAAGTTTATTTTGGCATTATAGACTTGGTCATTTAAATCATGCTGTTGTACAACAAATGTCTAGACAATCTATTGTTCTTGATCTCGAGTATCCTCGCGATAAAGTCGAGTTACCTATCTGTCAAGATTGTCTAGTTGGAAAACAAACTAGGAAACCATTTAGATCAAGCCATCAGCATATTGCTAGAGGATTGCTAGATGTTGTACATTCAGACATTTGTGGCCTGATGAAAAATCCTTCACTGAAGGATGCCAAGTATTTTATAACTTTTATTGATGAATTTTCTAGAAGGACTATGGTGTATTTTATAAAGAAGAAGTCAGAAGCTTTCAACTGTTTCAGAATCTTCAAGGAGCGTGCAGAAAAGGAGATTGGACGAATGATCAAGGCTCTAAGGTCAGACAGCGATGGAGAATATATGTCTATCGAGTCTAAGGAGTACTACCAAAGCCAAGGCATTGAGCAGCAATTCATCACTCCTTATAGTCCTCGGTCTAATGGCTTAGCCGAGAGGAAGAACCGTACCCTAGTTGAATCAGCCAAATGTATGCTAGCGCATGCATCGTTGCCCAAGAAATTCTGGGCTGAAGCTGTCTCCACTGCAGCTTACATCTAGAACAGATGTTCAACCAAGGCCCTCTCAGGCAAGACACCCCACGAGGTGTGGATAGGCTCTAAGCCTTCTTTGAAGAACCTAAGAGTGTTTGGGTGCATTGCCTACGCGCAGATCCCAAAAGACACGAGGAAGAAATTGGACTTCTAAGGTTTCAAGACCATCCTGATTGGATATACTTCATCTGATAATACATATAAGCTGTATGATCCTGATACCCAGCAAATCTTGTATAGTCGGGATACAGTTTTTATCGAGGATCAGTTTGTCGATCTCAAAGGCAAGGATATTGCTCCATGAGAACCTTCATCACCTGCCATTGACACGACAGTCCGAGCTTCTGGCTCAGGCATGTCTATTGTCGACCCACTTCATGACAGCGAATCAGACGAAGATGTTGCTGCTAACCAACAACAAGTCCCAAGAGCGGTTCATCAGTCGAATCCTTCTAGAAGATCAAGCCGAGAGCGCACACAGCCCACAAGGTACACTCCTGAGTCTGCCTGTCTCTTGATACAGGAACCGACGACAGTCGAAGAGGCACTCAGCCAACCAGACTCTGATCTCTAGAGAGAAGCTATGGACAGAGAGTACCATGCAATTGTGCAATCAGATTTGACAACGACAGGAGCCACCCACGATCTCCTACAGACAACACATCCACTTTGTACTTTCTTCATCTGCACACCAGTAAAAATTATGTATATATGTTGGATACCACCTGCGTATCCATCAGGTGTGTGAAAATAATAGCATCAGAAACTTATTAGAGATAGATGAAGTAGATGCCTTGTGCATTGATTCTTTATTGTCAATAATAGGTTTTATTCCTTTATAGATTGAATCAGCTTTGTAGAGCACGCGGTTTCGTCCGCTATTGTCTTGTGCTCTACCGCATTATTGACATGTATATTTGATATACTTAATCTGACAACAGCTCTTTCTTCTGCGTTCAGATGTGTATCAATATTGCTATGCTTATTCTTCATTCTGTCTGACTTTCTAGTTGCTCAATTTGGTAATCTGGCTTCAGACGACTAATATTTAGTCTTGCCTTTCGCGAATCATTTGCGACTGATTATCAGTCGAGCTTAGTCTAACTCTTCGCGAATCATTCACAACACATAATTTGTCTAGTTGTTCGCGACAAATTATTCTTCTGGTGATTTATTTATTAATGTTTGGCTACGTAATCAAGAACGACCGTGATTTCCATCACTAACGCTTTGTTCGTTCTAATAGGCGTAGTCATGCTTAGGGAGAGAGTCGTATAGCTCATTCCGCTGCGCACGAACACTTTCCGTTCGAGTTTCGCTTCTCGTTCGTGTTCGTTTTCTTTTTCGAGTTATTTTCGTTTCTCACACACGACACACCCTCTTATTCTCTCCCAACAATAGTGAGCTCTAAGGTGATTATATATATAAAGCATGTGGCTTGGGCTGATCTAACCTATTTCACACATGTGAGATAGTCCTGTGACTTGACCTTTGTCCTTTTTAAGGTCTCATACAAATTTGTAGCCATCCAATCAAATTTCACCTCTCCAAAAAACCTAGAATTGAGGAAATTTGATTCTAACTTGGAAAACTTGATAATTTGTCTTATTGGCCTTTCAGATTATGTACTAGCCAATCTAAGACTAGCCTTCACATGTGGAAACCGTCTCCACACTTGTGGTTTGTACATAAGATATGATTTAAATCAAGCTAATATTTGTATTTTTCACACATCTTATTTCTCAACAATCCTAAGGTCAATCATGGTGCTAGTGTCTAATGAAATTATCTTATATCCTCATCTACAGAAGAGCATGTTCTCCTAAGATTGAGTGAAGGGGGGAAAAGCAAAAAGAAAAGGCAACACTTTTGTGTTAGAGATTTTCCTTTTCTTTCTTCACAAGATTTCTTGCTCGTGCAATGCATGAGGCATAGAATGTGCATATGGTGTTGCGGGCCCATAACCATTGTTAAAATAGCTATGAGATGAAATCCAATCACCTGGTAGAGTAATGGCCAATGAAAAGTACACACCACAAAGGCATTAATAAAGTTGTATGATACAAAACAAAATCACACCAACTGCTTTGCTATTCACCACTTTATCATGATACTACGCAGTTTGTGGTACTATCATCAACATTGCATAGAATCAAATCTGGGTGGTGGAGCCCCCTACCCAGGCACCATATGACAACTCATCATGTGTGGGAATGTTATCATGATATCACCATGTGTGGGAAGACAAGATTAATTGGCACTCCAAGAAGTTTCTTGATTTGGTCCAAATCATGCCCCAAACGTTTGTTGAAAACTATTCCCAGGTCCTTAACAATATGGCCCCAGTCCAACTAATATTGAGCCTAAAGAAAGACATGTAAATAGTTCTCATTTTATATCCAACACCCAAGGATATTGCAAGAAGGTAGGTTTGAAAATTTGTCCTTTCAAAGGCTAAATTTTCTCACAATTTCCGAAGTGTGTTGTATCTTCAACAGAATTGGTTTACCTGTCTTCAGCTCCGATCATGGATTGTATGGCGCAGCTTGTGCCACTTTCACGACTATTCTGATTTACTGATTGGATTCGGATGCTGGATTCTGGACACTCACACACCATCTTCCAATACATAAGCAGCTTCTACTTGCAAGTATTAAGATCATGCTTGGCAATGCTCAAGCTGGCTGAATTGACAGTTAGGAGCAACTGACGAATCCAGGAAGTCCATGTATGAGCATGCTGTAAGAGAAAGAGCTGGCAATTCGTGCAGGAATATGGCAGAGAAAATGCTTGGGGATGGCAGAGACGATACAAACGCCTCTGTTTCATATTCATCCCACGAATCCCTCATGGAGGGAGCTGCGTCGTTACATTCACTGTCGAAATCCATACTTGAAGCTGAATCGGTCAAGGAAACAGTCGAAGTGCTCAGTTCCTCAGTAACTGTGTGATTATTGGCCGAAGGCTTTGAGGTCTGGCAGAAAGATACTTCAGATTCCAAGCCGGGACAATACGAGTCAGCTTCTGAGTGGCTATAAGTATCAGAAACAGAACCAGAATTTGAGGCGTCAGAAGAACCAGGCATGGATTTTAAGGGCGCCTCTGCTTTGTCATGAAGATTAGGCAGCTGGGACGGCTTGCTTTGCTCGCACCTCAAGCGAGTCGCAGGGGAGCCCGTCAACCGCTGCACTAGCCACATAAAGTCCCTTGAATCAGCCTGAATAACTCTGGGAGAGTGAGTGTGTATGATGAGTGGCTGCTGAGCCTGTATTTGAAGTGGCTGTGGTAGCTTCTTTATCCTTTTTGATTCCTTATTGATCTTTAAGCCACCCTGCCTTCCCGCCGATGCTTGCGGCCTGCTTGCTGCATAACCACCTGTTTTACACTTCTGAAGGACTGGCTGGAGTTGGATTGTGGCACTGGATACTTGTGAATCCACCATCATAAAAGTCAGCCTAGATAAATAAATCCTGGATGATTTCGAAGATCGCCAAAAGACTGATCCTAATTGACAGCAAGCAATGCTTGAGAACAATCTCAATTTCTAACGATCCTTTCAAACTACTGCAATATGTGGAGTCCGATGACTTTTTGCCTGGAAAAGGCACAATGGGTGAAAACCTTTCTATTGTCACTAACCTGATAAAAACCTTAATCTGATACGTAATCTTCAAATCAGTGCAACTATGCAACCTCCTGCTGAAATCTAGATCGAAGGGAAATGCAGAAAAGAAGGTAACAGCTTTTAGTAGACTCAGATTCCTGCAAATTCAGATAGATAAGGGGAAAATTGGAAATTCAGAAGACAGATGTGATACAGATGCAAGCAATACTGTGACAAAGACTAATGGAACTATAAAGAAACCGGATCGATGCCTAGCTTGAGTCCCCAGGAAGGAGAATTTTCAGTATACATCAACGGAAGGCAGAAGAGACGGTTCTTATAAGGCATAAAAAACACGTGCGATTATAACTTATTCACGTTGTGGGGGCTTCTAGGCCTACTCCTTAAAAACACGTTTTCCAATCACAAGCCCACTAGGCTCTAGCCAATGGGCTCTTTAGAGACCCATGGGCTAAAACATATCTTAAAAAATGCTTTTAGCTTTGTCCTTATAGATATTAGACGGTATCTCATGAGGCCTAGGTGACTTGTTTTTGTTTTTTAATAAGCTGAGTTTGAGCTTTTCTTCAAAGTACTCTTTTTAATCTTTCAAATCTCAAGAGTTTTTTTCTATTGTAATTTTCAAGCATGTGCATGATAAAGTCTCTCTGGCTTTTTTTTGGGTGAGTTTGAGTAGTAGAATACTACCTTTTTTGAACTTTTACATCTCAAGAGTCAAGACAATTTTGTTATGCTTTTTGAACACGTGCATAGATTGGGTTGCTTGAGATCTTTCCAACCCCTATCCCTTGAATTAGACCCTTATTATTATAGCAAAAAGACACAAAAAAGAAAAAGCAAGGTTCATCTTGATCATCTAGGGAAGATTCCTAGTTAATGGGGTGATGTACCTTCATTGTTTTGAATTTTACTTTTCTAAATTTGCTTTGTCCATTGCAAAAGAGACTAGATTGGGAGGATCCTAGTGGAATCTAAAGGATCTAACTGTGAGTCAATAGGATAACCTTCCCTACATAGGATGACAACCTTTTGGCCCCATGAAGAGCTCGTTAGCCTGGTAAGGGACCAACAATCAAACTCAATTCAACATGAGAAAGCAACAGGAGCCTAAAGGACAAGGAAGGCTCACCACTCCCAACTAGGCAATGGTGCAACAATGTCAAGATAAGAAGAAAGCTCTAGGGCACCTTCCTTCACAATGGGCCAAGTATTAGGCCAATTTGGGCTTATTATGGAAACAAGGCACTGACAAGCAGCATAACCCACATTCACATGAATTCAAATAGCTCCATTTACACCATTGTACACTAATAACTCCATCAAGCGAAGAGCTTGAAAAACTATGGGCGGCTTGTGACCTCCAAAATCTGCACCTAGCTGTACATCATGGCCTACTCGTTGACTAAACCTACCACAAGATTAACAATGCATTAATATTTATGGAATATAACCAACATTTTTTTTTTAATTATAAAATCTAATTGAGTGTGCCTTGTTTCTTACGAGCGAGCATGGAAAAGTGAGCACTATGTAGGATAATCCAAGTGTGAGCGAGCCTTGATAAAAGTTTTTAAGTACATGTGACTCTTATGTGATGCAATATTGTACAGAATGGTAATAACAGGAATTTATGTCAACCTGGAGACACTCATAAAAGATGGTAGATACCTATCATACACAGTGGCTACCGAATTGGTTTCCTGTCACACTATTGATGAATGCCAAGGCCACCATCCATGGCATTCAGGTAAAAAAAAAACAAACATTTTCTATCATTGTGCATATGTATCAATATACTAAAATACTACCAAAATAGTAAATACAAAAAATATTGTGACCATGGACACATTCAAAAAAAATGATATATTCCTCATATAGAGTGGCTCTCAATTTGGTTTCGTTCCACATTGTTGCAGTACAATTCTATGTATAAGATTCAGGTAAAAAAATTTAACATTGGCTATAAAATATAATAGATACCTTATAGTAGTTATAAAATCTTACAGTACCATAAAAGATGATAGATACCTATCTTACACAGTGGCTACCGAATTCGTTTCCTACCACACTATTGCAATACAATTCTATGTGTAGCATTCAGGTAAAAAATCAAAACAGATATTTTCTATCATTGTGGTAAATAAAAAAATTAATGTGAACATGGACACATCCAAAAAAGATGATATATTCCTCATATAGAGAGACTCTCAAATTGGTCTCTTTCCACACTATTGCAGTACAATTCTATGTGTAACATTCAGGTAAAAAAATCTAACACATTTTTTATCAATGTGAATATGCATCAATATAGTCAGATCCACATGCACAGTGTTTGGACAATGGAATTTTATTTTTTTTTGAGAAAAATTGTTGCATTGACAAATACAACTTCACCAATAAAGATAAATGTCAACCATAAAGGGAATTTTCATAGCAATCATGCGCGAGATAGCACCCTAAAGAATTCAATGTTTGACAACATGGGTTGGTGTATGTACATGCTATGGTTGTGATCTAATCCAAATAAACAAATTACATTGTTTACATGCCAAAAACCTTTTATCTCTTGTGGAACAAAACATAAAATCTAGACATGTGCAAGAGGGGTTTGTGCTAATTATGACTCTATACGTACGTCCCTCAATCCTTGAGTGAGTTGTCTCTATCTCAAAAACTTCATGCTCCTTTGCCCTCGCTACTTCTGTTGACACCACTCTCGCTGTCATGTACGCAACTGACTCTATTCTCTTTAAAGCCTCCTTTGATACATGTGACCTGTAGCGCCCATTTCAAGTGTCTTCCTGGTTATGAGGCAACGTTGTTGGAACCTCTATTTCAGTTTCCAAATGAAAACTTGCCAAATTGAAATTCTCAACCTCCTCATTTGTTAGGTGGGTGCCAATGCCTAAGGGCCAAGTGCTTGGAGCCATTCCAGGTACTGTTTGAATATTTTGATAGGGATTCCATGTGTGTTGAACATTGTTGCTGCAAAAGTACATGAGTTGTCCATTTTCCTTCTAGCCATCCCATACATCTAACTTTGCTTCTAGGTGGTAATCTTCTAGTGGCCCAAAGCGCATCATTCATGTTTCTCTCAATAACTCCTATTTCTATTTTGTGTTGTTGTCTCCACCTCGTTTTGTTGTGCAGCACCGATAATTTATGGCTCTTCCTCAATAGTCACTTTGTGTACTCAGGTCTATGGCTATCACAATCATTCACACCCTCCACATTTATTGATCTTCTTTTTCTTCTGAAAGCTGTGCTATCACCGTGCATTTGTGGGTTCTCTTCCATATTAGTCCCTATCACATCACGTTGCACTTAGAATTTGCTTCGAACAGGAACATAGATCATGCTACACAGTAACACAGATAGAAAAACACTCTCCATAGCAAGCTCACATAGCAACTGTATTTCTCAAAATGAAATTACACTGTACATATAATTGTTCACTCAAGCAACCCATGCATGACCCAGGTTGTCGTTGACAGGATGCGTGTCTCGTCGACTTGCCTCGTGGGCAGGCCAACTGATCTTTATCAACTGATAGGACCCACTGTACAGTAACACAGTGATTCTACTTTAATTCTAACTCTCTCCCTTAAAGTAGAGTCTACTTTTTATATAGTCATATACATAGCTTTAAAGTCAACAAACTTTAAGTATAGACAGCTTTGATCTAAACTTATCAAACTTTTCTCCAACAAGTGGCTTAGTGAAAATATTAGCTAGTTGTTCTTCTGTGCTACAATGAACAACATGAATTTCACGACTCAACAGCCTCTCACGTATAAAGTGATACTGAATCTCAATGTGTTTGGTTCTCGCATGGAACACTGGATTCTTTGCTAGTTGAATGCCACTCTGACTGTCGCTATGTAATGTCATGGGAGTTTTCTGCTTCATGCCAACTTCTTTCAAGATTTGTCTCAACCATATAGCTTCCTGTGCTGCACTACACATTGCCTTATACTTTGCTTTTGTGGTGGATAGAGCAATTGTACTTTGCTTCTTACTAGACCAGGAAAAGCAACTACCACAAAACTGGAATACATACCCTGTGGTGGATCTACGATCATCATAGTCACCTCCCCAATCCGCATCCACATAGCCACACAACTCATGTAAACCATCATGCTTCTTGTAAATCAAGCCATAAATTGAAGTGCCTTTCACATAACGCAAAATGCATTTAGTTGTCTTCCAATGCGTTTCCGTAGGTGCTGCCATAAACTGACTTATAATGCCAACAACATAGCATATATCTGGTCTAGTCATGGTAAGGTAAATCAAGCTCCCTACTAACTGCCTATACAGCGTAGCATCAAATGACTGTGACTCATCAAGCTTAGAAAGCTTTTTACCTAGTTCAATAGGAGTATTCACTGGTTTGCAATCTTGCAACCTAAACCTGTGCAACAACTCTTTGACATACTTCACCTATGTTAAACCCACTTCGTGTCCTTTTTGCCACACCTCTACTCCAAGGCAATAATGCATCAGGCTGAGATCTGTCATCTCGGAATGTTCCATGAGGTCTTTCTCGATCATATCTATCATCTCTTGATTATTTTCCGTAATAATCTTTTAAGGCTTTGCTCCCAGTGAAACAAACATGGTCTCTCTCTACCATCCATAGTGTTACCTTGATTGTATATTTTTCTAATTGCACGCCAATTCGCCTGTGCCTCATCTGCCATAAACCCATGAAAATTTGGTCGATTATGATAATTTCTCATCACCATAATGAAACAAATAATTGGAAAGTCAAAATAGATAGAAAATTAAAATATGAACTAGTGGAGAGAATATAACCATGGATTAGAATAAGAAGATATTTTATTAAACATATTACAATATATTCGTTGGAGAGGGGCCCAATAGAACTTAAAGTGGGATTTGGGATTTAAAATATATAATGACTTGGGTGTATTCGAATTTTGATACAAAAGACAAGAAAAGAGTCACAAAACAGCACAAAATATCCTTGTACTTGTGGGAGAAGAGAAAACAGTTGAAAACAAATTGAAAAGATCATTCTGGCACAAAAACTATTATGAAAGAAGCGTACACACAAAGACAAAATGAAAACTATCAAGATTTAACTTGAGAACACCAATGGGACCTGCACAGAGCTTCCTTGGTAGCATGGCGGCAAAGTTGTTCTTACTCAGACTTTCTTTGAGGATTTTTTGAAAGTCAACTGTACAGGGGTGAAGATTTTTATAATACTGATGCATGAAAATTCTTCATTGGAGGAAGAGGTAGAAGTGCAGCCACTCGTGGCAGTGGATGGAATGAAAATGCTTGTGCTAGAAAAATCTCTAACTAACGTATACTGTGTGAAGGACTGCAAATCAACTTGCAATGATGATTTCATCTTTGTGGATAGTGTAGATTCTAGTTCAGATGCGAATAAGACTATTCGTGAAGAATATTTGTATTCTGATGACAAAAGTTTGGGGGTGCATGAGAATAGTCCACATTGGACAAATCATGATTTTGAACATTCCACAGCGGAGCGAATATCAATGGGAGAAAAAGATGGAAACTTTGGAGACTCTTGTCTGCATGCGACAAGATTGTACGCGTTTCTGAGTTGCCTTTGGAGTATGATGACAACATTGCTTTCGAGCCCTCAGGGGTGGATGCTTTCGAGCTCTCAGAGAGAGAGAGAGAGAGAGAGAGAGAGAGAGAGAGAGAGAGAGAGAGAGAGAGAGAGAGAGAGAGAGAGAGAGAGAGAGAGAGAGAGAGAGAGAGAGTTAGTTGATGCCATGCCCCTGACGTGTCGATGCAGTGTCTCATCACCCAAAAAAGGGTTTCAATAAAGATGAAGTTGAGAGCCGAGTCTGAGAGCACGAAAACTATTAGGCTAGGTTAATTGAATATTCTGTGAGCCCCATGGTAATTCCTGAAAGTTGGATAGCCATGTGGGTGCTAGTAATTTAGACTCTCTCTCAACTTGAGTTATGTTTTTAATAAAGAGGCCTCCTATTATCAAGTAAGAGGTGGAACTCAAATCATTATAGATTGGGGTTCACTCATTTGCAAGAGGTGGACTCCAAAATAAGATACAATTGGGTTCTACAGCTCATGGGTATAGATAGAGGCCTCCACCACGAGTTTCATGGCATGTGCAATGTACTGAAATGTTGTTGCTCTTTGAAATTGAAGATTCTACTACTTGCATTTCCTTCCATGTTCCATCTTCATGCATATAGTTTGGGTAGTGATGTACAAATGTGTTTCTGGTTGATTTCTCTTTTAAGGATTGGTTTGGGATAAGTATCAGGTAGATGTGCAGGGCTTGGAGGCTGATCCATCATTCTAGTTAGTTCAGATGCTTCCTGGTTATCGGCTCCCTGAGGAGTTCTTCCTACAACTGTTGAGTGACAGTTGTAACAAGCACTTTGTAGGATTCCCATTTGTGTTAGCATCAGGTAGATGTGCAGGACTTGGAGATTGATCTACCATTCCACTGATTTCCGATGTTTCATGGTTTTCGACTCTCTGAGAAGTTCTTCTTACAACTGTTGAGTGACAATTGTAAGAAGCACTTTGTAGGTTCTGAGATTTCAGTTAAAAGAGGTTGTGTTGATTCTGTGATTTCAGTAGGAGTAGATTTAGTTTAATTCCCTATTTCTTCAATAGATTAGATTAGCAATAATCTGCAGTCTGTAAGAATAAAGCAAGAACTAATGCATTCTATAGAACCGTAGGAACACGAGTCTTGATAGATCACTGTCCAAGATGAGCTACCATTGCCAATCAAGGATCGAATCAGGTCGTAGGTGTGCCTCTGACAGGCGGGACACACTACCATTGTACTACAACCGGACAGTTGCTAGAAGCCATAGCAGACTCGTTGCAAATTTTGTTTGAGTATAAGAAGACGAATTATTCGATATTCATTATACTTGGAGACGGTTCTAAGCATGTAGTTGATGGAACTGTTCTAAGTATGTACTATGGTTAGACACGAATCAGGGTGACAAGAAACAGAATCGAATTCGAAACATGCCAAGGCCCCAAGCTTGTCATTGATTTGTTTGATCCTCATGACATAGCATTGGTCAACTCCTCTTCAAATTGATAGCTTTAATCAACTTGACTCCTTAGGGTCAGCATCCTTGAGGTGTTCTTGGAATTATAGATCCCTTGCAATGTGTCCCAAGCCTCCTTTTCTATAATAGCTCATTTCAATTCTTTAAAGAGCTTATAAGACACATTCATTTTGATGATGTATAGAGCTATTTTTCGCTCTTTTGTCATACCTTACTCCATTTTGTACTTGTTGAAGTCGCTCTCAACACTAAGAACAATATCCATTGGATCATGTTTCAAGAACAAAAATTTCATCCTAATCTTTGAAAGGGAGTAATTAGAATATGTAAATCTATCACTTGTTTCCATTATGTTGTCATGAAGTGCTCTTTCGACTAGAATGTAAAAAAGTAAATGAAAATTGATGAAATGAAAATGATATACACAAACCTTAATCTTCTGCTTCTAAAAGCACTTTATAAATGTAAGGTAACAGATCCTAAACACTCATAAGAGATTATCTCACATCAAGAATACATGTATTGCAAATCTTACACTTACTTGACAATTCTATGAACATCAACAACAAGACTAATGATAGCAATTTTGGTGTAAATCATCTATGAAAAAATGATAGTGAAAATTGCCTTTCTAGCTTTCTCTAATCTTCTAGCTCTTCAACTTTGCACCAAAACATTTGAATCACTTAAACAAAATTGAAAAATCAACAACCAAAACTCAGGTGGAAGTATCAAACAAGAATAAAGTTCTAAAAATTTTGAGATCCAAACAATCTCTAATTTTGAAACTTGTTTGATGCAAAATTAGCACTTGAGAAACCAGCATTGAACTATGTATCATGATATTGCTTCCCAAAATAAAAATGATCCACATAAGATTGAAATTCTGATTCTAGTATATGATAGTAGACACACACTTCTTCAATGCAGGAAAACTCGATGAGAGAGAGAGAGAGAGAGAGAGAGAGAGAATGTCAAATAGTGTGACTCCCTTCTCTCCAATTCATCACAAGAAATGAGATCAAATACAAAATGAATAAGGTTCAATTTTTTTATAGGCATAGTAAGCCACAAATAAAGACGTCAAACTTCGAGTTGCATCTTGAATCATAGCCATCCACTACATGAAGGGTCTAAGATGCATCTACATGACAATTTAGATGAACCAAACAATAGAATAATATTGATTGCACCAAATTGGCCCATAATCATTGTTGAATTAGCTATGCAATGAAATGCAATCATCTATCAGAATTTAGGTAGTTCAATGACCAATGAAAAACAGACAGCACAACAACATTGATACAATGGTATCATTACAAAACAAAAGCACAACAAGTGCTTTTCCATTCATCACTTTATCGTGACAATAACCTATGGGGTCAATGAACAACTCATCATGTGTGGAAAGATTATCATAATACAATGCAACCATGCCAAGACAAAGTTAAAAGTCACTCCAAAAAGTTTTTTTTTTTCATACATATTAAGCAACTAGTGGTTGTTATATACAACATATACAGTATACAGCTTGGCAATGCCATTTACAGAGCTAGTCTCCTTAGATGTCACTACATAGTGGTCTGGATTCGAGCCTGCACCTTTCAAGTGGCATTCAACAACTCTACCGAGTGCACCCCACTATGATGGACTCCAAAATGTGTCTGGCATTCAACAACTCTACCGAGTGCACCCGACTATGATGGACTCCAAAATGTGTCTTGACTTGGTCACAATCGTGCCCCCATTTTGTATGGCCCCAATCCAACTAATACATGTGACTAGTTCTGATTTTGTATCCCACAAGAATATTGTAAGGAGGTAGACTCGAAAAAAGTGTCTTTTAAACGGCTAGAATATTTCAAAATTTCCGAGGTGGTATCTTCAACAGAATTGGTTTAGCTGCCTGCAGCTTCGATCATGGATTGTATCTCACAGTTTGTGCCACTTTCACGACTATTCTGGTCTACTGGTTGGGTTCGGATGCTGGATTCTGGACACTCACACACCATCTTCCAATACGTAAGCAGCTTATACTTGCAAATGTTAAGATCATGCTTGGCAATGCTCAAGCTGGCTGAATTGAAAGTTAGGAGCAACTGATGAACCCAGGAAGTCCATGTATGTGCATGCTGTAGGAGAAAGAGCTGGCAATTCGTGCAGGAATATAGCAGAGAAAATGCTTGGGGATGACAGAGACGATACAAACGCCTCTGTTTCATATCCATCCCACGAATCGCTCATGGAGGGAGCTGCGTCGTTGCACTCACTGTCGAAATCCATACTTGAAGCTGAATCGGTAAAGGAAACAATCGAATTGGTCAGTGCCTCAGCAACTGTGTGATTCTTGGCTGAAGGCTTTGAGGTATGCCAGAAATATGCTTCAGTTTCCAAGCTGGGGCGATACGACTCAGCTTCTGAGTGGCTATAAGAATCAGAAACAGAACTAGAATTCGCGGCGTCAAAAGAACCAGGCATGGATTTGACGGGCGCCTCTGCTTTTTCATGATGATTGGGCAGAGAAGGTTTGCTTTGCTCGCACCTCAAGCGAGTAACTGATGAGCCCGTCAACCGCTGCACTAGCCACATAAAGTTCCTTGAATCCGCCTGAATAACTCTGGGAGAGTAAGTGTGGATGATGAGTGGCTGGCGAGCCTGTACTTGAAGTGGCTGTGGTGTCTTTTTTATCCTTTTTTATTCCTTATTAATCTTTAGGCCACGCTGCCTTACCGCCGATGCAGCTTGCGGCCTGCTTACTGCATGACCACCTATTTTACACTCCTGAATGACTGTTTGGAGTTGGATTGTGGCACTGGATACTTGAGAATCCATCATCATTCAGTCTATACAAATAAACCGAGTACCAATAGCAACAACCTCCAGAATCAGGCCTAAATAATGGATGATCTAAACGATCGCCAAAAGACTGATCCTTGACAACAAGCAATCCTTGAGAATTACAGTCTCAATTTCTAGCGATCCTTTCAAACTATGCAATAAGTGGTCTGATCCGGTGACTGTTTCACCCTGGAAAAGGAACAGTACGTACGTAAAAACCTTTCTATTGCCACTAACTTGATAAAAACCTTAATCTGATACGTAATTTGCAAATAAGTGCAACTAAGCAACCTCCTGCGGAAATCTATAGATTAAAGGGAAATTCAAAAAAGAAGGTACCAGTTTCTAGTACAGTCTACACTCAGATTCCTGCCAATTCAGATAGAAAAGGGGAAAAACTGGAAATTCAGAAGACAGAAGATGCAAGCGATACTGTGATAAAGATTAATGGAACTATATAAGGCGCTTGAACAAATTGTGAGTTTTCATATGAGGCGGACGAGAAGGTACTTACCGTGTTAAAAACACGTGCGAATAAGGACCCCGCGCCCCCGCCTCACATTGTGGGGTCGTCCCCTACCTTCTCTTCTACAAGCATTACTTCCAAAAACACGTTTTTAATCATAGAATTACAAGCCTCCTAGTGAATAGGTTATTTATAGACTCATGCGGTAAACCTATTTCAAAAATGGGATTATCGAGGGCTCGAAAACCGGCAAACTATAGGAATAGAAGTTAGAACTGACAAGTTTTTTCAAAAATTAAGATTCTATATCATAAAATGTTTAAAGATTCTTTATACAAGCATATAAACCCTTTTATGAGTAAAAGTCTTAAAAAAATAGAAGTTAGAACTGACAGGTTTTTTTAAAATTAAAATTCGATATCATAAAAAGTTTGAAGATATTTTATACAAGCATTTATATAAACCCTTTTATGAGTAAAAGTCTTAGAAAACCAAGAAGTTTCATAAAATGCGAGTTTTTGAGTATAACTCAAAAGAGGTTTTCAAGAGCATTGATCTTATCTTTGTACTTATATATAATAAATGGTATGTCATAGGTGACTTCTCTTGAGTTTTGGAATGAGTTTTGGTATACAAAGTACTCTTTTTAACATCTTGACTCTCAAGAGAAGATTTTTTTGAAACCTCTTTGAATTTCATGCATTTCTAATCCAAAAAAGTTGTCAACTTTTTGGTGAAATTTTATAAAATAGATTTTTGGAGAAAGATGTCAATTTCATTCCTATACTTTGTCGACTTTCTAAAACACTCGCGCTAAAGTTCATTTTATAATTTTTAGTTTAGTTTTAGACTTGAGTCTTAAAGTACGTACTTTGTTTAACCTTTTAAATTTCAATAGTCTAGAAGATTTTGTTATAATTTTCAAACATGTGCATGTAGTCTACAAAGTTGCTTGAAATCTTTCAAATCATCTTGATTAATCTAGATGCTCTGTTTAATTAGAGTCAATGGAAAGCCCTATGAAAAAGATAAGTCTCATGAATGTCATAGTTTATTGAAAAAAATTGAAACTTATTTTAATATAAAAAAGCCTCAAAAAGGAGCTTGATGCAAATCTTATTGTTGTATTAGATTAATCTTTTAGATGCACTAGTTTAATGTCAATTTTGATAACTTTTTTGGTGAGGGCTACTTGTTGGGGCTCGATGCAACTCTTATCGCTTTACCAGATTTTTGTCTTTTGGATGCATGAGGGTGACATCAATTTTGCTAGGATAAGACATGAAACATACTATAAATAAATTCTTATGACATAATTACTCAAATGTAGACATTTGACAGGAGAAAAGCATTGAGCTATAAGCCCACAAGATAGCTTCATGACCATTTAGCTCTCCGTTTGGAAATAATGGTAGATTATTATCTCTTTCAAACAAAATAGCATAATTTGCCAACCAAAAAACTTTATTTCATTAGAACTAAGTAACAAAAATGTTAAATTTGCAATTAGTTGTGCATTAATAATCAATCAAAGCCAATGATGCTTCATAAACTAATCACATCCATATGCATTGTCCCAATGGTGAGGGGAGATTTTCCCATGGCCATAGGAGAAATCCCCCATCAAGGCACAAAAAGTTGCCATGATAGCCAAGGGCCACAAATGGGGTCCTACTTTTATTTTATGTTAGCATGAGAGAGAGAGAGAGAGAGAGAGAGAGAGAGAGAGAGAGAGAGAGAGAGAGAGAGAGAGAGAGAGAGAGAGAGAGAGAGAGATGTCCCTATCCCTTGAAGTAGACAATTATTTTTTTTAAGCAAGAAGAGAGAATAAGCAAGGTCCTTGTTGATCATTTTTAAAAGGAGTCCTAGTGTGTGTGTGTGTGTGTGTGTGTGTGTGTGTGTGTAGAGAGAGAGAGATGTCCCTATCCCTTGAAGTATACACTTATTTTTTTTTAGCAAGAAGAGAGTATGGTGTGATGGACCTTCGTTGTTTTGAATTTTCTTTGTTAGAATTTGTCTTGCCCATTGCAAAAGATACTAGATTGTCTTGTAAAGGCAAAGACCATGTGCTCATTAATAATGAGTTCACACAAAAAGTAGTATTGGATCTTGATACATGATTCTCAATAGGATACATAGTGTGCATCAATATTCATGAAAAATTGGTGATAAGATAAATGATTGCAATCATATTAGTGCACATACTTCCACTTAAAATATATTGTATGGGCCAAGTACTAGGCCAATTTGGACTTATTGTGAAAAAAATGGCACTTGCGAGCATGAGCAATAACCACATCCACATGAATTCAAATAGCGCTAATAAGATTTTTCTGAAACTTACACCCGTTAGATCACAAGATTTACTATCATAGCTACATTTACACCATCATACATTGATTATTCCATCAAGCGAAGAGCTTGAGAAACTATGGGTTGTGTGTAACCTCCAAAATCTGTATCTAGCTTTATATCATGGCCTTCTTAGTGACTAGAGGTAGCTACCATACAATTATCAATCCCTTGATATTTAGGGAGTATACCCAACATCTACGTGAAAAAAATATCAATAATAATTTAGTGTGTCTTGTCTCTTAATCAATCGTACACAGTGTCATCTTGACAAACAAATCCTTGCCTCATTATCATCCAAAAGACCATCTTCAATTTGGAAGTTATAGATCAATATAAATGGACTACATATGATGGTAGAAGAATGATTCAGACTATTGTACACAAACTTGACCATTGGAAAATACTTTTTCCAATTTGATTGTCATCCAGAAATATGTGCTTATAGCAATTTTTCAAATGTCGATTGCTAGAACTTACTAGACTGTTTAGAATCAAGGTCACCAACAATATCATTTGACAAATCATACAGCTTGAATTTAACTTTTCAACCAAAAATTGAGCAAGCTATGAAGCCTTGATTGTAGGATTAGTAAAATAAATTATCTTATTTTGGTTAGCATGTCCATACTACCCATATGCCACCCTTCCATGTCCTAAGAAGTCCAATCACAACATATATTATAAAAATTTTCTATTGTGAATTTTCAACGAATGTAAAATACTAGTTGTCTTGTCTTTTCACTTCATTGTTCACACCTCTAAAGATATACCTTCACACAACTTTTTTCTTGGCCACTAAACTTTTTTTTTTAACAAGCTCAAATGTTCTCTATATGCCCAGGTGTCCTACATTGATAGGAGATTTAAAAGGTAGATAATAGCTACATGCTTTATATAGGTTGTGAAATGAGTGGAAGTTTTTGCTACTACATTCCATTTGGCTAATAATAATAGAACATTTTTTGCAACTTTGAGAAAAAAGTTAAAAAAAATAAGAACTCTTAATATGTTCTTTGTACAAGGCACTACAATGTCAAATCAATTTGCAAAGATGTGTTAAGATTGTTGATTGCTAACCACCCATTTTTCGTAGATGGCATTGATATTTTGGATGCCACATAAGTGCATATGCAAAATCATGTGAATATCTACTACAAAGATAACAGAGTAATACTATTGGATTTAGAGCTTCAACTCTGGTGGTCAAAAGTCATAAGTGTGGGTCATGCAGACAAGAAGGTTGATGAGCAATGGTAGCACCAAGCATCTATAAAATGTGATCTCATAGGCATCTTGACAACAACTATATGGATAACCAGGATTTTGTCAGTTTTGAACAATATGCATATGATGGGTTTATGCCAATTCATTGAACCATTACAATAAGAGTTATTCTAGAAGAGGGAAACAAGGAATATGCTGAGCTACTTGAAGATCTTGAGAAAAAAAAAATCGTTAATGGAAGAATTCAGACAATTGAACACAATTGATTCCAAACGTACAAAAGAGGAAGAAAATCTATGATAGAACAAGAAACTAGATTGACAATCAAGATGCAATCATTGCAATTAGTGCATTCTTCAAGAGATTGGCTCAAATTAAGCAACTAGTTTTTCAAAGTAACTTAGAGTTGACTTTGTAGAATAGATCAAGCCTAGAAGGAGTGCCATACACCTGTCACTAAGCCTAGGCTCAATAGAGCAAAAAAAACCCAACAATGTATTCATGTGATATTCAGATTGAAATGGATAAATTAAATATATGTAATAACTTGTCCTCAAAACATGGGTCATGTATATTGTACAAACCTTGTCTAATACTAAACTCACATGATGAATTCAAAATTAGGCAACAACAAATCAGATGGATGATCAATTGATCTATAGATCATGCATTATAATGTAAATATGAATTGGAGGTAAGGAATTGTCAATCGACAAAATGAGGCATCTTGGAGAAATGTTGCATTTTATATAATAATTCTAGATGAACTTGAAAAAGTTCTATATTGATTGGTTTTAGCAAATGCAGATTTTTTTTGGGAGCGTGCACTCTCCATAATAGTTCTATTTTTCCGTTCAGCTACACCATTACTATGCGGCGTGTGTGACTGTGTGAATTGTCTTTTAATGCCATGTTCTTTTGTCTTCAAAATCATCAGATTTATATTCACCCCCTCTATCAGATCTTAGCACTTTTATGCGTGCCTCTAGTTGGTTCTCTACCAAAGTTTTGAACTCCTTGAAGCGAGCAAAAGCGTCAAATTTCTTCTTCAAGAAATAAATCCATGTCCTTCTCGAGTAATCATCTATGAAAGTCATAAAATAATATGCTTTCCCCAACGACATGGTTTTCATTGGACCGCATAGGTCGTTGTGAATTAGTTCCAGCGGTTTCTTAGCTCTTGCAGCTCCACCTTTCTTGAATGTTTCTCTGTGATGCTTTCCCATGATGCATCCTTCACATATTGCATGGTGATCATCCTGCAATGCTGGTAACCCTGTTACCATCTTCAGCTTCGCCATCAATCTCAAGATTCCATAGTTCAAATGACCAAGTCTTCTGTGCCATAACTCGGATTGAGATGCTGCTGAGATGGCCAAACCATATTCACCTGGTTTTGCAGCATCCAATTTATAAAGGCCACAGTTACTATCTCTATAACCCTTCGCCACCACTTTGTGGTTATGGTTCGTATCCTTCATAAGGCATCCATCCTTGACAAATTAAACTTTAAGATGTTGATTTGCCATTACACCAACAGAAAGCAAACTCTTTTTGAGTCCAGGAACATAAAGTACATTAGGGATATTTTTAATTTTGCCATCAGAAAATTGCACAGGTACATTGCCCACACTCTGTATCTGGCATTCCTCTCCATTGGCTTGAGTGACCTTATCCCCATCATGGATTGGTGAGAATTTTTCAAACCAATCACGTTTTCCGGTCATATGCCTTGTGGCGCCTGAATCTATGAACCATCTGGCACCATCATCAACTTGGGATGCCAATGCCGATGAGAAAACACTTGTCTCGTCATCTTCTCCATCATCTTCGGCAATGTTTCCTTGTTGAGTAACTTTTCCCGCCTTTATGTTTGCTTTCTTCTTATAACACTCGCGTGCCCAATGGCCCGGTTTGTGGCAATAGTAACATTTTCCTTTCTTCTTCTTTTTCCCTTTTGAAGACGATTCTCCTTCGTCATCATCATCCTTGGATTTCTTAGAAATCCTTTTCCATCCTTTCTGCTTGCCTTTAGCAAGCAAAGCTTGATCCTCCTGTGGAGTTTGTCTTGACTTCACCACTTCGCGACACTGCTCTTCTTGCAACATGATTCCGTGGAAGTCTTCAAAAGCAGGCAACCTCTCCCTCGAAGCAATGCCGCTCACAAACATCTGTAGCCCTTCCGAGACACCGCTCATTGTGGTATGTACCAATTCAATATCTCTGATTGGTTCTCCAATTGCCACAAGTTGATCTCTCAGCTCCTTTATCCTGGTGAAGAAGGATCCCACTGATTCATTTTTTTCCATCCTTACTGTGTTCAATCTTGACTTCAAGAACATGGCTCGAGCTGGATTGCAAGTTTGAAATTGCATTCTAAGAGCTTCCCAAGCTCCCCTAGCCGTCGTGGCATCACTTATGTGAGTGATCACATGGTTTTTCACTGAAAGATTGATCAAGGATAATGCTCTCTGTGCCTTTTTATCAAAGGCCCTTATGTCACCTGGAGTAGTATTTGGTCGGACTTCAATACCTGCCACGATTTCCCACAACTCTTTTTCCATCAAAATGCTCTTCACTTTGAATTTCCAGATGTTGTAGTTAGAAGCCCCATCAAGTTTGCTTGCATCGCCCAAAATTGCCTCATTGATGTTTGCCATCTCCGAACTGCTTAAAACTTCACCTGTAGGCTATAAAGTGTATGCTAGAGCCAACCGTGATGTCAGAAATCGATAATAATGACCTGCAATTTTTAGCTTACCAGGCCACCCGCCGCTCTTTCGCCAAATTGAAAGCCAAACTGGCGTCGTTTTCCAAAATGCTTCACGTCACCAACCCCCAGCTTCCTGCCCAGTAGAATGGTGAAATCACTTCTAGCGCACTTCGAACACTTTATCCATGACAATCACTCTGTTTTGGTGTACCGAACTTGCAGGTACAGTCAGGGTGCCCTTCGTTTGGAGGCTATAGCCTTTCGTTTGGTCAAAATAGGCTAAAGGAGGTGAAAATAAGAGCAATTTGGGTTTTTGAACTGTTTCTTCAGTGTGAAGAAACTTCACCCTTCAAAGACTTGGGACCCAACAATTTTTTCAGTTTGAAGATTTTTAATGAAGTTGTAATGCACTTTGCACTTCAGACCCCTTCAGGCTCTTTCACTTCAATCCAACGGATCCTTTAGATCCAACGACCCACCCATTGTGAAATGACCATCATTGATCTGTATGAATCAAGATCAGACGGCTGTCAACGCGTCTGTGCGTTGATCAAAGGCCCTCGAAGTATTGAACACTTCGGGCCGCTCTCCAAACCGCTCTTCAAACGGTATTCGATTGGATTCAAACCAATCACAAACGCAAAGCAACCCTCCAGAAGAATTTTCAACTTCAAACTTGCTTGCTTTTTTATTCAACCAACAATTCCATGTCTCTGAATCCTTTTTACAGTTTTGAGCCGTTCCACGAATCTCCACATACTCGGTTTTGTGCTTCCTAGCCAACAAACCGTCGTAAATTTGCAGCTCTCTGTTCTTGTCTAGTGATTCTAGCCACCAAGGGCTCTGATACCAAGTTAAGAAAACACAATTGAAAGCACCCGACCGGATCAATCACCACAGCACAACGTCAAGTGCAACAAGAATACAGAATTACTCTCTTCAAACTGTATATTCAAGAACTACTGGTAAGTACAAAGATCAGTTCCTTAAAAACACTCAAAGGGCTCGTAAAAGAAAGATGGCCCGATAACTCTAGAACTACGCACACGTGGTGCCATCGAAATAGGAAAGCAATGTATAAGTCGATCATTGCTATTTTAACTGATTGTTCCTTCGGCAGCTTCAGTCTAGGGTCAAGTGGGAAGAGACTCGGTTTGTAGTTGGCCATTCCATACTTTTCCAACACATTTGTGAGATATCTCTACTACCTGATGAAAATCAGACAGCTGGGTTGAATTCAAAAAATTTCGATTCCGGGACAATAATGGGCTAGACCCATATCAGTCATTTTGTACTCTTTGGCCAGTATGCATTTCGTTTCCTTCATCAGATTCAGATCGTTGTTGAATAATAGTGTATCATCCACATAGAGAGTAATGATGATGCAGAAATTTGACACAGACTTAAAGCAGACATTCGAGTTTGCTGAGTTTGGAATGAAACCATTCTCAATAAGAATTGTATTTATTTTTTGGAACCAGACCCTGGGTGACTATTTCATCCCATAGAGTGCCTTTTGAATTTTGCACACAAGGTGTGCTTTCCCCTCAACTCGTATCCTTCTGGTTGTGACATAAAGATTTTCTCTTCAATGGTCCCATTGAGGAAAGCGATCTACACATCCATTTGATGGACTTCTTGCAGAACTCCTTAAATTTGGTGGAGATAAATTCTCCCCCTCCATCTGTGTGTAGAGCTTTGATCTTCCTCTGGGTCTGATTTTTTGCAAATGCCTTGAACTGCGTGAAGAACTTGAATGCCTCTGACTTGCTCTTCAGAAAATAGGTTGCAGTCCTTCGAGAGAAGTCATCGATGAAGGTTAGGAGGTATAGAGCTCCCCCTTTGGAAGCACTCTGCATCAGGCCACAAATGTCACTATGTACAAGATCTAGCAGGCCCTTGGAAGATAGTTTCTGCTTTGGTTGGAAAGATGAAGAGTTCAAATTTGACCTTGAGCTAGGATTCGACTCTAAGCCAAAATTCGAGCCTGAATCAAAATTCGATCATGACTGCATATTGCTCTTCTTTTTGGATCTGAACTTCTGATTTTTGGAATAGAGAGCTTGAGGATGAGACCCTATGCCTAAGGAGGTTGCAGATCTTCTGGACTCCTCTTGTTGAAGTAATGAAATCACTCTTGAAAAGGTGATCTTCTCCTGGATCGAAATTGCAAGGACCCAATTCTCATAGGTCTCAAAAAACTCGATAATAGAGTCATAACAGCATCGGTATCTTCAATGATTGAGCCAGTTGCAGTCATCTGCTCCATAAGATTTTGGAAAGTGTTGATGTGGCTCGAAACACTTACTGCTTCAAACATTCTCAAGGTGAAGAATTTCTTCCTCAAATGGAGTTTGGAGAAGACGTCCCTGATATCATAGAGTGTTGCTAGGATGTCCCATGCATCCTTAGCAGTCTGAGCAGCTCTTATGTGACTGATTTGATTATCTTTGATGTTGAGAGTGATCATGGCAAAAGCCTTGCTATCTTTCAGTCTCCATTTGGTGATAGTGGTTACAACACCTTCAGGTTTAACGTCTGTGCCATCAACGATGTCCACAGCTAGATGTGTGACCTTCATTTTGAACTTCTAGAGATGGTAGTTACTCCCATCGAGTCTGTCGATAAGAGAAGAACTAGAAGACGAATCCATTCTGTTTGAGTGAGATCGTTAATAGAAACAACGATTTCAGAAAGCTGTTGGCTGCTGCGAGCTTGCCAGAACGATGTCTTGATAAAGACAAGACTTGATAATCTGCAATAGAAATGCAGACTACTGAACAGTCCGCTCTGAGACCATGTCGAAAATCGATAGGTTAGTCAATAAAAGCTCAAGCGGGTGCGTGTAGGATCGGAAGCGCCACAAACAACAACAGAATATTCAAACTGAATTATTGAAACAAATGCACAATGAAACAATATGAAGGATTATAAAACGACCCCCAAATAAACTGTCAATCTAAAGGAATGCTAATGGAAGTCGGTCTATACCACAATTACAGCTCAAGCTCCATTGGGTATGGAGTCGAAATAAGGCGTTCATGATCACAAGCTCTTTCAATGGCAATTGGCCAGGCAAATTCAAACAGTCTACAGGCAATTTTCAGATAGCCTACGGAACTCTGAAATGGACAAGAACCATTCCACTGTAGAAAGCCATGACTTTCGAAAAGCTAAATGGTTATAAAATGGCTATTAGGATTTCACTCAATCAATAGGCTTATACCTTGTTCGTTAGAGATTCTTGATAGCCGAAGCAAGTATTTACAAAGTTCATTTCTTATCCAGCGATTAGGCAGCAATGTAGCTATTCAATTAAGGTATCACAATTTTATGGATCACAAATGACACTTTATGTTATTGTTCGTTTATAATCGAAGTGTAATAAGCAATAGTTATCTAAACAATGGCAAGATAAGTATGAGTTTAGTGCTTCCATGTATGCAGTTGGACTGGCTTTGCAATGCCAAGCATTCAGTTACCAAACAAGTGCCAAACCTCTGCAAACGGTTAGCTCCTAGGCTACTGCAATTTTTCTAAATTAGGATCAAACTTGTAAATATTCGCTGAGATGGCCATCCTAAAATAAATGCCCCAACAAGGCTTGTCAATTTTCTATCCACAGGGCTTTTGAATGGCTATAACAACCAATGGTGGAGGGCTGGGGAAGATTAATAATGAAATGGTTCTCAAATCTGATGGACAAATGTCAGCGGACAACAAGCTGTCTCAGGTCACATGTAGTTAGGAACAAATCATAGGCAGATGATACGGCTCTCACAGGTCGCAAGGTAGGGCTTAATCGCAGGTAGAAGAGTGGGCCGCATGCAGAGATGGCAACAAGATTGGCCGTAGGTAGGCAATGAAAGCAATAAGCAGACTGTTGGATGAGCGCAAACAGACAAGAACCTTTGCATGCAAACAAGAAGAGGTAATGGGCGCAGATAGGCCACTATCAGATCTGCTAGTAGGGGTTCAATCAAACTTGCAGGTAGAGATAGGGATGAGCGGCCTTCAGAATGAGCCGCAGGCAGAGGGCACGGCCCTCAACAGGTCGCAGGGTAGCCTGCTGGCTTAGGCAGGGTCGTGGACAGGTAGCAGGGCACAAGGCAATGATGGGAGCCGCAGGCAAGGAAGGAAGTGGCCGCTGAAAGGGATTGTATGGAGCAGAGATCTGATTTCAGAATGGCTTCACAATTTAGTAGCGATTTCAAAGATTTGATAAATGGTTTGAGTAATTGACGATTATCGTACCTTCAAATGGATTATGGTTCAACAATTCTCAAATCCTAATGGGATGGTGACTTAGTGATGATTGTGTAACAAAATCAGCTTTCTGAAACACAATAATCAGGGTTCTAAAAGGCCTCTATGATAGTGAACAATAGGCAATGAAATTGCTCATCACTACAATAGATTTCTAGGATAGCATAAACAAGGCTGCAATGCCTCAACCTATACAATAAGCAATCTTTACCAAAATCTCAGATCACAAAGTCTAAGTAAATGGCTTGTAATTCTTCAAGTCCTGCAACCACAAGGTTAGAAACAACAATCTCAAGAAATAAGTCACTTAATGCACATCAAGTGATCTCCTAATCCCCACAATCTCAAGTCAAGGCCTACAACACAATGTTAGAGACCACAAGAGACAACATCAAATCTGATCCAACAAAAGAAATGGTGATAACACAATGCTAGAGATCAAAGCAGTGAATCAATAGCAATGAAATATAAGCATAGCAATGAAATATAAGCAGTTTGCAACAAAGACCAAACATAGAAGTTAGAGTGGAAGGCACGAGGCAGATCAGCCTCTTCTCCTTTCCTCCTCCTTGCCTCTATGGAATCAAACAACAGGATGAGGGTAGAGGAGATGAGATACAAAAAATAGACAGGGTCCGAAGTGGGAGGCACCAAGCACAATGCTTCTACTCATTCCCTCCTTCTCCACAACCTCTCTCTCTCTCTCTCTCTCTCTCTCTCTCTCTCTCTCTCTCTCTCTCTCTCTCAAAATGACAATGGATTAATGCTACGTACAGGGCAGCCTCCTTCTAATGCTACGGAGGCTGGGGCCCAAAGAGGTGCCTCCTTCTAATGCTACGGAGGCTGGGGCCCAAAGAGGTGCACGTTTTCACGAATGGGCACCAATAGGGACTTTTAGCAGTTGGGCCCAAACTAATTAAGGGCAGAGCCCTAAATTTGGTTAAAAATCACTGAAGTGGCCTATGATGAATAAATTTGCCATTTAACTGGTTTTTAAGACGAACTGGCACCTCCTAGCCTCGACAAACCCGGGAACTAGGGGCATAAGCCTCTTAAATAAATATAAGTCCAGCATAAATTAATAAATAGACAGAGTTTCAATAAAAGTGCAACCGACCATAGTGGGCCATTTACGCATCAATTTCAAGCGGTTTTGCATCGGCGTAATAGCGCGTGGCGATGATTTTCTGTCACAAAGGGGTCTTTTTCCTCGCAAACACGATACAGTAGTGAGACTGAGAATTTGCACTCTGATTAATATCAACAATGGATACAATTGCTTGAAGTAATAACTTTAGTTGGTTGAGCGTGATAACACGGGCTACAGAAAACTCAAATAGTCTAAAAAAGTTTTCTGATGAAGATCCTAGGATTGATATCCTACAAAATCTCTACAACTACCTTTTGTTGCAGTTATTACAATCTCCTCATTACAGTTAATGCAAGTACAAAGTGGGCGAACTGTCAATGCGAAGTCGTTGGGTCAGGATTTTAGACCGACAGTATCGACATTTACAAGTATCCAAAAAATGTACAATGACTCGAAAAATGTAGAATTTTTCGAGTCGATCCAATATCAAAATATTCTAAAAAAATCGATTTTGAATGTTTCGATCCTCTGCTAAAAACTTTGAGTCTTCTGTTTCTAGTTTTTCAGGATGCTCATTATTGAATGGATTTGAGGCTGAGCATCGAATTCCAATATTTTTCATGTAGCCAATTGTATTAGAAATTGTTTTATTGCAATTGCATTGTTTCGGTTTGTTACAACTAGGATATATTTTGCAATTTGATGTTCTTTTAAAATCAATGTCCCTTGTGCAAATATGTTCGTATTTTTTTCTTGTCTGTTTTCCAACATTTTGATACGTAAGGTATATCCATGATACTGGCCTTTCACATTGTAATTGTGCATCCTAAAATATATTGCCAATTCCATTCACAAGGCCACCTTTGATTTTGGAATTTCTAGAATCCAATTCCACTCATGTCTTTTTTTATTTTGATTTGTTGACATAGACCACTTGCAAGAGAAACTTAATTGCATAATATGATATTTGGTTGGCTTATTTGATGTGTCCTTTGTTGTCAATATGTGTTCAACTTTTAGTGCTTGTTTAAAAGTGTGTTAGTTATATTCGTTTGTTTTGTCATGTCATTGAAAGAGGATCTAAAATGACAATGATGTTGTGCATGAGCAATGAGATCTACAATACTTTTGCAAATTTTCCATTTGTCTAACTTTTAGAGTCAAATGCTCTCTACTTTATGTAGCGATAGTTACAAAGCTGAGTGTTTATAGAATCATGAAGTGGATGTCAATGCTCCTTAAAAGTTCATGTCTTAGAATGAGCCAACATCAAATCATGTGTAAGAAAATATGACTATTGTTTTGTCATGATAAATCAAGTGCATTTTATGATCAATCAATAATTCCAATAGGTATCTTGTCTATGACATAAGATAGTCTTTAGAGTTTTCAAGTGTGAATGGTAAGATGTTACTAGTGGGCCTACCTTGTCATGTATCTCATAAAAATGCAAAGAGCAGTTAAAATCAATCTCTCTCTCTCTCTCTCTCTCTCTCTCTCTCTCTCTCAAGAGTACCTAATTCAACTAACATCAACCAACATGCTTAAGGATTGTATTTTTTTCTTTTTCCACGGGGGTGTGGGGTTGGTTATAAGGAATGGGCCATCCCCATTGATTGATGATCCAAAATTTGAAGGCATGGAAGTCTAAGTCAACGTGACATGTTCACTCTCCTCATCGTGTAGCGCAGGCATCCCAAAGGGAGCCGGGAACCACGACTTAGCTTCCCAGCCTTCAACTCTTGCCATCCAAACCCACTTGACATACAAGCAGCCAACTCGCCAACAACGATCAGACTTAACCAACTTGAAGTTCCGAAAACCAACATTGAGATCCAACCTGGCGCCATGCCAGATCGGGGGTCCCGATGTGAGTGACTCCCCTCCAAGCAAGCCGCCCGACATACATCAAACTTAACCAACTCGAAGCTTCGTTACAAACGAGTAACATCCATTCCAAGCAAGCGGTCTGACTTACATCAGACTTAACCAACTGAAAGCTTCGTCACGAGCGCTGGAAGCCAACCTGGCGCCATGCCAGACTGGACAGCCATAAACAGGTAACATCCACCCAAGCAAGCCATCCAACTCAGCCGACAGGTTAGAGCCCGTTCCCAAGAGCTTAACCCATTCACGTTCATGCAAGGAACACTCAGAGCCACAAGCCGCGACAGATATGGAAACAACCAGTTCCTGGACTAAATGGTCCCGACAGCATACCGCTGGCGCCACGGACCGAATGGTCCCGACGGCATACCGCTGGCGTCCCGGGATACGACCCTCAGCTATGTGCCAAGTTAAAAAATTTGAAAGCGGCCTTACAACTGGCGCTTTTACCGAACACTGAAACCCAGAAGGTAATCAGAGTCAGTTTGAGAAAAATCCCACTTTATTGATAAATCTGAGAAGGTTACATTTCAAGTGTGTGACCGACCCTAGTCTCCGGGGCGCTAGCATGCCAAGGGGAGAGCCATGACAACATTCCAGCAAGGGAGGCTGAGACTTGGTTGGAGCTCGCCCTGAGTCGCAACCCGCACTCCCCTATAGTATTGGTGTAATTCGGCACCCCCCCCTCATACCAAGCACTCTACCCAAGCTGGTAAAGCACGTTTTTCTCTCTCTAGTATTTTCTCTTTCTAGAAAGTCATTTTCTCTCTCTAGATTTTATTGATCCCCAGGTTTCCTTTAATCATGCCTAGATCGTGTGAGGTGATTGCACATCGATCTGAGCTCTCTGGACTTCGCTAGAACCGATCAAAGATTTTCAGCCATAGGAACTTGGCGCCGGCTGGATTCTGGTCACAGTGGCGCCGGGAGCGGCGCCGGCGCCGGGAGCAGCAGGGGCGCTGCTGGCGCCGGGGACATAGCTGGCGCCGATGGCGCCGAAAGTAAAGCTTGTAAAGGTAGCTTTACAACACATCGCCATCTCCATTGAACATGATGCTTTGTGATCCACATAAAACTAGAATCAAAATCTCACAATTTGAGAGGTATCCTAAGCAAATAGATGGTAGCAATTGAACGCAAAAATGAAATTATGCCTCATGGGAGAAATTCAGAAGACTGAGACAAGGTGGGGTGATGGCAACTAGAGTCAAAAAAGTTGCAAAAGTGAAACGTGAATTCTCTTTTTGACCTTGTCTTGCAAAGACAAGACTATGCGTACAAGTTGGTCAAGGTAATTTTCTTAAAGTTAAAGCTATATATAAAATTTGTGATGGAGAAGGCTATAAAACCATTGGGCCTGGGTTGAGGGAGTGCTTTTGGCCATTTGCAATGTGGCGACATGAATGTATTCATGCCAAGGCATTAGAAATCTCAAACTCTTGGAAAAAACATTAAACCCCTTTATTCATGCTCGAAACTCTATGCTTTTCTAAATCACACAAAGCAACAAACTGTAAGTACGTATCTTTTCATTTGAGGCCACAAGCTATTATAGGAAAAGCTTTCATGTGATTCAAAGTTACCAATTTCCAAGTACAGCCACATGTTACTATAACAACCAAACATTAAGTGATTACATATAATACACGTAATATAGATAATGCAAACATTATGAGACATCTTACAAAACTCTTACATGACTACACTTGCAATCATGGAAAAACAAACTCTAACATAGCCACGTTCTAGACAACTTGAATGGCATTCTTAAAAAAACAAAAATCATGTGAGCCTTTAACATTGGCATGCTCTCCTTGAACACTCCTACAAGCCAACTCAGAATTAGACTCATGAATAAACACAACCTCCAACAACAATCATAACTATTAGGACATTTTTCAGAAGTCAAGTAGACCGTGTTTAGACAACTTCATACAACCCAAGATGGTTTCATGAAATATCTTAGTATTACTCAAGTTACCACCCCAACCTATTAGTTACATGCACAATATCCCACTTAAACAATTACTATGAGCTATTCAAAACAAGGTACTGATATATCATGAGAAATTTTGCCTTTCAAATCATTGAAAAATTTAGAACAAAGGTTGCAACTTAAAAAAGATAGAAAAACTCATTTTAATGCTCAAACTCACCTAAGAGTAACACCTTATCTTATGGCAAATCCTCACAAAATATTATTGCTACGGCAACAAAGCTAAAAAACAAATAAATGAAGTAAATTTAGAATGACCTTTACACCATCATTTCACTAAGGTGGGGCTTTGTGGCTTGTGTGCCATAACATCCTACCATCCTAAGTTTCAAGCCCACCCTCCAATAAATTCTAGTATACGTAAAGTCTTGTTGTTTGAGCTGCATTTCAAGTCCACTCTCCAATAAATTCTTGTATACAATACATCATTGTCGTTTGAGCTTCACACATTGAAGGGCACGTGCCCACATCATGTAAAGTATCAGTCTTGATTTTATCTAAAATTTTCTTTGGAACACTTGTCAATTATTTATAGATCTTTGTGATTTGAATTATGAACATATGTTGTGTCATGTGTAGTACAAGATCATTGTTAGGAGCAGATCCTTGCCTCAACCTGCATAGCACATGGAGAGAGAGAGAGAGAGAGAGAGAGAGAGAGAGAGAGAGAGAGAGAGAGAGAGAGAGAGAGAGAGAGAGAGAGAGAGAGAACAAGATTCTCGTATTGTCATTGGGCCATGTCTGTCCTAAATTGTTTTTGAAGGACAGTTGAAAAGTGTTGAAAATTGAGAGAATATTTAAAACATGTGATTTTAAAATCAAAACTTTTAGAAAGAGAACTATCTAGAGAGAGAAAGAAAACCATCTATAGAGAGACCTAAATAAACTAGAGCAGCACAATAGAGAGAGGGGCACGAGAGAGAGGAGCATGAGAGAGGATCGTAGTTTTTTCAAAATTTTAGTGTTTTTTAGGGTTTCTAAGCTTTAGAATGAAAAATAGCAGTAATGTGAGTTGAGAGAGAGAGAGAGAGAGAGAGAGAGAGAGAGAGAGAGAGAGAGATCGACAAAGTTTTATTAGAAGAAGAATGAAGATACAATGCAATGGAAGTGGCTCCCTTTTATAGATTTGAAAGGTGAGCCTCCTTCGGTCTGATTGGCTACACTAAAATGGCAAGGATTCTAATCCAAGCCCTTCAAATTAACACAAACCGGATCTAATGGTTTTAACATTAGCACAAAGTAACTCACATGAATTATGTGAGTCCCATATTGACCAAGATTAGATTAATTATTGCAACTTGAGTTGACGTTGGGCTTTACATTATTTATTTAAAACATTGCAAAATTGAACCTGAAAATCATTGCAAAAATGAGTTGAAAATTCAGGGTAGGTTTGTAGTAGTCTTCGGCACCGGGTATATGGGGTCCTAGATGGTATCATAAAACCTACCCAACTTAAATATGATTTTGTAATACTAAGGTTTAGAAATGGATCCCCGGTATTAATTACCTTCATACTCATATTGACACCCAAGTTGGGGAGATTCTATGGATTTTTGCCATGGTACCAATAGTACTCTATTAGTCCGCTATCCACATCGATGGACTAGCTTCTCTCCACAGTTGAACTAATAATGATCACCGCATGCCAACGATGGCCATGTGTCACACCATTTGTGTACTTACAAAAGTATGTTTGTGATGTAGAATACCAACGATGAAGCACTTTTTTGTTCTACAATCATTGTATGTATTTATGCCAGGATGTTCTTGTGATAACCATAACACACATTTAGCACTACTATCCGGCAAGAGATAGAATGTCTCTTCGGTCTTATTCTGTTTTTGAATGGTTATTTACAAGAACCAACTTTGCTGGCATTTTCGCATACAAGATCTACAACTCAGATGCTTACTTGCTCTGGCATTATTCGTTACCCATCATGCTTTAGTCAGGCTGCTAGCATATTATCTAGTGGTTTCTACTTGAAAGAGAACACTAGTATTCAATCAATCACTAACGGAAGTAACATGCGCTTCGTGAAGCATCGATTATTACTACGATAGTCTTTCTCAGTTTGGTTTGGTTTGGACCATAATTCTATAAGCGTCTACACAGGTATATACATAAAACCATTCAATTGATATAAAACAAGTGTCATTGGGTCAGCTCAAGCTTAAATTTTTGGGGTATATCATTTCGCGAGTTGGCATTGAGATTGATCAATCAAAGGTCAAGGCTTTACATGATTATCTAGCACCTAGTAATGTGAAACAACTTCAACGACTCCTTGGATTAGCTACTTATTGCAGCAGATTCATTCCTCATCTTTCTCAAATTACAACTCCCTTGCGTAATCCGCTGAAAAAAGGAATTGCGTTCAACTGGTCCTCTTTATGTGATGAAAGTTTTACGAAATTGAAGCAGGTTATGGCCCAGGCTTGTTCTCTAAAACATCCGGATTTTTTGAAGCCTTTTCTTTTGCAGAGAGATGCTTCTACGTCCAGCATTGGGGCAGTTTTGTTACAAACAGATGTTGATGGTACATTGAGACCTATTTGTTTTGTTAGTCGAAGTTTGAATGTAGCAGAAAAAAAAACTACTCTGTTATTGAGCGTGAGTTATTAGCAGTAGTTTGGGCATTTGCTCAACTTCATCCTTATTTGCATGGGTCAACAGTTTGTGTGGAGACAGATCATTAAGAAAAATCTAGCTCCTCGGCTAATCAGATGGTTATTGGCATTACAGGAGTATAACTTTCAGATTCACTATCGCCCGGGTCTTTTGAATGTTGTGGTTGATGCCTTGTCTAGAGTTACTCAGGTTCAAAATGCTTTGACTACTGTTCATAGTCCTGTTGAACTGTCAAAGATTCCAACCTCCCAAGTGAGTGATCCCCAGTGTTCAGATATTATTCATAGAATTAGAGTCCGTGCTGATCCTTTAGTTCTTCAAAGGTTTTGTTTAAAAGATCATGTTTTGTACTTTTTGTCTCGTGAGAAAGGAGCATAGTTTTTTCAAAATTTTAGTGGTTGTCCGGGTCTCTAAGCTTTAGAACGAAAAATAGCAAGAATGTGAGCTGTGCTGGAGAAAACGCGATTCTCGCGTTTTCATTGGGCCACGTCTGCCTTAATTTTTTTTTGAAGGGCAGTTGAAAAGCGTTGCAACGTGAGAGAATATTTAAACACTTGAAACTACTAGAAAGAAAACCATCTAGAGAGAGAAAGAGAACCTTCTAGAGAGAGAGAGAGAGATAAACAGAGCAGCACGATAGAGAGGGAGGCTGCGAGAGGAGCGCGAGAGAGAGGAGCGTAGTTTTTTTTAAAATTTTTAAAATTTCTAAGTCTTAAAATGAAAAATAGCAATAATGTGAGTTGAGAGAGAGAGAGAGAGAGAGAGAGAGAGAGAGAGAGAGAGAGAGAGAGAGACCGACAAAGTTTTATTAGAAAAAGAATGAAGATACAGTGCAAAGGAAATGGCTCCTTTTTATAGATTTGAAAGGTGAGCCTCCTTCAGTCTAATTGGCTACACTAAAATGGCAAGGATTCTAATCCAAGCCTTTCAAATTAACACAAACTGGATTGAATGGTTTTAACATTAGCACAAAGTCACGTGAATTATGTGAGTCCCACGTTGACCAAGATTAAATTACTTATTGCAACTTGAGTTTGTGACTTTGGGCTTTACATTATTTATTTACATCTAGGGCCCAAGTCTTTAAGAAACAACTTGAAATAAACCAACAATGTGCTCATTGGGTTGAGCTTATACACGTAGGATGTCAGCAGTTATTACTCTAATTGTATAGTGTACTGAGGCGGGGCCATTAAGAAAGCTTAGCCATACAGTACTTTTAGTGGCGGGACCCACTAAGTGCCCAACAACATAAAAAGGGCAAACTTTCATAATAAGAATTATGCACATAATTAATCACTTATTATAAACATATTTTTTTTAGGAATCAACATTAGGGCAAATTCTCATAAAGGAATTATAGTCGCAATGCCTTCGCTCTTGTGATGGGCAAGGAAATTATATCGTGTAAAACATTGCAAAAATGAATCTGAAAATCATTGCAAAAATGAGTTGAAAATTCAAGGTAGGTTTGTAACAGTCTTTGGCACCGGGTATATGGGGTCCTAGATGGTATCAATAATGGTATCAACATGGTATCATAAAATCTACCCGACTTGTATACGATTTTGTAATACTAAGGTTTAGAACTGCATCCCCGATATAAATTACCTTCATACTCATATTGACACTACCAATAGTACTCTATTTTTTAGTTCATTTTTTTGATAGCTCAAGTTACACATTACCCTTTAAAAAGAGTATTACTCTCTCTCAACTCACATTATTGTTATTTTTCATGTGAAACCTAAAAAATAAAAAATGAGCGTCTCTCTCTCTCTCTCTCTCTCTCTCACACGGTCCTAAAGCGCACTCTCATTCTCTCTCCATTTTATATCTTTTCTCTTTCTAGAAACTTATGTTTCTAGAAATTTCTAAAGGCACATGTTCTCTCTCTAGAAATGTCATTTGCAACCCATTTTCAATGCACTTCAAATGCTATTTAAATGTCCTTTAATGACATTCTAGGGCAAATGTGGATCAATGAGAATCTCCAAATCCCATTTTGTCTGACTGGGGTGACATCCTCTCTAGCCCAGTGTATACCAGCCATACGGCAACTCTTATACTTCCTGATAGTAATACTTTGACTAGTGCTGCCTGGTTTCAAAAAATTTAATACCCAAGCAACATTGGTTTTTAGGTGATACTTTTTTAAGATCTAGAAATACAATATTGTCATCTTTTGATTTTGTGCTTTTAAAAAAAATCAAATTATTGACCCAGCCGGTTGTTGAGTTGGCCTTCCGTTTGACACTTGGTTGACGTTGTTGCCTTTCTTGAGAGGCAGCCTTTCGAGAACTCGTGCTGGCGATGTGGTGTCGTGTTCTCGCAAATCAATGCAATAAAAAACACATCAAAATCTGTTGGTCAGAATAAAGAATTCACAATCAGACGAGACGATCGGGAGATTTTACGCCTCCTTCACAAACAGCATCATCATCATCGTCATCATCATCATAAATTATCAGCGTTCAAGGATGAGGAAGCTGAATCCATCTCCCTTTTTCAGACATATCTTCAGATTTGGATGCTAGCTTTTTGCTCAGACTGTTTTTGATGATTTTGAGATGAATGATCCGGCGGGGTTTGGCTTTGCTGTTGGCAACTGATGAGCGATGCCGTAATTGCTGTGAATTCTTGGGGCTTTAGTTTCTGAAAAAGTTTTAATGCAATGAGATGTGATTGATGCACCAGGAGTCCCGCTGATTTGGAGTTGTAGGTTGCGAACATTTGGTGTAGGTTGGCAGATCGGTGCGAAGGTTGTTGGTAGTATGCAGCGATCCTCAGGGCCAGGAGGCAGTGGCAGCAGCAATGGCAGCTCAGGAAAAGGCTCCAGTAATCGCAATGTGGCTGGTGCTTCGGGCTCACGAGTACATCGATCTCCGCGTGCTCCGCTCAAAACAGACGGATTAGCATCAGCGACTTCTCAAAGGAAGTCGTATGAATTGCCCGAGCCACGCACTCCTCCAGGCGGGCGGAATCCGCTTGGAAAGCATCGCCTGCGTGCCGAGGGACAACGCTTGAAACAAGAAATTCATATGCTTCAGGTTAGATGGCTTTAGGTTGCCGAGTTGCATGTGAGAAAATAACTGTGGTGTCGTCATAAACATCCGCAGATAAGAAAAGGATGCCGTGAAAAGTTATTACATTTGTTTATCCTTGTAGTTCCGCAGATGCTTCTATTTTGATTTTGACTCAGCATCAACGTGAACTGACCCCATCAAGTACAAGCAACATTTTCACTCTAATTTTGTGACTCTGCTCGTGATCTAACCTGAAGAAGAGGATAACTGAACATTCATATCATTTATGAGGATGAAATGCTGCCCACATTGTTGTTCAATCAGGCTTTCAGTTAGTTAACCATCCCCTTTCATGTTGGTTAAGGCAGGATGGAAAATACACTGGTTCAGTTAGCACTCACTGAAGTTCCTAACCAAACCAGTTAACAAACTGTAGGTGAGGCAGCACCTACAGTTAAGTTATCTTTAACTGAGAGAAATAACTATAGGTGGGGTGCAGGCCTAAGTCGTACTGGAATATGTATTTGTAATCTTGAACACATCATCAGTATTTTTTACTATGTCTTTTTGGGTTTTTATGTTTGGTTGAAAATTGTTTCACTTTCATCGTCATCTTGGTCTCAGGATCTCCCCATATTTGGGTTTCATATATTAGTCATCTGTAACAGGTTTTGAGGAATATCTGAAGAAGAGTAGCTATTTGCAGTCATACTATGTTGAATGTCATTCTAAATCATAGTCAATATTTGAGGAATTTTCTTTGTTCTCTTTGAATATAAGCAGTTATTTTGCCTCCCTAAATTGAAGCAATGAACGTTTTTTGGTCCATGCTTTTTGAAGTTTTAGCATTACACTGATTTCTGGTGGAGGCTACACTGAAAGCAGGCCACAAAGAAAGGAATTTTTCTCACCTTATAGAGTACTCTTGAAATAGATAAAGCTAATAAATTGCTAGGCTGCTTGTTATGCAACAAGAAGCTGGGCCTCAGAGAGGTGAAGAATAGAGGATGGTGAAATAGGAATGACAATGCAAGTGGATTCGACTAGGGTGTGTCACTTGTACTTTGAATCCCTTTGCCTAATGTAAATTGTAAATGGCTAAATCATCTGCCTGTTTAGACAATTGGAATTGCAATGTAAATATCAGTTATAGTGACCAATTCTGAGATTGAAGGTAATATGGGGTCTCATGAGAGTTTGCTAGATTGTGTTAGAAATCCATAAATCATAATATGGATGGATAGACTAGGATTCGAACCCAGGACCTCCCTCATACCGGATGGGATGCTCTACCACTGAGCTATCCGCCCTGTTTGATAGTTCTCTCTAGAGTGTGGATTGATATTCCAACACCCCCCCTCAAGCCACACTTGGTTGGGGTCCTAGCTGTCACCTGCCTCACAACTTGGGCCACCTAACCATGGCTTTGACAGCATGAACTGTTAGGTCTAACTTGGCTTTGATACCATGTTAGAAATCCATAAATCATAATATGGATGGACAAACTAGGATTTGAACCCATGACCTCCCTCATACCGGATGGGATGCTCTACCACTGAGCTATTCGCCCTGTTTGATAGTTCTCTCTAGAGTGTGGATTGATATTCCAACAGATTGACCTCCTAAAAAGTAGGGAGGGTCAACAGGACAATGTCATATGCTCATTGGGACACTTGGTCCAATGCATGAGTGAATGGTCAATGGACTGTGGTCAACATGACATGTTTCATATGCTCATTATGGTGTATGAGTGACATGCATTAGACAGTTTAGACACCTACTAGCTTGCCTATGTGTCAAGGTACCAATGTTTAGATACCCGGTTTGAACCAGCCGATTCGATGGCCGCGTGCAAATCCGACAGCAAGCCAGGTTCAAATCGTCGAACTGGTTTTAGGGTTTAGGGTTCTTTTATTGAAATTTGACTCCTTTTGAGGATAAATCATGATTCACATTACATAAACGTAGTATCAAGCTAAGTTGGGGATGTCTGTATTACAGAAAGCTAGCATGATCATTGATGCATCTATTAGAATTTAGTTTGGTCTTTTCATATTGAACCTTCAAACTTGAGACATCTCTACCTTCCGCATTAGTACATTGTAAAAGGCAATGTTTCATGATTCATTGTAGCACTAGCCGGGGCCCCTCTTTGGATGTGGATATCATGTATTAGAGTGGAGACCAGAATCTCCCCTAGACAAGTCACGACAAAATATTGTATCACCGACTCATTGATATAAACTTTAGATTGAAAATTGTAGGTGAGAGTGGGCATCCTTGTTTCAAAATTCACACGTATAGTATTGTAGATCCATCTTGAATATATCTTGAGAATCAATATCTAAAATGCCCCATCACCCTCTTGTTTAAAATCCATAATTGCCCCAAATTTGTGTGACTTGTCTAGGGAAAAGTGGAGATCTCTCAACGTCTGGATTCCAATGATGATTGATCATTTTATCAATGCTCCTCTCAAGTTTCAACTCTCAATAAAATCTAAACCAAATGGCAAAAAGCTTCCTCTCCTCTAATATCTTCTCTCACTCCCTTTCTGCTTCTCTCCTCTCCTCTCCTCTCCAAAAACACGTTTTGGAGATCGATCGCGAATACAAGAATTTTTTTAGGAGATAGTGGGTCGAACCGGGCTGGTTCGAACCACGATTCGTGGTTCGAAGTACTGCCAAGTGTCAAGTGTCGGTTGTTGTTTGTAGAAGCATCTTCCTGCATCTACTTTCTATTAGCGCCTTCTTCTTCCTCTATTAGCAGCTACTTAACATCGATTCTGCTAGCTGAGACTCGGATATTCTATGGGTGTTCAAGCAGCTACGGTTTGATACAAAATCGGATTATGGGCTCAGCCATAGATGGCTTCTTATCCGTTCTGTCTTCAGTGTAATGGTAGTATAATGGTGTTGTGCCCGCCTGTCAAAGGCACAACGACAACCTGATTTTGGTCCTTGATTGACAATGGTAGCTCATCTTGGATATAGGATCTGTCAAGAACGTCAATCTTTTTTCTTAGAAAATTTAAAAAATCTATAAGTTATTGGAGTAAAATTTTGGTTTTGAAAATAATCTCCCGTGCCAACCTTTTTGCTCCTATCTTTGCATCATTCAATGTTGGAAGTGACTGACATTATTTTTAAGATTTTCATTTATGAAGAGCATCTTGCTAGATTTTCATTGATAAAGAAAATCTTCCCCTAAGCCATTTTTTGTGCCCCTGCCTTTGGGCTTTTAAGGATTGGAGGATATAAGTGTAACCGATGCCATGTTCTATTAGTAACCATTTGCATAAACCCTGCTTAAATTTATTCAGAAAGTTATTTTAATGCTTTCAAAGATTGTCCTACTTTTGTTGTTGAAATTATGGCTAGCTCTAGTAGTTTACATAATATTTTTGACCTCACAATGATTGTATTTTCAAAGACCCAAGACCCTCAGCTACAATTGGGTTAGGTTAGTGCTCAACAAGCTTACCACAACACTACAACAAACTCTCATGAGATCCAGTGTCCTTAGCCATCTCAAAATTAGTCACTATAACTAATATTTACATTGCAATTTACAATTGTCTCCATAGACAGATCACTTAGCTATTTACAACTAAATAATCACAATTTACAATTTACATTAGGCAAAGGGATTCAAAGTACATGTGACATCCCTTCCCTCCTCATATGACATCGTTTTCGATGGCAAAGTCTGGATATTGTGCATGCAACCCATTGAACATTCACGGTCTCCCAAGTACCATGCATCACTGAGAGGTCGTCCATGCCATGCAAACAAGTACTCACGGAGCAAACGATTCCGCAATCATCTTTGCCTCTGGCCCAATACCCTCGCTGATCCATGCATCACCTCCCCATGCTTCCGAAACAATACAAGGCCATCAACCTACAAGTCATCATTGTCACGTGAAACCTAGCGTGAAACAGGAAAAATAGGATGAACCTTACAATCAACAAGCAAATCCAATTCATAGGCAACGCTATTAATCTTTGTAACAATTTTCCAAGGTCCACAATATCTAGGTGACAACTTTTAACACTTCCCGGTCTTAAGGGTTTTCGAGTCCTTTGGAATCTTGGAAAATACCATGTCTCCTTCCTCAAGCTCTCTTGGCGTACCATCCAAATCAGCGTAAGTCTGTCTGATCCAATGTCGCTCTTACATTTTCCTTGGCTAACTCCAACATCCGATGCATGTGATTTACAAATTCTACAACACTAGGTGTCTTATGAGGCATATCTATAGTAGCTGGACTAGCTGGTATAAAACCATAATTAGCTCGAAAGGACTCACCTAGATGCATTCTTTTTATCATTATAGGCAAACTCCAATGATGGTAGGTAACTCTCGCATTACGTTTGCCTTTCATTCACATACGTCCTAAGCATGTCTTCAAAAATTTGATTGACTCTCTTAATCTATCCATTTGTTTCAGGATGATAGAACTACTCAACTACACCTCTAACTTCTCAAATACCGCAATCCAAAAATTGCCAATAAAATGAGAATCCTTATCAAACACAATGGATCTAGGTAATCCATGAAGTCTGAACACATGTTGTATAAACAAATCAGTCATGTTAGGTGCATCAATCTTATTATTAGTTGGGATAAAATGAGCCATTTTAGTGAGTCTGTCAACCACAACTAGGATAGGATTATGTTCTTGTTGTGTACATGGTAAACATGTAATAAAGTCCATGGAAATACTCTCCCATCTTCCTTATGGTATAGGTAACGGGAATAATAATCCAGGCCTTTTAATCCTTTCAGCCTTTTTAACTTGACACTTTACAATGTGTCACATAATGGTTTACTTCTTTCTTAAGTCTAGACCACCAAAAGTTACATCGTATCAACTCATAGGTCCTATCCACACTAGAATGACCTGCACTAGGGCTATCGTGACATAGATGTAAGATCCTCTTTCATCGCAACACACAAGTTGGAATAAGAGCCTTACCTTTTCTCATCACTTTTCCATCTTCTAAGAAATACTTAAATAAGTGCGAACCAAGGTAGAAGAGCTCTCCTCTTGAGACTATACGTGGCCATGGCTAACCTTTTGTTACACTTTTCTACAGTGAGGATCTTTCTGCCGAGTCTTTCTTATCTCAAACACTACATCTAATGCACCACATGAGATAGTGCATCTACCCAACACCTTTCTTGTACCGAATCTCCATTAGGAATCCCTGCATGAGCTTAGACCATTTGGCTTGTTGGCCTCTAAGGTCCGACTGCTTACAAAAGTATCTCATAGTATCATGATCAGTGAATACCTTAAATTTTGATCCATATAGATAATGCCTCCATGCCTTTAATGCATAAACTACGACATACAACTCCTTTTCATGAGTTGGATAATTTTTTCATGCAGGGTTGAGCTTCTTGCTCTCAAAGGCCACAACACAAGCCTACCCTTTTGCGTCAAAACTGCTCCCACAACAATGTCACTCGCATCTGTATCTATAACATAGGGCTTTTGACAGTCTGCAATCCTTAGAGTGACGCACTCAGTGATAACTTGTTTTAACTGATCAAAGCTTGCTTGCTACACTTCAGTCCAGTCACCAAATCTATTTTTTTGAGTCAAATCAGTCAAAGGTGCTACAATATAGGAGTATTTTTAACATATTGTCTATAAAATATAGCAATCCAAGAAGAGAACGGAGTGTTGTCCAATTAGCTGGCACATGCCATGCAACGATAACAACAACCTTCTCAGGATCTGGCCTTACTCCATCAACAGACGCTACATGACGAAGATACTCTATTTCCTTTTAAACATATCACTTTTATTACTATAAAAAAAGTGTTATTCCTCAAAGTAGACAACATAGTTCTAAGGTGAGTCATATGCTTGACCTCACCTGCACTGTAAGTCAAAATGTTGTCAACATAGTTAATGACAAACTTACCCATATATGGTTTGATCACATCATTCATCATCATCATCATTGTAGACTCTCTATATGTACAGACATTACATGGTTAAGCATTTTCTAAAATAATATTTGAGCTTGTACATCTTGCACCATCATATCATATAAAGCAATTTGCATAGATTTATATCTTCATAAGAGCACAAGTTAAAATTTAAATACAATAATAATAATGAAACCATACTCATACTCAAACATTAATTAGAACACCACCTTGTATCATATACATAGATAGGCAGCCATTGTAACCCAATCTCTGATGTGATACACATGGTTAAAACAATAGGTTCACATTAATTCACTATATCAAACGTTATTGGACACATGATTTATCCACCTCCTGTTATTATCGTGAGCTCAATCATTCAAAGGAGCTCATCCAGGTTTAAAGTAGACATTCCAAACATCCTGACAACATCTATCAACGTGTGTTTCGGAATGAGATCCTTTGCCAAAAAGAATTAAATTTGTTTGTCCTTGAAATATGATTTCACAAGCCTTTTTCTTGACCAAGCTTTATCATTAAGAAGAATAATATATACCCTCTCTAAATTCATGTTCATGGATACCCACATGTATAACCATCGTAGAAAACCTTGTCTCAAATAATGCAATAATAAATTTTAGTAGAGCATTGTTTTACACATGATGGTGCATGACAACAATAATAACATTTCATTGAACCAGCAACCAATCCCAAAGGACATATAATATTCAATCTTCCAGAAAAAATGATTACGTTTATTGTTCTTGAATTCAGTAGATGACCACAGGTGTTGTTTGCACATTGAAACCCACCACCACATGATGAAAGCCTAACATCTCCTAAAAATCCTTGGATTATTGAGATTGCATAACAAATTTAATGGTGCAGTCATATATACTCATCATTCCTTCCATTCCATGGAGCCCGCTGGAGTCGTCTATGAGCATGAGCATGTGTAGTGCGTCTCTATGTAGGAGGTCTGGTGATCCGGGCAGTAAAGTGATGGTGGGAAGTACACTGTCTCTGATCCCTATGAGCATGTAAGTGGCTATCATCCTTGTCGTTGTCATAATCACCATCATCCTCAAGCACTCCAAGTATGATCAGAGAGGCCACTACTTTGCCGGAAACATCCCAGGACACACTCATAAAGCACCGTCACAGCCAGAATGATGTCAATGGAGAAGCCAAGATCTTGGATTCTTTGAATGAGCAATGAGCGAGGAACAAAATCAAAGGCCTTCCTGAATTCCACAAAACAACTGTAAACCCTCTATTTCCTGTGCTTAGCCTTCTCAATCAGGGCCCGTAAAGTGGAGATGTGATCTGTAGTAGAATAATGGGCCCGAAAACCTGCCTAACCCATGGCATGTAGTCTCCTAGTCTCTGCCTCTGAACTCACAACAAATTGAAGTATAGTACCATATAGCTTTCCCAGGACATGCCCAATCATGGTAGTGCGGTAGTTATTCGGAATCATGGGGTCACCATTCTTATGGATGGGGTGGATGCATGGGCAAGGAGTTCAAACTCGAGGTCTTCAATAGCCTTATCGGACTTCATCTTCTTAATGGCAGCAAGTACCATATTGGATGTGAAGAAGGAGAACTTATATAGAGACAGGTGAGTCGGTGGGGATGGTATGTAAGCTAGACTCTAGTGGCGTAAGCGGTCCAAGTGCGGAGGTCTGCCAAGAGAGGTGGTGGAGAGAGAGAGAAAGAAAGAAAGAAAGAAAACTTTATAAACGTCTTTTCCATGCCGAAGGCGTATAAGACGAGCAAGTTCATCAGATAAGATGGAAACAAGATGGATCAGTGCCGTCAAAAACAAACAAACTAAAAACCAAACTAACTAAGAAGAGAGTGATATAACCAGGATTATATGGTACATGTACCATTTACATGCTCAACTGGACATCTCTTCATTTCTCTAACTCAATCTCTATCTCAGAATTAAGACTCTCATTAATAGGCTTACGATCCACAAATCTGATAATGTCGTCACGATATATAAGCCGTTTGCCAGTTGATAGAGCTTCTTGTCTTGCTTTCTTACGTTTGGATGAAAGTAAGATCTTCATCCAAATGGATTTTGGTACCACGTAATTTAGATTTGGAGAGAGAGAGAGAGAGAGAGAGAGAGAGAGAGAGAGAGAGAATCCAAATGCTATCAAACTCCTCATGCATACATTCTCCATTTTAGCACCAAATTTGCACTTTAAAAAAGGGTACACAAAAAAGCATCTTGAAAGGTTGTGAATAACAATCAAAAGTTTATAGACCCACACTATATCTACTAGCTTCCCCCTTATCTAAGTTGCACCAACATTGTGTTTAAGGCCCTCAACATTTTGGAAAGAGTGCTTTGAAACTCGGAAACCTTTTAAAGTTTGCTACTTTTTTTTTGGAAAAAATTGGGAAAACCCTGTTTTGAAGGTTTGTTGGCTTGCAAATTCCCAAGAGAAACGGAGAGCAAGGGGAGGAGCTATAGGAGGTGCAAATTAGTGAGGGTTGTGTCTATACTTTTTTTTATTTCAGATAAGGAGGTTGATTGTGACATGCTATTTGGGTTTTTAGATAGTGGGTGGGGAAAATCAGCAAAAACAATCTCAGAACTCTTTTTCAATTTTTGTTTGCTTTGTTTGGAGGCTATAGTGCATCATTTTCTTTGATTCTTGTTGCTAAGATTTGTTGTAGAATTGCACAGAGTAGAGGCTGATGTTCTCGACATCATATTTAGGTTTTGTTGCCTATAGTGTGGACAGATGTATTCTAGAGAAGAGTCATAGATTGGTCGCTCATATAAGATCACAACTCTATCTCTTTAACAATATATAAGACTGACTTTTGTTCCCACTTGCTTGTAGCAATCAAAGTACTCAATATAAGATGTATCGATTATCTTCAATAGCTACAACTTGTCAAAAACCCCCACTTGTTAGAGAACAAAATGTAGAGAGATAAGAAAGATCGCAACAACGATAAAGGAGAGAGGGCAATTTGAATATCTGAAATATAACAGCCCTTGCCTTGAACTAGGTCTTGATTCAACGTGTTTCAAATGCTCTGAAGTTTACAATGCCAATTATCACCGGACTATCCTTGCAATTAGGGGACTAACTTTGTTCACAGTCTAGACACCCCTATTCCCACAATTAGGCCCAAAATTGTTATCCTCAACCGACATAGATGACCTTTTGTTAGAGACACTCACTGCATCAACTAGGGATTAACCTACTTTTTCGTAGGCCAGAAACCAGCTTGGTTGCCATCAACATCTGATGGCCAGTTGGTCCTCAGGTGATTGGTCCATTTGTAGTCATGTTTAATCTGTGACTACTTATCAACACAAGGTCTTACAAGTTGGATAACCATCTCATAACAAGCCTACATTCACTATGGCTCCAGCCTTGTTGTCGAAGGGGTGGCTTTTATGTATGACTCACTTTAATTTGTCAGTTCTGACTCCTCATCATGCTATATTCTAATGGGATTTGGTTACTATCATTATACAATTAGTCATGGTAATTTTACATTAGTTAATCTAGTTACAAGCTTTCTATGTAGGTTGAAGTTGCATTTTGCTCATCTTCTACGAGGAAGTACGGACTTCATTTGATTAGCTTTGCTGCTTAGTGCTAGCCTTCATTCTGACCCAATCTACCTTTCAAGGAAAGTGATAGAAACTCAATTTGTTGGTCATTAAATCCTGATTTGTAGGTCATTGGACATGTTTTTGAAATTTACTGTGGATGTATGTTTGTGCCTATAACCTGTACCTACTCTTGTCCATATGCATTGAGTAGGAATGTTATAGCATTTGTTCCGTGTTGTGCATGGAGTTTCTCTAAGACTGTGGGTAGACTTCACAAAGCTGGAGACTGCATGTTTGCTTTGTTGTCTTAAATACAATTGTAAACTCGATGTGGATATGTATTCTATGTAGGTTTTGGGACTAAATTTAATACTATTACACAAATTTATCATGGTATTCCAACATCAACCAATCTAGTATAAGCTTCCTAAGCTGCGTACCTTGAACTCCTAAATTTGCAGACTCCTAACTCCTATTAGATGAGAGCACAATGGCCTTCTATTCAGGGGCTTTGGTGGGATTGTGAAGCATCTTTTTATAGTGGTTGACGAGGACAAAGATTACCTAGAGTTTTGTTGGCTTCAATATCATGATCCTGTATTTTATGCTTCAATTTTATCTGAATGAGAGCGAATCTTCTTGATGTGGAAAGTGGTACATTTCTCTCTAATGTTGCCATTATTTACTTTTAGGAGGAGTTCAAAGCTGCTGATAAAACACCTCCGGCATCAAGGGCGTGCAGAGAGTATGTAATCGACTCAACATTGTAACTGATATGAATTGGTTTATAGGATGTGCTACAAACATTGGAACTGATATGAATTGGTTTCTAGGATTTACACAAGACTTGTAGCAAAACATACTAAACTTTTTGCGAAGTGGATGCATGCTTATGTACTTTCTGCAAATATAAATCTGAATTGCTTAAGCATTGAAAGTTCATAAAGAATATGTTTGGGTGCCTTTTGTTGAACTCATAAACCTTGTTAAATAAATAGAACTTGTCACATGGTCATACATGGGTCCAAAATTCTTTGAGGCCCAAACTTAGGCAAATTATTTTTTAGTGCAAACTTGTGGGAGGCCCTCTTGCATGTTGATGCCACATACCCACTTGAGTTTGGTAGACCCCCATGCACATGTGCATGGGGGAGAAAAAGTTAGTTTGCCACATATCCTAGTTTGCATGCAACATGCAAGATGCATGCATGACAAATTAGACACATGCAATTAGACATGCAAATTGCCACCTACCTTGGACACTTGGCAATAGCATGCCATGCCTTGTACATACATAATTTCTTATAAATAGAACCTCCACGATTTGGAGTGTGATTTTTGGGATAATCTTCCATTCTTCAACATTTTGTTGTCTCCTCCACCTCAGATTGTGTAGTAGCTCGCAGCTGGATCTGATCAGGAGTTTTGCTAGTTTCTCCCTCAATTCTTGTCAGATTTGCATGAAATTTGTTGCAATCTGTTGGTTAGAGGAGGGCGCTCCATCTCAGATCTTCTCCCACTCGATTTTCACTACTTTGGAAGCAGGGCAGCCATCCAACCATTTGAAGTAGGGCGCTGGATCTGATTTCCAAATATCATCCTAACTCTTTCATAAATTGTCAGAATTGAATAGGATCTTTTGCTAGTAGTTTCTCTTGCATAGGCTCTTTCTCTTTTAGTAAGTTGAAGTCATATAGAAGCTGATCAGAATCTGATTTCTCAGATCTGAGGCACCTATTGATGAAGCCAGCAAGTAGGAAATTGTCCACATTCAATAGACAATAGGAGTCCAAAGAGGATTGAATTAGGATCATTCTTGTGATCTTTACCTTGCTGGTTTTTGTATAGTTCAGATGCATGTTTCATTCCTAGATCTATTAGGCTCAAGTAGTCCTTGAAAATAGCATTTCTAGGGTCCTGAATCCAGATTTTGAGCTATTCTAGCATTCTCTGTTTTTACAACACCTTTCACTTTCCATGATGCCCTTTACATGGGTTTCACTTGTTTGTAAGCTAGCGTCTCGGATTTTGAAGCACTCTCTCTCTCTCTCTCTCTCTCTCTCTCTCTCTCTCTCTCTCTCTCAATAGAAAAAAGACCACGGGCAGACCCAAAGTCTGACGATGAGGATGAAGATACTCTTGCATATGACCGTCATAGAGATTAGAGACAATGTACAGCACAGTTTCCTCCTATAGCTAGAGTATCTGGAAATACTATGAGAGCACATAGTTGGAGATCACATGCCAGCCAGAGTCAAACACACGGACACAGATGTCCCCAGTGCCCTTCGATAGTAGCAGTATTGGTTCCTCTTGCCATGATGTCATTGAGATCTCACATCACAGCCACCTCGGCTGAGAGTATTTATCCACCTTGTACAGCACATGGCCTATCCACCATTTTGTACTATTTGGAAATGTTATTTTTTTTCCAGGTTAGATTTTAGACATTATGTACCCCTCTAATTTTTCTCTTGTTATTTGGAGGCATTTCTTAAACTCCCTCTACACACTTGAGATGTACTACTTTGTCCTAGATGCCTTTTGATGTTAATGAAGCTCTCTCTCTCTCTCTACCATCACAGTTAAGGAAAAAAATTGATGATACAAGTTCGAAGTGTATATTTGTTGGATATCCATCTGATCATAAGGGATATAAGATCTATGATCTAGTATCATCAAAGATATTTGTAAATAGAGATGTGATCTTTGTTGAAGATCAATTCTGTGACTTCAAGGAAAAGAAGAAAGAAAGAATCAGATTCAACGGTTTCAGTATCTATTCCAAGCTCCACAATAGAAGAAGGAATAACACCTAATGTTCAGCAAACAGATCATATTCTCTATTTCCTATCTACTACAAGGTGATTTTTCTGTTATGGCTAAAGAATCAGAGTCTATTGGTTCTTTATTCAATGAAGATAGGCTGGATGGCACAAACTATTCCTTGTGGTGCTACATGATAAAGAACCTTCTAATTGCTAAAGGTTTGTGGGAAGTAGTTAATGGTGACGAAGAGAGGTCGCCTACCTTGGCACCTATTACACCATCTAGAACAACTTCTTTATCTACAGAGGTGTCTTCCGATGAGCAAACCAAGGATTGGTTGTGGAATTCAAAGAAGACAAATGTCTTATCAAAGACCCAAAGAGATCTCTTATGATCATTGCTTCGGGAACATTACGTGGTGGATTGTTCCTTATGGATACCTATGAGCGAAGAGCTTCATCATCTTTTTGTCTTGTTGCATCAAGTTCACATTCTTTGGAGTTGGCTGAATTATGGCATGCTAGGTTTGGACATCTCAACTTTGCTAGCTTGAAGATGTTGAAGAGATTCAATATGGTTGAAGACATTCCTAATATTGAGCATCCCGAAGGACATGTATGCGAAGGATGCATACTTGGAAAATTTCAAAGGCAAGCCTTCCAATTGATGGAACTATTAGAGTTGATGGCAAATTTGATTTGGTTCATAGTGATGTATGTGGTCCAATGAGGACTGAATTCATTGAAAGGTGTAAGTACTTTGTTACTTTTATTGATGACCTTTCAAGATTTACATGGATTTATCCTATGAAGGCAAAATCTGAAGTTTTTCAACGCTTTAAAGATTTTCTAGCAATGATAGAAAACCAGTTTGGGCACTCTTTGAAGATCTTACGTACCGACCGAGGAAGGGAATATATAAAGAATACGTTCGGTACTTATCTTCAAAGCAAAGGTATCCATCATCGAATGACAACCCCTTACACACCTCAACAAAATGGTGTTGCCGAAAGAAAGAATCGCACTATCATGGAGATGGCTCGATGCAAGCTCAAGGCAAAGGGCCTACCTCACAAGTTTTGGGCTAAAGCGGTTATAACGGCGACTTACATTAGTAATTGGTGTCCTACTAAAGCCTTGAAGGTATTAACTCCTTATGAAGTTTGGTATGGTAAGAAGCTTATTGTTTCTCACTTACGCATCTTTGGTTGCACGGCTTATGCTTTCATTCCCGATAAGCTAAGAACCAAGCTTGATGATAAAAGAGTTAAATGCATATATGTTAGCTATAGTAGTGAAAGCAAGGGCTATAGGTTGTTCAATATGGATACTAATAAAATCATAGTAAGTCGTGATGTTCATTTTGATGAAAAGATCTCCTATGATGTTGCACCCACTCATGTCATGAAATGGGACTTTCCCCATGATGCATATCTTGAAATATTTCCAGATTTGGTTTTGCCATCTAATTATGAAGAGAAGTGACTGCCATCTACTTCTAGTGGACAGCCCACTACTCCTTCAATTTTGCAGCCCATAGTTCATCAAGAAGAACCTATTTATGGTGAAGAGCAGCCTGTTGAAGACATTGGACAGCAAGGTCCAAGTTGGAAAACATTGGACAGCAAGGTCCAAGTTCGGAACACTTTGGACAACAAAGAGTTGACAAAGGTAAGGCTGTTGGACAGCCCAAATGTTAAGAGCTCGTGACCAGTGCCGAACCCTAGAGAACACAGATAGGTCAGATACCACAGTCAGGGTCGTGTCCAGCGTACACGACCAACAGGGCAAGACAATGTGAGTAGTGTGCCCCAGCACTTTCCATAGCCATGGCGGGCCTAACACAGCCTAGGGACCCTGTCAGCAGGATAGGGCTCCCAGTTGAGTCCCGACGTGCAGTCGGCCACGTCAGTGACACGTGGCCGACACTTGGCAGTTGCATGCTACCAGTCCTCACACTGGGCTAGGAGGGGCTTACTCTATATCAGGGAGTAGGCAAGGTTGGGTGGATCAGTTAGTGTTTGCCCTACTGTGGTGTTAGGATCTATTACACTGGTATCAGAGCCATCTCCATCTTTGGGAGCTGAGTAGCAGCAGTAGAATAAGCTATCAGAGGATAGGAAAATTCTTGGATATTTTCAAAAAGGCTTAGAGGAGAGAAATCGTTGTAGAGATAGCTATCTAACCTGGAAATTTCAGTGTAATTCCAAGCCATCTGAGGAAAAAAATCAGAACTCTACTGTAGCATAGATCCATCACTGTAGTATAGAGGATCTAGTTTTGATTCACAGGAGGAAATTACTGAGATCTGAGCGGAATCTGGAGAGGAAGCACTATACAGATCCAGCGCTGTGGGTTCTGACCTTTTGCAAGAGAGGTGAGCCTCAAATCATAGGGATTTTGAGCAAGGAGGCTACTTGCCTGGCAGCGAGGGAGGAGCACACTCCAAATCAGAATTTTCCAGGAAGGTTAAGCCCCAAATCCAGATTTTTTTTTGGAGCCACAGTTTTGGAAGGCAGATAGCGAGGGTCTTCAAGGATCCAATCAGAAGTTTCCCACAGTTCCAACTCTTCAAATCTGAGTTTTGGAGACAGTTAGACCGCTACCCTTGCAGCGAGGGAGGTCCTTGGCAAAAACCAGTTTTTGGCAACTGATTTTGAGTTCTAAATCGGAAAATTTGGAGCGGAAAGAACACACCTCAGATAGCCAGGCAAGGGGTTAAGGCAAATCAGAAGTTTGTTTGCTTTTTGGTACCCTGATCTCTGATTTTTCCGGACAGCAGGTCTAAAAGCAGTTGAGGAAGAGCTGAGAGGACTTTTCTTGATTCTCTCTGTGGAAGTACAGTTCTCAGAAAGTTCCTTTCCCTTGAACAGTTGTAAATTAGCCTTTTTGACTTTTTTCATCAGAAGTTAAAGTACTTCTCTTTCAGTTCCGAAAATGACCAGTCCTCAGGGACCTGATCACCCCTCGGAGAGAGAGGCTTCGACGAACTTGATACAAAAGCCTTAGCTTACAGTAAAGGGAAAGAACCTATGGAAATGGAAGAACAGGAACAGTTCGCCGAAGAACTCGACGAACTGGTTACCAAGGAGCAGTTTCTCCAGTTGGTAACAGAAGTGGATGAACTGAAGTTGGCATTAGCCAATTTCAAGTCCAGTGTGGACGACTCGTTCGCTGAACTCAAAAGCTTGATTTTGAGTTCCGCAAAAGGAAGCTTTCCCTCCACTTTTCAGTTATCCCCTTCTCCACTTCCATCAGTTTCGGGTGAGACTTTACGGTCTCACTCCAGTGTCTTTAAAGATTTAAAGCCTCCTACTTTTAATGGGGAAGAGAAGGATAGAAATGCAGACATTCTACAAACCTTCCTTAGCAAATGGAAGAACATTCATGCTCTTAAACAGACTCCTGACCATTTGCAAGCTATTGAGGCCAGTCTTTCCTTAGGGCCCATGGCCTATAAGTGGTGGTTAAATCTCCAGGAGACTGGGCAGACTCCCCGGTCATGGACAGCTTTTGAAGAAGCCTTCCTAAGAGAATTCCTACCTGAAAATAAACTTGATAGAGCCTGGGAAGCTTGGGAAAGAACAGTAATGGACAAGTCCCTCATCCAATATATCTCGCAGTATCGAGAAGCAATTTTAAAGATTAAAAATATGGATGATTATCAGAAAATCAGGGGATTTGTCCGTGGCCTCAAAGATGAATATAAAGTAGAGGTCCAGAGAAACTCGCCTACTACCCTTGAGCAAGCTCTCAGATATGCTCAAATCTATGATGATTCAGTGGGTAGGAAGAGGGCGACGAGACAACAGCCACTTTTTGAGCAGCCTACTCAGAAAGACTTTCAATTTAAAAAGAAATTTTTAAAAAGAAAGAATCAAGATAAATTTAAAAGTGAAGCTCCTCAGAAACGCCCTTCACTCATACAACCCTTAAATCCAGATGATTTTGAGAAAGCCAAACAAGAACGTTTGTGCTTTGTGTGTATGGGCAAGGGACACACAGTCAGACAGTGTCCCAAGGAGCTTTTCACAAAAAAAGATAAAAAAGATAAGAAACAAGTTCATCTTATTCAGACTGTATGTTTTCCTAGTGACTCGGCAGCTTCCGAGATCAAAGTGTATCATGAAGATCATGAACACTGTTGCCAGTTGACCTCTGCAATGCTAGCGAGACCCTTCAGCTTTGGGCCGCATGACCTAGTACGTATGCATGGGAAAGTTGGTAACCAGTCAGTAAGAGTTATGGTTGATGATGGGGCAACCCATAATTTCATCAACTACACCCTGGTTAAAAAGCTTAAACTACCAGAAGTGCCTAGTCAGCATAGGTACATAGTTTCATTAGCTAAGGGTGAAGATAAAAAATATGGGAAACTATGGTTAGTAATTTGAACCTTGGTATTCAGGGATACCAAGATGAAATAAACTTTCAGATAATGCACCTAGATCGCACAGACATTGTTCTCGGGAGAGATTGGCTCTACAGTTTAGGACTTTCCCTCCACAGAAATTATCAGGAGAACACCCTCAGCTTTCAGCATAAAGGCCGAGAGATCTAGTTGCATGGGGAGCATGATGTTCCCAACAGTCCTATGGTCTGCAGTTCAGAGCTCTGTCAGTTAATCAGAGACGAAGACCATCAGGTATTCTTATGTGACTTTCAGTTTATTCCTGAAGTTTCTATTTCCAGTTCTATACAGCAGAAAATCAGTAAATTAGAAATTTTATTGTCTAAATTTAAAGATGTTTTTCCTGAAGGTTTGCCACATGGTTTACTACCTAGCAGAGAGGTAGATCATGTAATAAACCTAGTACCAAGTACAGCACCTGTTTCTAAACCTCCGTATCGGGTCAGCCGAACCGAGGATGAAGAATAACTAGGTAGTTAACAGATTATCTTGGGAAAGGCCAAATTCAGACTAGTAGTTCACCATGGGCCTCACCAAGCGTAGATTACAGAGCCCTCAATAAAGTCACAATTAAGAATAAGTACCCTATGCCTCGAGCAGACGAGTTGTTTGATCAACTCGACGGGGCGAAGTTTTTCAGTAAAATAGACCTCAAATCGGGATATCATCAAGTCCGTATAAAGTCAGAAGATGTCTCGAAAACAGCTTTTAGGACTCGTCATGGTCATTACGAGTTTAAGGTGATGCCATTTGGGCTCACTAATGCTCCAGCTACCTTTATGACCTTGATAAACAGTGTCCTCAGACCATACTTGGATAAGTTTGTAGTCGTATTTTTAGATGACATCCTCGTTTTGCTCAGAAAGGTGTTTCGACTGCTCAGAAAGCATAAGCTTTATGCTAAACAATCCAAGTGTGAATTCTTCGTTGAAGAAGTAGCATATTTGGGTCACATTATCTCGTCAGATGGGATTAAGATGGACCCGAATAAGGTTAAAGCCATACTCAGTTGGCTGAGACCTCAGAATATTTTGGATCTTCAGATCTTTCTTGGTTTGGCGGGATATTAGAGACGATTTGTCAAGGAATATGCTTAGCAGTTCCCATGACAAATCTTCTTAAGGGGAAGGGAAAGGAGCTCATTTGGGAGTCCACACAGCAGGAGAGCTTTGATGCTCTCAAAACAGCCTTAGCTACAGCACCAGCTCTAAAAGTCGTCGACCCCAATCAGCCATTTGTGGTCGAAACAGATGCTAGCGACTTTGCAGTTGGTGCTGTGCTAACTCAGAGTGGATGACCAGTTGCGTTCGAGAGTAAAAAACTCGAGCCAGCTCAGATTAGGTACAGTGCCTATGAAAAGGAACTCTTTTCTATAGTCCATGCCCTTAAGACTTGGAGGCATTAGTTGTATGGTGCCAACTTTGAGGTCCTGACAGACCATGAGAGTCTTAGATACCTTTGCAATCAACCTGAGCTTAGAGGTCGGAAAGCTTGTTGGGCAGAGTTGATGCAAGAGTTTGATATGTCTATCAGATATAGACGGGAGAAATTCAATACAGTAGCAGATGCCCTTAGCAGCATGCCTATGATAAACGAGCTGAGTTTTACTCAGATTCGTAATGAGTTACTCGAGTCCTTGAGAGGGAAGTGCCAGCATGATGCATTCTTCTCTACTATCTGGAACTCAGTCCAGAGCAGACAGTTACAGACTCCAGAACCAGTTCCCAGGGCTGGTGCCAGTTCATCCAAGAATACGGCAGCTTCCGTTGAGGATGATGATGAGTCCGAGTATACGTCGTCAGATGATGTTGAGGATTCTGAGCCTGTATTACCCAAGCAAACCCTAGTGGTTGAGGGTCAATTGACTCAAGGATTCAAATGGAAACAATATTTCGTTCAAGATGAGTACTTGCTCTATAGGGATAGAGTATGTGTCCCCAATTCAGAGGATTATAGGCAGCAGGTCCAATATGAATGTCATGACAATCCTAATGCGGGACACCCAGGCATACAGAAGACCTATGAGCTTCTTCGTAGGCAATTTTTTTGGCCCATTATGAAAAAGGACGTCCACCAGTATGTAACCAGTTGCCAGAAATGTCAAGTAAACAAAGCAGAGCGTTTAAAGGCAGGAGGGTTGCTGCAGCCCTTAGAAATACCAGCTGGTAAATGGGAGAGTATCTCCATGGATTTTATAGTAGGCCTGCCTAAAACCCAAAAGGGTAATGGTGCTATATGGGTCACAGTTGACCGTCTGACCAAAATGGCTCATTTCATTCCGGCCAAAACAACCGTTAGAGCTCCAGAGTTAGCGAGGTTGTTTGTAGACGGGCTATTTAAATTGTACGGTCTACCTTCCAGCATAGTCAGCGACCGGGACAATAAGTTTACTAGAAATTTTTGGAGGGCAGTATTCCATCATCTCCATACTAAATTTAATATGAGTACCACCGACCATCCACAGACGGACGGTCAAACAGAGAGGGTAAATCAAGTGTTGGAGGATATGCTTCGTGCATACGTCAGCAAGAGGCAGACTGATTGGGAGGAGTATCTCTCAATATTAGAGTTTGCTTACAATAGTACCAAACATTCAGCTACGAGATACAGCCCACTTATGCTGATGTATGGTTTTCAGCCACGCTCACCCACAGCTGTAGGGTTTAAACAAGAAAAAGCTGAAGCAGCCAGAAACTTTTTGGAGGACCTAAACCAGATGATAGAACATGCTAAGCGTAGCATCAGGCAGTCCTTGGATCGAGCCAGGCATTTTGCAGATCCGCACAGACGGGATGTACAGTTCTCCGCTGGTGAGAAAGTCTACTTGAGAGTCCCAATCGACTCTAAAACCCTCAAATCAGGAGTGTGTGCTAAGTTGTCTCCAAGGTATTGTGGTCCCTTTACCATCAGTAGGAGACTAGGCGAGGTCACCTATGAACTAGAACTCCCACACAACAGTAAGGTTTTTCCAATCTTTCATGTAAGTCAGTTACGAAAAGCCTTAGCCAGATCAGAAAATCTGGTAGGGGACAGTGTTCTAGTTCTCCCATTGGATTCTCAGCAACCTCCACATGAACCAGAGGAGATTCTTGATAGTAGAGAGATGCAGACTCGTCATACTCTATACCGAGAATATCTGGTTAAGTGGAATGATCAGCCTGTTGAGAATGCCACTTGGGAAAGAGGCAGTGTCCTTCACAAGATTTTTCCAGACTTTGTCTTAGAGGACCAAGACGGTTCTTAAGGGGGAGGGAGTGTTACGAGCTCGGGACCAGTGCCGAACCCTAGAGAACACAGATAGGTCAAATACCACAGTCAGGGTCGTGTCCAGCGTACACGACCAACAGGGCAAGACAGTGTGAGTAGTGTGCCCCAGCACGGTCCATAGCCATGGCGGGCCTAACACAGCCTAGGGACCCTGTCAACAGGATAGGGCTCCCAGTTGGGTCCCGACATGCAGTCGGCCACGTCAGTGACACGTGGCCGACACTTGGCAATTGCATGTTACCAGTCCTCACACTGGGCTAGGAGGGGCTTACTCCATTATTACGCATTCTTTTCCTTTTATATGTTGGACATGATTGGGGATGAGATTTCGACTACTTCAGTGCGAAGTTTATTTGGCGACATGAAGTTCGGACAGCAAGTTGCATTTTTCTCTTTCGAGAAGTTACTTCATGTTATGTTATGCATTTCCATTTAAGGAGGGTGTTGGAATGTAAATGGAATTGCTTACATTACCATAGGTTACTTTGACCCAAAAGGTCGAGAGTTGTGTAACCATGGTCATTTATTATATTAGGCCTACTAAACTTAGAGTTAGCTAAGTTAGTATGAAATTAACTTGGTAGGGACTCATGGGTCCACTAGGCCTAATTGTGACATTAAGTACCCCAACTTGACATATTGGAGGTACCTTATTCTTTCTATGTAACTTATAGAAAGATGGATAGTCAATAGTCAAGTAGTTGGACAGCCAATAGTCAAGTAGTTGGATAGCCAATAGTCATGAAGTTAGATAGTCATCTTGGACTATATATATGTGTGCATCCCATTTGTATGAGACACTTTTGTAAGCAATACTGACTATTCTCTTGGCTGTCCACGAGTTTCTACAAGAGGGTTTCTAGCCATCTCTCTCTTTCTTTTGAGAATGCTTTGTGTGATTGACTAGTTAAGATCCTAGATCCTTAGGCTTCTATTTCCTACAGGATTCACCCCAAGCATAGCTGACTCAAATGTATGTTATAAGTCAGTTGGATAGTTGTTTATCATAATAACTTTGTATGTCGATGACACATTGCTTTATAGTAATGATACAGAGTTCAATTAACCAAAAGAGGCTAATGTTCTGAAAGGATACACAGATGCAGACTGGGCTAGAGATATTGATACCAGAAGATCAACTTCTGGGTATGTGTTTTTGTTCAAAAATGGACCAATATCCTGGAATAGCAGGAAACAAAGCTCAGTTGCCTTGTCCTCAACCGAAGCTGAATATATAGTTGCTACACATGCGTCAAAGGAAGTAGTTTGGCTGAGGCAATTATTATCTGGTGTCAACCTACCATAGGAATGTCCGATAGTTCTGTATTGTGACAACCTAAGATGCATAGCATTAACCTTAAATCCCATATTCCATTCAAGAAGCAAACTCAAATTTCATTATGTCATGGAGAAAGTGTTAAGCAGAGAAGTTGAACTACAACACTGCAAGACAACATATATGACAGTAGACAACCAAGGCGCTGGCAAAGGGCAAACATACAAGATTCAACACAGAGTTGAATCTAAAGATACAAATATTTCTAGATCCTCATTAAGTGGGAGTATTGTCAAATATTTAATGTCAAAAATACATTGTCAATTGCCAAAAGTTGGTAAATAAGCCTCATTAAAATTTTTACGAAAACTAGTATGGTCTATGACCTTCAGCGAGCTAGTGCCTAGAGACCTATGTTTGACTAGTAGTTGATTGACTAAAGTGTGGTAGGTATGGTAGGTGGGGTAGGTAGACTTAGAGAGAGAATGAATGTGTCTATAAAAGGCTGGGCCAACAAGTTTTGGATACCCAGGTTTTGTACTATTATGGTGTCTCATTAAGGAGCATGTACTTTTTGTCTATCATCAATAAATGCTAGTTCTGTCTTGTTTCTACAAGTCTTGTATGAAGAATGATGTCTTGTGTACTTCCTACTATACGTTCAAAAATAGTACTGTACTCACATAGTCCAAGATTCTGTTCAGACAGTTGTGTATTATAGATAACTGTTTAGATAGCTGTGTACTGAGTTTTTATATATGCTGACCCCTCTGATCTGTTCTCTGATCTGTCTTTTCTTGAGGGCTAGTAGTTGTTAACTTTTGCTTCACCTTGCCGTGTCTCAAAACTTTCCGGTAAGCTTGAGAATAACAGCATCTGAGTCATCTACTGGAGAACCGATTGACGCCATTCGCACCAAAAGCGACTTGAAGTTGTTTACATTGATCGTCATGGGCTCGGACTCGTCCATCCTGAAAGAGAAAAATTTCTTTCTTAACAACAGCTTCGAATTGACGTCCTTGACCTTGTACAGTCCCGTCATTATGTCCCAAGCTTCCTGTTGTGCTTATATGTGAAATCTGATAGTCTTTGAGACTCAAAGCAATGGTGGCAAGTGCCTTGCCATCCTTCTGTCTCCATCTAGCAATTGCTGGCTGATCAGCTTCAGGCTTGACCTCAATACCAGTGACAAATCTTTGGCCAACAAAATCATTTTGAGCTTAAATTTCCACATGTGGAAATTGCCCCCATCAAAGTTCTCTATGACAGTGATGTCACTAGAGGAATCCATGAATGAAGGGTAACAAAATGAAGAATAAAATTGTCTAAAAGATTCTTGTGGTGACAAAATCAAGAATTATGAGTTGTACTTGTAAAATGGACCCAGAATGACCAGTAATTTTCCAACTCCAAGAATTCCTTGATTGAATTGAGGTTCAAAATTATGGCTTAATAATCTCTCAATTTATAAGTGCGTCTAGGCTTAAGTCAATTCACATTGCCAATGAAAACTACTTCTTGGGAGAAACAAATTAACTGCAGTCTCAAAGATGTGTTATGTGCCTTAGCCCAAGATTCCCAAAACTTATTAAGAATTTGTACTGTAGTTTACAAACTTTTTGCCTAAATAATTAAATTCAATTGACAATGCAATTTGGCCTATAGTTTCTAGATCTGAATTAAATGTCTGACTAATCAAAAGCTACCTCCTTCAAATTAGAGGGAAATATGGAAATTCAAATATTATGGCCCCAATTAGAAATCATGTGAAAAATATTGGTTTTGGTCCTGTCAAATAAAAATAGAAATGTGTGTCACTAATAAAAATATCAAAGGACATGCTATTACTGAAAGTAATGTATTGATGGTGCATCCTAGACGTACAGAGCTGCCTCAGCTGCAGAAAACACTCCAATTTCTCTAGAAAAAGGTGCGTTGGCTATAGGGGGATTCAATCCTGCTTCAGCCTTTCAAAAAAGGGAAAATCTGCCTTGAAAAATAGCACTGGCCCTCCTCAGAATAGAGCTCTGATACTACTTCTCCTACATATCGTTGGTTGTGGGAAAGGAGCACTGATCATGAGTCAATTGGGTCACCTTCTCCACCCCCATGCTCTCTCTCTCTCTCTCTCCCCCCCTCTGTTTGTATGCAATAAAACTTTAAACGGTAAACATGGCAGCATGCAACTGGCCACATCCCAAGCTCGGCAAATCACCAAAAGCTACAGTGTAGAATGAATCTCTTCAAATCTCTTCCCATCCTTAAGTAACCTTATAGCTCCTACTTACTATTCCAGTTCCAGGGCATGTGGTATCCATGGGGGTTGCCCATAAGTACCCGAATTGCTAAACAACACCAGCTGGAGTCTATCTGTTAGCACCCCCATACACTGCCACAACCAATAGTGGAACGATTGGCCACTCTGGTCGATTGTCGACTAATCCTAACCCCAGCGCATATAACTACAGGCGAGCATTGTCAGGGGCACGACAATTACTCATTACTACACAAGCTCGTGGCGTGCACCGCGCCCTGCACGACTAGCAGGTGCCCCTTGGTGTGATCAGTCACTAGACCCTAACGATTGTCACAACACTTTGTACTTACCACTCCGAGTGGGACCACGACTGGGTCCTAGCAACTTGTACCATCAGTTGTCTGTGACATCTATCAAATGATAAGATAGCTCTCCCACTTGCTAAACCACTAGCCGACAAAATCGGCAGTGCGTTGCTAGTGCCTGTGTAACAAGGGACTGGATATCCTTGTTTTCATGTAATTGATAAGCCTAAGATTGAAAAGGGTAAGCAGGCATAAAAACATGTGTAAAAGAGGGATGCACGTATCATGATTGAGCGTGTGTAGAAGAAGAAACCTGGAAGGAGTCGGCGGGTCACCCAACAAGGTCTGCAACATGTTTTGACACTGGTCCACCAACTTCAAATGATCTTTCATGTCCTACTTCGGGGTATCAATGACCATTTTCGCCATAGCTGGTAGACCCTCAGGGGTTGAACTATTAGGCAAGGAAGGGAATTTATAAGAGAAGGGAGATGAACATCATTCTCTTGATTTTCCATAATTACTACTAAGAGATAAATTCACAATATAAGAAGAATCGAAAAAGGAAAACACAATGTTACAAAAAAGAATCCTCTCTCTCTCTCTCTCTCTCTCTCTCTCTCTCTCTCTCTCTCTCTCTCTCTCTCACATAAAGCAAAGACTTACTAAGGAATTTCGAAAAAGCAAACAGATGCGATTTTACAAGTTTGAACGCTGAAAGAGCAAACACAAAAATCAGAGATGGAGGGGAGAGTTCTCTCTGATTCACACAAGGAAGTGATTGAGCCTTCGGAGGATCTTAAATCTGCTCCTACAGAGATGCGCTGAAAAATCATAAGTTTTAGCTTGTTTGCTGGCTGGCGCATTTCAAAAAGAACTAATTTTTTCCTTTGAACTTGAGCGCTGGCCCTATGGAAGGTAGGTATTTGTCTAGCCCGTCAAAGCAAGGAGTTTTTGCCCTGGAAATCGATGCTGGGCCTCCTGAAAGTAAAATGCGGCCTTAGCTGCATAAAACCCAGTTCTCTTAAAAATAAATAAAAGTGCGTTGGCCCTGTTTTTGGCCTTCAGCTTCTAAGTCACTCATCCAAAATAGATGAAATCTGACTAGACTAGGTCACCCTAGTGCTGGGAATCGACTCCTAAAATTTCAGAAAGTTTTACCAAGCATTTCTCTCTCAACAAGGTGATTTTACTCCTGCTACCTAGCCCTGTTCTTTTACCAATTACATTGTCACTCATGCAATTAACCTTACTGTGAGGATCTTCTGCAAAACTATTCTATGTGAGTCTGTTGCGATTGCTCAGAAAATAACAAACTTTCTACAGTAGCTCGTTTTGAACAATAATGATGACTAGCCACATTTTTTTTTTCTTTGTAAAGAACACAGTTATAAACATATTTCCAGCCCACGCCCTTGTTGTTTCACAAGTATTCACTCATATAGGATCTTTTTGCTCTGATGCCATTCCAAATGTCAGGGTGATACTCCTTCTAACATTCATTAGTCAGCAGAAGCATTCATCAATCAATCCTTTTGACAACGTAGAAAGATCAACACACAAGCAATAGAGAGAGAGAATCAACCACAAGAACACGACGCTATGTATTAGATTTATCTATCACAACATACAAGAGCATCTCCATAATGAGAATTTTAAGAGTTAGCATGAGAGAGAGAGAGAGAGAGAGAATAGAATAGAATAGAATATATTAATGTCTATATAGTGCCCTTGGGCACATAAGACAAAGAAAAAGTACATCAGAAAGGAGCAGTGTCCATGTCGGACTTATTGCTATCAACTACAACTAAAAAACAGAGATAAACTGGAAATAAAAACCAAAGCTTAACCTCCAGCTATGGTGAGGGTACCAAAGCAATAGCTTAACCACCAGCTACGTGGAGGAATAAAACTCACTAACTGAGAGAGAAAAACTGTGTGATCTGGTGTGAGGCACATGGTGGCCTCTGGTGACGAACTCTGGATGGTCGAGGAAGACGCTGGAGCTTCGGTCAACGAGCTGGAATGTCAATCTCACTATCCGAAGTATCTTCCCTAGCTCTTTTCTGAAAGAAAAGTGTAATATGTGGCTGGCCGCAGTCAACATCCTGATCATCTGACAGAAGTGAAGATCTCAAAGAGAACATCTCTCGCAAAAGTAAACCAACACATCTCGCATCTGGATAGGCAAAGAAGGAACCAAGCGTGAGTGGAGTGTCCCAATATAGACAGTGGTATCTGCCTCTGATCTCATAGTAAGCTGGACATATGAAAATAAAGTGAAACTCATCCTCAACCTCATGTAGAGTACAACACTGACAGATCTGTAATGGGTGTGGCCTGAGAGAGATAACTCGGTCTAACGGGTAGCCCTAAAGCATCCAGGTGAAGAAAGTGAGTGCGGTAGAAATGAAGCTTAACCCGTGAGGGATCCAGGTGAGACCAAACAGTATGTATGTATGCTCTGTAGATCTGTCGGCGAATGAACACATGAGTCCCATTTGGGAGGTCAGACATATATAATCCCCAGCTATGTAGAAAGTCCAAGCATACTGAAACTATGAAGACTTAGCCCGCTGCTCGGCCAAAGTGCGAGAGGATGTAAAAGCTGCTACCACGTATCTGGAAGACTCAAGCTCTGAGACTCTATGAATGAACGTGATGATCCTGAAAATAGCTTCTACAATCAGTGGAGGAGAAGCATATAGAGCAAATAGGGGTGGGTGATAAGGGACATCCCTGCTTTACTCCGATCGTACTATGGATATATGAAGAGCATCCATCTCCATCACGGAATCGGGCCAAAACTCTCTCGTATAATGTGATGATAGCAGCAATGACTTCCTGTGAGAAACCAAGGGATGCCAAACGCTGGAGCAGCAAGTGTCTCCCGAATCAAATGCTTTGCGGAAGTCGACAAAGCAGCAATAGACTCTCTGTTTCCTGAACTTCGCCGCCTCAATGATACACCTCAGTATGAATATCTGGTCCGTTGTGGAATAGCCTGCTCTAAAACCAGCCTGTCCCGTAGCATATAACTCCTCTGTCTCTACATAAGAGCTGATGATAGACTGCATAACTGAACCATAGAGCTTAGCCATAGTGTGACCGATCATAATAGTACGATAATTGTCTACATTCAAAGGATCACCAGCTTTAAGTATAGGGTGCAACAGGTTAGTACACCAGGATGTGGGAAGGCCAAAAATAAAAGATTGGTTAAAAACGTGGGAGATGTATGGAGCAACAATATGGGCGATAGGTTTTAGAAAGTCCATACTTAGAGAGTCAACATCAATGGCTTTATGGTTTTGACCATTTTTTATGGCATTTTCAATCATGGAGTGAAAAGGGTGAATTCTGAGGGTCGCGGTGAGAGAGAGATGGAAGGAGAGTCAATTGTATAAATTCTTGCAGCATAGTCAATCCAAGATTCAATGGCAATAGGAGCCGGCATACATGAGTTTTTAGAAAACATCTTCCAAAAGAAGGTAGAAGAAGAGGAGTCCAAGGAATCGATGAGTTTCTATGCCAGAGACTGAAAGTACGTAGTCTTTTTCCGCAAAGTCATTCTATGGTATTCTTTTTGTCTAGATGGTAAGGTGTCGGGAGAATGGTATTGAGCGTGAACAACCTGCTTGTGTAGAGAGAGGCACTCATCATCATACCATCTATTGTAAGTGCCTTTATGAGACGAGAAAGTTTTCGGAGGATATGCAGCACTGGCTGAGTGAAGAAGCGACTGAGATAAAAAGTCGGCTTGTTGGTCTACCGAAGATGAGAAAGGGAAATCGGTGAGCAGTGTGGCCAGAGAGGAGAGAAAGATGGACGATTGCGACGTGTGGAATGAGGTGTCATAGCAGTACCACGAGTGGCACGGCCCATAGACAGGAGCAATAGAGAGTGATCAGAAATGGTAGAGTGCATAATATGAAAAGTATGAAGAAATGGAATCAAGGCTGGTGAGCCAATGAAGTAGTCAACAATGTTGTGACCACCCCCGTGCGGATGACAGGTATACACAGATGATGATGGCCATCGAGATAGGCCATTCAAAATGGCTAACGAGTGAGCTTCTGCAAGTCCAATCAGCTGTTCTCCAAAGTGTGTAGCCGGGTATCTGCATCCTGAGAGGTCCTATCCAAACTCACATCCAAAACCTGGATATGTAGGAAATCTCTATTTGCATGAAACTCTGTCTGCTGGGTGCTGGTACGAGCATTAAAATCTCCTGCTAAAAGAATAAGGCCCTGCTGTGCAAAGCTGGCTATATCATCTGAGAGAGCCTGGAAGGGGTCACCACCATAGTCTGCAAACGCTGATGTCTGAGGTGCAAAATAACAAACTGCTATAAAGAGATCTTGAGGTAGCCCCAAGTAGTGACCAAAAAACTGTAACCAAATGAAACTTGCAAATGGATCACCTTTGAGCAGCCTAAAATGAGTACGATAAACTTCCTTGGTAAGACATGCAACACCACCAAAGCCACGTGTGGTTTTTCCTCGAACGAAAGGCCTGTATGCTGAATGCCATGAATAATCCTGAATGGCTGGAAGGGGTCGATATAGTGATTCATGAGTCTCTGCTAAGAGAAAAATATCACATTGCTGCAAAAAAGAGTGAAAGTCTCCTGCTGAAGAAGATGAAAGCACATCGTTACAATTCCAAAAACCAATTCGTAATGGCTGAGGGGATCTTGGGCTGTTGTGCCTGGGATCCCCGACTTCCTATTGTGAAATTTTATCGTAGAATTTAGGCTTGCCTTTAATAAAGGCCACTCTTTGATTCCTAGCATTGGCCTCATGAATGACCAATATCCTCGCTTGCCATTGTGTGTGTGTTAGATCTTCATCCATAAAAATAAAAGATCCTTTGAGCTTAGCTCGAAGGCGTAAAGCAGCATTGCGTCGTTCAATGGAATGAAACTTTAGGAATAAGACCTTATCATCAAATTTGCTCCGCCAAGCAGTGTCAAATCCCTCCATATTATGTGCAAGCTTAGATACAAGAAGGTCTTTTGCCTCATCAAGAGCCTTGTTTCCATTAGGAATACCCCTAACTCGTATATTAAGAGCCTTCTTGGCACTTCTCTCATGTTCCGTAAAAACATTCTCTAGGGTAGAATTCATTAACGAAGGCTGAACTTGGCTAGATAAATTACCGTCCTGCTTAAGAACTGAAGCCCAAGTACTAGTTTCTTCCACTTACTTTGCCAAGGACGAGATTTTACTTTCCACATCTTGCTGCGAATGAGTATCATGCATCCCTTTCTCTTTCATCATGTCAATAGTGCTTTGCAAATCCTTATTTTGAAGAATGACCCTGGTAAGTTCTCCATGAAGCGTCTGATTTTGTAGCTGTAATTTCTCGGTAAATTGAAACACTTCTTTGAGCTGATGTTGTAAGTAGCTGTGAAGAGAATCAAAGTCGGATAAGTTGCTAGGTTGTAATTGCTCTGCAGGGATATGATAGGCATCTACAAAAGATAAAAATCGGGACCGGTACATTGGCAATGCCCGGCAATGGAAGATGAGGTGATGACTGGCTGACAGCTGAAGAGCCAGCGATGGCCAGGTTAGCAGGTGATTGGCAAGCAGGAGAAGAGGGGGGCGGAGGAGACCCCCCCTTTTTGATTGAGGCCATATCAAAGATGCTGACAGGGCCTGAACGGGACAGAACCTGAGGACAGGTAGGGACTGGTCAGGGAAGGCAGGACCGGAGCGGTAGGGCGGATAGGACCTGAGCGGAGGACCTGTGTGAGAGAGAGAGAGAGAGAGAGAGAGAGAGAGAGAGAGAGACAGAGACAGAGAGAGAGAGAGAGAGAGAGAGAGAGAGATTTATTAATGTCTTTTGAGTTCCATAAGGTATATAAGACTGAAAAGGAGTACATTTCACATGTGTATAACAATAAGGGAGTGTATATATACGTCTCCAAGCTGAACTACTCAACATAAATAAATAAAGCTAGTGCGACTGAATTATAGGACTAGCCACTAGCAGATACAATGTCCAAATACACTATCAAGAAATAATATGCGGTCACAAGCTGGTACTTTGTTGCATGATCTTCTCGTGTTTGCCTTGATGTTGATATGGAATAAGAGAGTCGTCATCTGAATCGTCCCTCTATTCCATCGCCCTGTGAAGAAGGTAGTGACTTGTTGGCTTTGTGATATACCAGCCCTCTCATGTGTACTACTCTGAAGTGTAGCATCTCTGAACTGGGACATCTCTCTGAGCATGAGGGCAAATTCTGATCCTTGAACTCTAGCAATGAGTGCAGGGTGACTGGCTGATTTAAAAATAGACTACTATCTCCGACAGATCTCATAATATAGTGGCAGCTGAAAATGAAATGCTCCTCGGTCTCAACACCATGGCTTGAAGAGAGAGAGAGAGAGAGAGAGAGAGAGAGAGAGAGAGAGAGAGAGAGATCTTCACATCGGCTCCACTTAGAACTAGTCCTTTCTCATATGTGAAGAACCCATTTTATTAATTTACATTACTTTAAGACACTTAGGTCTATTTCGTTCTTTGTTATTTAAGGTACAACTATTACTGTCTCCATTTTGGTCCACTTGGTGCTAGTCCTTTTTCACATGTGAAGAACTAGTTTTATTAATCTAAGATACTTAGGCAAATACACTTATTAACATTATGACTTTTTCCCTCTGCCAATAAAGTCGGCATTATAAAGTTTTAATACAACAAATGTGTTTCTTTTTAAGAATACTAACTACAACCAATATTGCATTTTAAAGACCAGTCCGTATCTAATTTCAATTATTCTGTTGAAAACTGATCAATTGCTAGGCTATTAGCAGTTGGCACTGATTTTGGCATAATGTAAGGACATCAGGGATTCACCATATCAGCATTGAATATTGTCTCGTTTAACAATGGAAGGACTTGAAGGTGATATAGGCTTCTGCAAGGTTGTCAAACATTAGTGAATGTCATTGGGGTTTCTAAAGTTGTTGAAAATGTTTAAGAGAATGTGTATACTCTCCTATGGTATAGTTAATGGGGTCACTTCTGTCTGATGTTATAGGCTACATCCTATGGCTGTCTTTTAAAGTCTTTGACTATAGCATCAACCTTCATGCTTGTTTTCAGATTGGTTGAATTCATGGAAACATGTGCAGATCCTCTTCTTCCAGTGTGAGTTGTCCTCATATTCCAAACTCCAAATCAAATTCAACTGCTAGCTGAGGTTTAAATTCATACAAAAGTTGATAGTTGTGGGTATGACAGCTGAATGTCTTGGTGCCATGCAGTACGACTGGTCCAATCTCAGCAGAATGGGACAGATGGTTCAGACAGCCAGTTGAGCCAAGTCAGTGCTGTTGGTGTTTAGGCAGCTTTTGTCTGAAATCGGTAAACTAGTTATGTCAGTCTTATTGAAATCAATAAAGTACATTTGGAATAAAATTATATGACCTTTGTGGATCTCATATTTTTTGCAACCACTGCCACCAAGCTTTATTTGTTGATTTACATCTGCTGTGGAAATCATCAGCCTTGGACCCATGAAGTGAGAGACAACGAGAATAATAATATCGATTGTCATTTGTCAGTTCTTGGGATTTCATTTGCTTCTTAGATCTGATTGCAGTTGTTGTGATGTAATTATCATGAGTCTCATGGTTCCAAAGCTGAATAGTGACTAGTCAGCTTTTTAGTCACTTAGAAAAAAAGGTGGAGTCCTTGGCATGTACGTCAATTCCAAATAAGGCTTAGACATCTTTCCCTTGGCACCAGGTATTATTGCAGCACCATTCATTTCATCAGTGGTCTGTGCAACAATCTTTATCAGTAATCTTTCACCACTTATGAAGCAAGATAGGAATAACTATAGCCAACAAGTTTTTTGGATAGCCTGGAAAGGCATGTATATTCAGTCTAGGATTATTTGTATAACCATTTCCTCCACTTCTTTAAACTAAGTACTCCTTTTTGCTTTTTTCTGTCTAGGGAGAATATTTTTGTTTGTTCACTGTCCTTCCTTGAAATAATGGGAGAAGAGGGGATGCTTGTCAGTGTATGTATGGGGGCAGTATTGCCCTAGCTTTCTGGAAGGATTATTGTCCAGAAGATTATGGAAGTTTTTATTTTTGAGCTCAAATTTGATTCGATAATATAAGTAAAAGTACTTATATTGGAAATCTTTTCACATGGAGTACCAATATTATTCGGACGAAGCCTCATGCATAGGACTTCGCTCAACTCAAAATCTATACTTTTCACACAATGGCCCACTAACTACCATTACCTCTCTGACGGCACTGTTTCAGTTAAAGGTGAATTTTTTCCAGCACAGAAAAATTCAGCATCCCTAAGAATGGTCTGCACCGTAGCTCTAATCGGCCTAACACGTCAAGCAGGCTGGAAAAACACCTACAGTCAATGTCCAACAAATGGCATGAAGTGCCTTAAGTAATAGCAAATGTCTTGCCACAAACAAACATCTGTAAATGTTTCTAGCAGAAGTTACAAAAAGTTACCACAAAACGAATTCCCTATTTGGGCACAAAACCTGGCACAACAACTGGCACCAAGCACTAAATATGTGACGAGTATTTGGAGTGATGGAATTTCTTGACAGCTTCATTTAGGCTGTTGTCCACTTTCTGTGTCCATATGGTTATTCCAGCATCAACATTTCGTTCATGAGCTGGGTAGGGGCTAGAATATGTTATCCGGAAGACGTGAGTTGCCGATCTGCTCTATACTTACTCATATTGATCGGGATAAATTTGACTTGGATGAGTCATACAACAGAGTATGCCTAGAGCAATTAAACTGGTCGGGCATTTCTTGTTCATCTTTCATCTTCCACTTCAAATTATGCCAACTTTTAATTTTAACATCTAACAACCATAAAAGTATCTCTATAAGAAAAGTCCTCAAAAGTTTTGCCAAATTACCAATATAATACTCTCTAATCCTACAAGAAATAGCTCAGCATCCACAACATAACTTACAGAACCAGATTTTCTGTCATTCAGCCAAAATTATGTTTACTGCTTCATTTACAAAATGTTGTCTCTGGTGAGTTTTTCACCAATTCCATTTCAGTCCTCTCCTCTCCCTTATTTTCCTTGCATTAAATCTTGCTTTCATTCTCTCAAAGCTCCATACTCATGCTACAAGCTGCCTTAGCATTAGAACTAGGATTGTCTTTAGCAAGACACACAAAATTTTGAAAGAACTGTCCTACTTTTGATGAATGTAATATCAAACATATTTGTTGGGACTTCTTCAACTCCTTTGTAATTAATTTTAGTCAACAGTCCTCCAGGCATTCATCTCATTATCAGATTATCGGATTCTCCCACTAATAGTACTACCCTTGATATTCCTTGGAGTTCTAAGCCACACACCATAACTAGCCTCTTTATCTTACTTTGGGCTCACATGAATGTCACTATTGATGTGCCCTTACAATCATCTCTTCTTCAAGGGAGTGTGTGGTTGATATCTTCACCAAAGCATTGGGAAAAGACTTGTTTATGAAGCATAGAACCTCACTTGGAGTTCTATCTAAATCTATGCTAAAACTAGTTGAAGAGGGAGTGTGAAAAATTGTCAACTAGTTTGGTTCTTTTATTTGGTTTTTTTGGAGGCCAAAATGAAATCTCAAGTTAGAGATAGTTTCTTATTTGTCAATAAAGGCCCAAATAATGGTTTTACTATTTTTGTCAAGTAGATAAGTGGATGAGGTCGTGTTTGGACCCATTCTGATTGGCTAATTTTAGTACATTGCATTTGGATTAGTTTTTGTAGGTTTTTGGTTAAGTACCTAGAAGTTGTCATTTTAGGGCATACTAAGGGCAAGTGGCCAAATGAAATTTTGGTAGCTTTAAATAGCAGTACCAGCATGGAGAACATATCATTGTATTCTCATTTCATATGGAGAATTCATCTCTTGAGTTTCTATGTCCATCTCATGTGTTTATATCTTGATATCTTGATTTTCTATGTGTAGAACGTTGATTTTATGGTTGATATAGGTTCCACACGTTTGAAGGAAAGTTTGTTGCTGTTGTTGCATGGAAAGGGATAGTACCATACTTTATTTTCATGTTCATGATCAAATCTTAGTGATTTATGCAATTCTAGCATGCTAATCTTGATGAATTCTATCTTGTGACTAAATCTAGATGTGCACCAAATTGGCCCAAGATCTTTGATGCATTAGTTGTGATTTGGATATGTTTTCACATTTAGCAACAATATCGAATTGACAAAGGACACAAAGAGAATGTTATCCCAAGAACTTGAGATGACAAATATGGGAGAAGCACATTATTGTTTCGAGATTTAGATCCATAGAGACAGAAGCAAAAGGTTTCTCTCCATCACTCAATAGAGGCACTTCCAAAACTTATTATCAAAATTCAATTTTATAAATTGCAAGCTTGTACATAATCCCATGGACCCAAGTTTGAAATTATCAAAGGAGCAATGTCCTCAAATTAATGAGGAGAGAGACGAAATAAAGGGGTATCCATATCAATCAATCATAGGACCCCTGATGTATGCTATGATCTCAACCAGACCTGATATCGCATACGCCATCAGCTCCTTAAGCCAATACATGGCTAATCTAGGCATGATCCACTGAAAAGCTCTTTTAAGAATAATCAGATATGTATGAGCTACCATCGACCTACGCATCTGCTATGGAGATGTTGATCCATACTATATCCATACATTTCATGGACATACATATTCAAATTGGGAAGGCCATGTTGACAGTAGAAGACCGACTTCTAGATTTGTCTTCGTGTTCAATAATGGTCCAATATCTTGGAACAGTTGAAAGCAAACCTCCGTTGCAATGCCATCGACAGATTCAGAATACATTGTAGCCTCTCAAGCTACTAAAGAGGAAATTTGGTTGAGAAATCTATTATCTGACATTGGTCTTAGACCCACTACTCCAACAATTATTCAATGCAACAATCAGAGTGCTATTGCATTATCGATAAATCCTAGATTTCACTCTAGGAGCAAGCACATCGAGATTAAGTACCACTACATCAAGAGCAAAAAACTCAACAAGGAGGTAAAATTGAAATTTTGCAGAACTCAGTACATGGCAGTTGACATTTTTACAAAAAGATTAAATCAAGAAGCACACAAGAATTTATGTGCTATCTTAAATCTTGAATTCAATGCATTCAAGGATCCAGATAAAGGGGGGGTGTTGGATTTCTATCCTCTCCATCCCTTATGTCATTACTAATCTAGATCATTTGTTGTATGTAAATACTTTGTACAATCGTGCACTTTGCAGAAATGTAAATAATATTCGTATGTCACCTGCACTCACCAACTCTAATAGTCGACTCAAACATCGGCGGATAAACAGAATCTTCATCATGTCTGGACAAAACCTCTATTAGAATTATATATTGTTCGAAGGTGATTGCTAACGATACGTAGTGTCTTAATCCTATTTGTAATGTATAGACTAAGCATTCTTTTAATCTTCATGTGTATATATACAACAACTTATCAATTGTGCGGTTAGATGCTCAATAACTCGATCAAACGTCCATAGTGCAATTTATTTGTTCTTTTTCTCTATTGTCACAGAGTATTGTTTTGGAAAGAACGTGACTTTGTCTGCATTCAGACTTGTACTCCCTACGACTACATAATCTATGTTCCAATAATCTAAGTCATGTACATTGTGTTGAATGCTCATTTATTCTGTTATGATCGATTCTTGCTATGTAGATGAAATTATTCGTAGGTTAAATTTATTCATATGACTGATAATATGTGTCGATCATAATGCTCTAAATTCTACAATATTACACTTCCGCGACTAAATTATAAATTAACATACTTCATGCATGTCTACTGAATCAACTGTATCGATCCAACGACTTCAAAGCTGTGATCGAGTAGAGCGATCATCGATTTGTCGAAGTCGTCTCAAAACCGATAGATGTAGATCCATGCATTGAGGATTTTGGTATCCCCAAGCACAATTTCCGACAATTCAATCAAAAGATTTTTGGAAAACTCAAGTTGCTACGGCACATGGTTTTGGGTCACTCAAATCCTAACCCTAGTATTACCTATATTAGGACATGTGACACCACTTTGTAATTACCTTTGTATCATTGAGAGAGAGAGAGAGAGAGAGAGAGAGAGAGAGAGAGAGAGAGAGAGAGAGAATTCGTCCTCCTCTTCCTATTTCATTTTGGCAAAGGCCTTCTTATTTTTCTTGTATGTGATCATTTAGAGATGTTGGATGCTTGTTTTGTTATTGTTAATCATGCAAACTCAACCATTCACATTTAGTTTACAAAACTAAATATTCATAAGATCCACATTCAAGAAAAGTAAGTGTTAGATCCACACATTCTAAAAAATGATCTTTAAGATCCTTAGATAGGACCTTTGAATATATTACTAAACTCTCTGGAGAACATCAACCTTAAGAGGAGGATATTTCGAGCCATTGATGCCTAGATAAAACCAAAGAGAGAAAGAGAAGAAAAGAAAAATCAAGAAATGCATTACATCCATCATTTAGGCACCAATCCACTTTCAAATTTTGTGTCAAGGATGGTGGCAACCTTAGTTGCCTGGATCCTCATTTCTAGATAAGCCTACCCTCATTGGATCAAAACCCATATGAAAATCGACACTCATCGGTAGTAGATCCAATAACTCGCTTAAGGTCTCATTCCTAACCCAAAGGAAAGAGCCATAAATAAGAATATTATAGGAATATGACTCTCCTCTATTGAATTTGAAACCTCTGACAATCTTGTATAATTTGCCAATGATAGATCTGAGTCCACATGATTTGAACATGTTGCTTCCAAAGCTTTTGCTTCCATATTAGTCAATATAATGTCAACTCATTTTTGTTCCATTAGTAGTCTTGCTTTCAAAGAGATTCCTCCACAAAAAAGATCCACCAAAAATTGATCTTCTTTGCAAAATGCTTTCACGAGATCTTGAAAAAGGATCTTTAAGATTTTTCAGCTGATGCATTTCAACTAGCCCAAATGGTTGGTCTTCCATGTCCTCCTGTTCATCCAGAAATATTGTTGAAGTGTTGGGCCAAAAATATCAATTATTTATGTTTCAATCATAGTCAAGTTTTTGTATGTGCCAAATTTGGAATCCTAAATTAAAAAGATTATTACAATTGTTGTATAGAACTTTGATGTAATCCTCTATTTTTCTATTTTTTATTTGTAAGCTCCTACTTTGTAGTGAAAGTAAATTCTAGTTCGTGCAATGTAATTAGATTTAATATATATATAGAATCCATGAATTAGCATCAAGTCTCTCTATGTCTCCCATCATGATCTCCTTCCCTGTGAAGATTTCACAGGTGATCATATGTGAGGTTGTTGTGGAATCCAAGTACTAGTATGGATTATCTATATATTTCTACTCTCTAGATTTGAAAAAACAAAACGTTTCTATTTGCAAAGCTTTGCTAGCTTTCAGCCCTCTTCCTGACAAATATGTTCGCGAACACAAAAGTCAAGAGATGCGAAGCATAAAAGTTTCGCGAACACTTGACGGGAAGACACGAACACAAAAGATTCGCGAACGAGAATCTTTTGCGATCCAACATGAGAAAGTCATACGACGGAAACGAAACCAACGATGCGACACGAAAAACGTCGTGAAACCCTTTCTGCCCTCACGCTCCAAAGAGTACCAGCAAAGTTCATGACGTTAGCGGATACACTCTAGGACGCGGCTAATCTGCCACTCTTGTAATTTCCTAATTAGTTGTAGATGCCTAATCACTCTAATCTAAAAGATTACACAAAGCGACTATATACTTACTAGATGATACTTGATAGTATATATATAGAAAACATTCTGATGCTAGTAAGCAATCAAGACAAAAATACAGACAAGAAGTCTGCCTACGTGTGAGACGCGTTCTGTGATCGGGATCCATAGTGATCCACAAGTCCGCTAGTAAGCGAGACATCCACTCGTGAGAGAACTGTATTTCTCTCACGCCAACGCATTGCGTGGATCTGCATGCAGTGCTTGAAGAATCAGAGAAAATCAATAGATGGTCTTTTAGCCATCGTGCACATGTCAATTTATGATGTATGATCTTGAATGCAAATGTGTCTGCTGTTATTCATGTGTCTGATTCTCCCATTCATTTCAATTTCGCACATTGGTTGAATTTGTTGAATGCTGCATTAATTTATAAATGTAGATCAACAATGCATGACTACATTCTGGAGGACTGTAGGAGTGATTTAGCTGGCAATGTCCAGCGACCACATTTGAACTCCATTCGAATCACATTGAGCCGTGGTTGCATTGCTTTCGCGACAGTTTCGCGAACGTGAAAGATTTTACTATCCTTCTCATCAAGATTTTAATTTCACAAGCACCTTCACTAACAATTTGATTTTTATGAATTTAATCTAATACAACCAAAAAAATTTCAAAAGCATTCAGAATTTGAGCTGTTTTGACATATGACTATTTCCAATTTTGATAAGTTTGAAAAAGTCAATCTTTTGCTGGATGTAAATGTTTCATATTTGGACCTCTAGAGATTGTACATACAATGGGAAGAAAACTATGTGACATATTTCAAGTATTATAAACTGTCTACCAAATAGTGTGGACCATTTTGGATTGTACAAAAAAATGGTTCTTTAGTTTACGAACTAGATCCTCAAGGCAAATCTATTTCACACTCAGCATTTCATGTAAGCTAATTAGAATTAAATTCACTTGAAAGTGACATGGTGGGATTTGATGAGGATTTATCCCATTTAGAAGATTTATCGGTTAGTGTACTTTTGAAACCTAAGAGAATAGTTAGAAAGAGAGATAAACAACTGTGAAATTATTCTATCTCTGAGTGCTTGATTCGGTGAAAGGGTCAAGAACAGAGGATAAAGACCATAAGAAAGAATTTCCCTACGCTTCTGAGGATAGTAGTAGTTCAAGGGAGGAAGAATATTACTTCCACATTTTGAATATAGGATTCGACATAATCATAGACTTGGATACACCATACTCCAATACTCGAGATTATTGGTTACGCCTCGCTATTCCAAACTAAGCCAAAAATGCAATTAATTATCTTGTGAGATTCCAATTACACATCTAACGATATTTGGAGCTTTTGCATGGGTTAGAATGGCTTTTGGCATGATGTAGCATATCAATAATAATGAAAAGCATGTGTGGAAATCAATCTTGGAGCTCATTCATAGTGATATTTGGGTAAAAGTCCCAACCCAAAGTATTGGTGGCTCAACATACTTCTTAACCTTCATCAAAGATTATTTAAGAAAGACTTGGGTATACTTTCTTGAAGCATAAATCTCGAGCATTCGCTTATTTTATTGAATTCAAAGCTACGGTTGAACTACATTCTAATATCAAAATCAAATACTTAAGAAGTGATAGGGGAGGAGAGTTTATTTCAATTGAGTTTAATGACTATTGCAAAACAAATGACATTAAACGACAATTAACCACGTCCTACATGCCGAAACAAAATGGTGTTGCCAAGAGTAAGAATAGGACTCTTGTGGAAGCGGCTAGAACTCTGCTCAAGGAAAGTGGTTTATCATGAGGTTTTTGGACTAAAGCTGTCCAAACAGCAATGTATCTTCAATATCAATCGCCTCACAAAGCTATTAAAGGAAGGACACTTGAAGAGAAGTATTATGTCAATTAACCTGACATCACTCACACATTTTTGGATGCAAAGCCTATGCACACATTCCTATCGAATTACACCAGAAGCTGGATGATAAGGTTAAGAAATACATATTTGTTTGGTATTTGGCTTTGCATGAGAAAAGATACAAACTCTATAATCCTTTAACCAAGAAATACAAATAAGTAGGGATGTCTATTTCAATGAAAATAAAATGGCTGGTGCACTTGGTGCAGATCTGAAACTTGGGAATTGCCAAGTGGATAGTGACCTGGATTTTTTCCCATTTGATTTAAGATAAGAGGAAGAAGGTGCTGCTCAAGATGTAGAGTAGATTCGACATCAAAACAACCCTCATATTGGTAACTTCCAAAAACCTACAACAGTTAATCCTTAACCTAGTCCTCCTCCCCAAGAAACTCCCTCGATGGTACTTGAAGACAATTGAAGGAGAAGAGATAATCGATACAGCCAAATCTAGCCAACAAGGGGCTCTAAGAGTCCTAAGAGAGACTCAAAAGTTGAACTATGAATTTTGCCTTAACAAGCAAAAGTACTAAACGTACAAGACCTTGTATAGGCAATTGGTTGGTAGCCTCATATATGCTACTATAACTAGGCCCGACATTGCATATAGTGTCAACTTTGTTAGCCAACATATGGAGAAACCAAAAAAGGTCTACCTCAAGACAACCAAGAGGATTCTTTGTTATCTAAGGCATACAATTAATTATGGAACCGAATATGCCAAAAATGACATGGTCAAATTGTTGGGCTATTATGATGCCCATTGGGCAAGTGACCGACAAATCGGAGGTCAATTTTCGGAAATGCTTTCTCACTTGGTTTAGTTGTGATAACTTGGCTTTGTAAGGAGTAGCCTACAATGCCATAATCCTCTACCAAAACTTAGTATAGAGCTGCAACAACAGTTGCTTGTCAATGTGTTTGGTTGCGCACCTTGTGGCTTGCAAAATTGTTCAATGTTCTTGATTGCTAGCATCTTAGATTCAACCCAATAGCATTTGAAATCATCTACAAAAGAGCCATTCATTGATCCAATGAAACAAGCAAGAGGTCAACATATAGCTTTCAACAAGCTTGCAAAGCCTAAAGCTAATGTTGCATTAGTGCCTGGTGCAGATGTCTTTCCTTCAAATAGCGTCGACTGGCAAAACGTGAAGTCCTTCACTAGAAAATTCTTCACCATACACGCCAAATATGGAGAACTAATATATGGTGGTTTGGCATCCTCTGCCCTGATAAAAATGGGCATTTTCTTTTACGATCACATGTACGAAGTTCCAAAAAGAAAACTTTGGCCAAGGCAAATTAGCACCAATTTCTGAGCCTACGATTGATTCTCACGAGTGGCCATACGCTGACCAACTGACTATTGAATTAACGAAGAGGCAACTTCTCAAAGAGATTACTGGTAATATGAAGCCAACACTTGGATCCAAACGAGTCTACACTAGCATCTCTGTGCCGATTACCGTATTTGTTTCCATATTTAAGGCGGTCCCCTTTAGGAAATCAAACATGATGTGGGCTTGGAAAGAAACAGAATCATCACTGTTGGATAACATATTTGTCGCATGGGATTCAAAGGAAATGTAGCATAAAGAGATAAGAGATTTAATAAGGTGTAAGCTCTCTTGTGAAACAATGACCATAAGGTATCATATTTCACGTCAAACATGCTCCTTAAGTTTCATCTATAGGCGATATAAGTTTGGTCATGGCCCGATGGGACCCTCTGGACGCGGAGACGAATCAACAAGAAGTGGAGATCCCCATACATTTGCCCCATGATGAGATACGAGAAATTCATATCAATAAATAGTGCAGCCTAGAAGATCTTCGACATATGCTTGGATTGACTTTTGCTGATGTGCCAGTAGATTTTGTCTTTACTCGTAATGGACAAAATGTAAGCCCCTAATTTCCATTAGATTCTTGAATTTTAAATAGTAATGTTGAATACATATAGGATTATTAATTTTGTATCTGGTTTTGCAAATACGGAGACGAGCCGAAAAAGGTGAAAAATTGTTTCATTTTTACAAATAGGGACATTAGAAGTCCAATGGAATAAAGGATTTTATCTAATGAAAAATAGAAAACACAAAATTTTGGTTGTGTTTTGACTCTATTCTAATATAAATTTGGTTATGTTTTGACTTTACTTTTGCGTTGTCACATTTTATATGCCTGTTAGTACATTTGTGGATGTCCAAGGTTGAAATTACTTGTTAGGGTTTTAATCGTTTAGTGATATGCATTTTAATAATATTACTGGTTTTCTTTGAAGGTCTCCGCTAACCGGCAATTAGGATTTTTACTCATGAGCCAAGACAAGAACATACTATATTTGAAAAAGAGGTCAAAACTTTTTTAGGGGCACTTACAAAAAATAGAACCCTTCACTATATAAGGGTGCTTGGGTCCTCATTTCTCCACTTCATCTCTCGAGTGTCAAAGTGTCAGTTTTTTGAGATTCTCTGTTTTTCAGCTCTCGTATTCTCTGATACATTTTCAAAGGCTAATCAATGTCGAAGGAAATGGCACGGACGAAACAAATGGCTAGAGATCCCAGAGTGACTGCATTGCTCCATAAAGATGCACTAGCCATCCTAGATGAGAGAGAGAGATGGGGGAGCAGAAGTAAGAGTAGGAGTCGCATCCCAACAGCGTCTCAGGATGATCCAGCCACTCAGCATGAAGATGAGGAGGACATGGCCCACACAGTAGCTGCACAGGAGGACCAGAGTGAGCAGCAGCAGCATCAACAGTCACCACGACAAAAAAGCCCTTCCCCGACAACAACCGAGCGGGAGGAGGAAACAATGAAGTTCCTGGATGAGGAGCTTGCGACATCGGGTGAGTTGTCGATTCTTAATGATGCATTCTTCGACCCATTTCCACCAGCAATAGGCATGGACACAGCAGATTTGAGGATATCGGGTGACACCACACCTATCGTGTCACCCTAAGTCACGGCCCGGTGATGGGTCCGATGATGTCGTTGCTGGTGGGTGGTTCTGATGAGGGCACCCCGATGTCGCACACAACAAGGATGAAGCAGAAGGTGACACATAGATGGTTAGGGAGAGGAGCACATGAGCGAAAAAGAAAGAATCCTCGCAAAGCAGGCTCTACATCAAAGCGACAGAACTCTGCAGTTCAGCAACCATCACCACTGCCCACACCGCCAACATCGCCTCCACCGTCTCCACCACCTCCGCCTCCACCACCACCTCCACCACCTCCTCCACCACCACCACCTCCACCACCACCTCCACCTCCACCTCCACCACCTCCTCCACCACTTCCACCACCTCCACGTTCTGCCGCAGCTGGCCCAAGTAGGACCGTAGAGCATGGCAAGGGTAGGCCGGCCCCTCGTGCAGCACCATGGGCTGGAAAGGAGCTCCGCAGGATGCAGCCACCACATCCTCGACCGCGTAGGAAGCGCAGGATCGCAAAGTGGCTCCAAGATATACGGAGTTATCAGAAGTTTATAAAATTTCTGATACTAGGGCCCCATTTGTGAGGCTTGTAAAGGAAATAATCGATGAATTTTCCTTAGGGAACAGAGTTACGGCAGATGCTATGTCCACGATACAAGAGTTTGAGGAAATGTACCTAACACAACTTTTTGAGGACTCATTTTTGTGTGCAGTCCATGGGAAGAGCCACCTAGCTAGAAGGCTAAGGAGAGAGCGCAATTAAAAATATCATGTACATGATTTTATTTATAATATATTGAAGATTTGGTGTCAAGTATATTGAAGAATTTCAGGTTATGTGAATGCAAATTGTTGTGATTGAGTTTAATATCTGATTTCAGTACTATTTATGTGAATGCAATGATTTGAAAATTTTAGTACCATCTATGTGAATGCAGTGATTTAAAATTTTCAATACTATGGGAATGGTAGTTTCTTTAAGCATGTTGTAGCTAAGATATGTTTCCTTGCCTTGGCATGAAAATCACGCCAAGGCGCGACCAGGGCCATTTTGACATGGTCAAACGACCCCTGGTCGTGCCCTGGCGTGATTTTCACGCCACAGAAAAGACAAAAGAAATTTTTATCAGAGAAAAAAAAATTAAATTCTAAATTCAAAGAATAAGCACATCATACAATTATAACAGATAATTAGGAGAGTCCACAAGAAAAAACCGACAAAATCTTTATTCACATTCGGTCCAGTTCCTTCAGAGAGGACTTCAGCTTCTCTAATCGCTTTTCTGATGACAATACTGGTTTTAACATTTCTAATGCTAATTTAGAGGCATCACTCTCATTCTCATAAGGGCCAATTAGACCCGAGAGAATGAGCCAGGTCTCAAATCCTGGGCAGAAATCATTCAAAACGACTTTTCGGAGGACACAGTAAGCCTTTGGCGCTGACGGTGACAACTCCACCTCACCAATGTGCTTGGAGAGTGCTTTGTATTTAAGAAGCTCCATCGGTCCATCTGGACTATACTTGTTGCTGAAGTAGAAAATAAAGTTGTTGGGCAAGTTCCCAATGTAGTGGGCCAAAGACCTGTCCAGAGTTCCTGCTTCAACTTTCTTCTGAACGCCACCCCTTCGCATAGCAAATGCATCAAGCTCCACTGCGTCCTACATTTGGTTCAAATTATTGCAAAATGAGTATAATGAAGACAAACAAACATAACAAAAATACACAAGTTGAATTGTTGGGTCAGACTTGCCTCGGTCCCTTCATCAATGTCTTCGGTTTGCGCAAGCTGAATTCCTTTGCCTTTGTGCTTCACGTCAGCAGTTTTCCCTTCGAGTACCTCGAATGGCCTCGTTTGAACTGGTGGTGGTTGAAGCGTTTTCAATTGGCAAAGCGCTCTTGCCAGTGCTTGCTCGGTGGTGTCCGCGTCATGGCCGATCAGCTTCTCATACGTGTTGTCAGGTTGGGTGTCAGCGAAAGTGGAACTGCCATTCTGCAAATTTACCAACGCTGCTAGCATCTCATCTTCTCGCAAGCCAAGAATATGTTGCAAGTCATGCATGAACACATACTCTTGCCCATCAATGATGATTGGAGCAAGGCCATGGATTCGAAGCATGACATCATCGGACTCATCGATATCTTCTATCTCCGCTAATGTGGATGCACCTGTCGCCTCTTGCGCAGCCAAGACTGCTTCGTGCTCCACGGATAAATCTTCCTCTTCACCCGGGTCGTGCATCTCGTTCACCTGCTCACTAGGATTGTGTTCGTTGTGGCCCACAGTCGCTGGAAACTCATTAAGCAAAAAAATAATTGTAATCTCACCCGGATAGAAACTTCCTTCCTACACTTTCAAGATCAAAAGTTTTCAGCTGATCCTTGGTCAGCTCCAAGTAATGATCGTTACCCAAGTGACTAATAAATCTATTGAGACGAGCAATAAAGGGTCTATCTCCTTTTCATATATAACTAAGCAAGTTATATGGAATCCACATGATAGTTGAGCCAGGAATTTGTATGGCATAAGGCTTCAAAGTTTCATCTATATACTCACTCACATACGTGAATGCATCCGTATTAGCCCGTAGAGTGGCAAGCGTGTCTATTCTACCAGTGAACATACAATAAATACGATCTAACTGATCTAAAAACTGTGTGGGGGCTAGCAGATTGGCCAACTCTATTGTAGAGGACGACATTGTGATGCAACTAAGAACACTACTTTACCAGCTAACTAGTAGTCTAATTGAACAAGACAAGCTAAATTACGAGGAAAGAAATTTCAACAAAGCAAGAAATGACAACAAAATGAAAACCCCCACTCTCATATAGAGGGACGTGTTTCTAAAAATAGATATTATTATGAAACAAAATAAAGCATTTCTATTTATAACAACAATCCAATTTGTCAGTAATATTTATCACAAAGGAATATTCGAATTACAATCCAACATAAATTGCTTCTATTCCATCTCATCAGTTTTCGTAGCTTCTCTAGCGTTGTTTTCCAAAACATTGGATGTTGGTGTCCTCGGCATCCATCTCTTTTCAACTCGAACTCTAGACATCCTCCATTCTTGATACCTTGTTTTAGCATTAGAGGATTGCCATGCCGTCTTTCTAACTGAATTTGAATTGGAGATCATTGAACTCAACTCTTCAGTTCTTGTGTTTTTGAAAATGTCCTCGGCCCAAAACTCCTCTGTAAAACTATTGGAATATCCCCACCAATGCATTGCTAAGACCCTTTCCTCCGCCATGGCGTGAATTTTTGAAATATGCAGCCTTTGCCCTGTAATGACTCTTTTCCATGCCTTGCGTATTCCAGATAGCTAATGATCCGTAGGTTTTCATAAACCAAGGTCCATGAGCATAGAAGATGTGTTGTTCATAGAAAATTTGTATTAGTTTAAATCTTTATAATTACATAAATACGAAAGTAAAAAATATGAGACACACATACCATATAGTGAGTTATGTGTGTTCCTCCCTATGCATCGATCATCAATTCAATAAATGTTTTGACTTCTCTTGCGTATCTGTCCAAATCTTCATCTCTGACAATTTCTTTGTTGATAGTTTGTGAATGCTTGCCAAACCTTAGCACGTGTACTTGCCATGCAAGGATCTGAGCCAATATTTGTTGTGCATTGACTTATTTTCTTCCAGTATTCCCATTCAACACTGCTTTCACGTGCAGTATGATTTGACAATAAGTGTCTCGCTTTCGCACCACCCATTGAAACTTTTGCTGGAACATCTTGCGTTTTTCCACTCATCTCAACGTCTTTGGTAAGGCTCACGTGGCCCCCATGCAATCCCATATCGGATAAAATTATCTCTAGATTTCTAATGCTAACATCTGCTCTTGATTTGGGCTGCATGGTCTATTGGTAACAATAATGCAAAAATAATAATTTGTCCAGTATTCGTAATTCACCATGCATTGTGCAAAAATGGACTCTTTTGAGAGGAATGTTCAACATAGGACTCCAAGCTTTGTCTAGATTGTGCCTATTTGGTGCAAGACATTGGTTGCAATTCAAAATACTTTTGTTCCGCCCAGATTCAAACATACAATATATACAAAAATTCTTTGCATTTGCACCAAGACCACAACCGTACATGCATTTCAAGGTCTTCAAATCAGCAGCTAGGTGCCATTCTACAGCAAAGCTTTCTCCTTCAACATTGAGCAATTTGCTTTCATTTTGTGCATGTATTATCTTAGATATACTACATTTTTCAAATAGCCACTCAAGTACGTCGTGAAACTCCTTAGGAACTTCAAATGCAGCTATCCACCATATGTGATTTTCGGATTGCACGCTAAATTCCTTACAATAACTTCCACCAAACTGTTGCAATTCACGATTCATCAAGGTGATTGTAACACGTTCAAGTTTACACCCTTTTACGATTTCTGTTTCGTCCAACTTAATAATAAATATAACTTTACCTCCGCAATATGTAAAACAAAAATTTCATTACGAAAACATATTAGTTGAAGAAAAGCATACAATTGAAAACCGAAATCCACAATAAATGTTCTTACTATTTGTTTTAACTTCGTAATGTCGGATCATCATCGCTTGGACCTTTTTCAGATCTAAGAATATATTGTTGCCTTGATGATAATGAAAACATGTCGGAGGTCCTTTCTTCTTATTGGTTACTGTAAAAGAATCTTCAATATGCTGAAACTCTCCTAATTCAGAGAGCAAAATCGAATTGCATTCTCGTTTGGTGGATTCAACAAGTTTATAAGTAGGTTAAGAATTTTTTTGAGCAGCTACCTATCCCTTTGAGGTCGCCCACCAACAAGCAATCTTCTGCACCAAACCGCTCTTCAAACAGCATTCGATTGGATTCAAACCAATCACAAATGCCAAGCAACCCTCCAAAAGAATTTTTCAGCTCCAATCTTTGCTTGCCTTCTGATTCAGCCGACAATTCCCTGTCTCAGAGTCCTTTTAACAGTTTCGAGTCGTTCCACGAATCTCCACAGACTCGGTTTTGTGCTTCCTAGCCAACAAACCGTCGTAAATTCGCAGCTCTCTGTTCTTGTCCGGTAATTGTAGCCACCAAGGGCTCTGATTCCAAGTTAAGAAAATAGTTTAAAAACCCGACCGGATCAATCACCACAGCACAACGTCAAGTGCAATAAGACAAGACGACAAAATTGCTCTCCACAAATTGTATATTCAACTGATAAGCAAGTACAAAGATAAAGTTGCTTAAAAGCACTCAAAGGGCTCATAAAAGAAAGACGGCCCGACAATTCTAGAACTGAGCACACATGGTGCCGTCGAAATAAGAAAGCACTGTATACGTCGATCATTGATATTTTAACTAATAACCATTGGTTTATTTACTTGAGGGTGAAGATGTGTGTGTACATTTTTTTAACCTATTCTCGTAATACCAACATGATTCATTATTATGATATGATTTATATTCAGACGATGTATGTAGGGATTACGAAAAATGCATCAATGTTTAACAATTTTTGGATCTTAAAAGCTTTCACAATAATCCACGTCTAGAAAAGAGAATAGAGCATCCATTGAATGACTGCACTCATTGTAAATTGCAATATAAAAATTTTTCGACGGTGCAATTGAAAACTTGAAAAGTTCTCAAGTTGAAAGAAAAAGAGACAAATCGGAATTATTTTTAAAACATAGAAGCACTTCAAGATAAAGCATTTATGAATTTATTAAAACAAAATAGTGCTCGGTGTTATAATATGAATACAAATCACAACTTTGACTAAAAGTGAAGCTTGAAAGAATTGTATGATGTTTTGATGACTCCAATTATCAGCTTTGGTAACAAGTGACATAAAAAAATAAAATGTTATCTATTGAAATTGGTAAATAAATTTCACTCATTAATTAAAATTATGATTTCACACACAACATGAAATAACACCAAATTACACCGAAACGAATCGAGTTCATGTTAAAAATTTCATAAGCTTCTTTCTAAAAAATAAAACTTAAACTTTTCAAAAACGGACAACTCTAATGATATAGTGTATGCACCGAAGGTAAAGTTAATAGAAAATGATTAAGACGGATATATGAATGAATGGAATTCTCTCAATCAAACTCCAAAGAGAAAGCATGTGAAAATGGTGTGAAGAAGCAAATAAGAATGAAACTTGGGATTTTTTGAAAATTGCTAAAACAATGTCTTTTGGGCTATTTTGACCCTTCAGCTGTATTTTTTCGACCTTGGGCTATTTTGACCCTTCGGATGCACTTGTAGCCACGCCATAGCTAGACAAATTGCATGCGAGACCAAATAGGCTTGTCGGCATCCTTTGGTGTTTGCGTGGCTATGGGCATGGCAAATGGCTGTTGTGTTGGGCCATTCTGACCCTTCATATACATTATCTACCCATTTTACAGACTGTCATTTTTCGTGAGTAAATATACATACTTTCATAAACTAGTTTAGAAATTTGTTGAATCCTCACATGGAGTGAGATTAACTTCCATCAAATAAATGTGCCGATTAGGCCTTGTCATGGCAAAAATGCATTCTTGTGTGAAAGGGGACATTCAATCAAAGTTTTAAATGGGCTTGGTTGCAATACAACCACATGTATGTGAAAGTACCTTAAGTTTGAAGTGACACCTACTCTCTCAAGCCCCCTTTAGACTTTCCTTAACACACTAGAGTTAGCATGCAATCTTTTCTTAAAACAACATAATTGACGTTAATTAGATTTTTGAACCTTTTCAAGAGCTAAATTACATTGCACAATTTAGCCTTTTGGCAAGGTAGTGATTTAAGAGAGAGAGAGAGAGAGAGAGAGAGAGAGAGAGAGAGAGAGAGAGAGAGAATCCTATCTTGTTAGAAAGAGAGAAAGATTGTCTCTCATGGAAACACCACAGGCAAAAGTCTTAACAAACTTTTTAACAACTCCAAAAAAAAATCACATGATATAAAATAGGTTTGACTATCCCAACTAGAATCATTCCAAAGAAGAAAATTCAAACAAGCTTTCAACTAAAACTAACGTGAAACAAAATGTAAATAAAAAATTCCATCAAAAGTCAATTTTGTGTATTAAAAACCGTTGTTTGGGCCATTACTAATCTAATCCCCAAGCAAGTAGATCTACCATTACCTACTTTATGTTTTTTGCATTAAAAGACTCTCTTGGTGTGGCCTCATGCACATTGTGCACCCTAGATGCACCCTCTAGATGCACTCCACTTTCATAAGTGCAAGTTGTGGTAAGGCACTAGATTACTCTTAGAGAGTGAGATTACTCTTAGAGGATGTACCTTTACATGGGGGTTTTTATGTCTAGCAATGCATTCCTTTGCATGCTACTTAAAGATGCAACTATAATTCAAATCAATTCCACAATGTGCATAGCCCAATGATGGAGCTTAATGGCACCAAATAGTTCATTGTAGACACAATGCACTTTTGCCGATTGCCACTTGGACTTTTTTCAATGGTTGATTATAGAGACCGGCCAAAATCAGAATGTTTTAAACAAAATCCAACAATGGTGGTGCTCTGCTTTAAATCATCTAGTGCCATCAATAAACTTTGCTACTACCATTCCTTTTTGGGGCACATCACATCAAAATGTTGAAAGTTCAACCAAAACACAATTTCATGTGGCCATTCACCTACCTGCTCCTGCTGCATCTGCTGCTTCCACCTTCCTTGTTCCTTCTGCCTGCTGGCCTGCTTCTCTGCACTCCTCTTCTACTTTCACTGATTTTTTGGTGATCTCGCTATCTCGCCATTGCTTGTCTTGAAGTGCTTGCTCTAAAGCTTTTCTTTCACTTTAATCTCCCCTTTCTGATGTTGCTCTCTTCCCTTGCAATTTGAGATTTGTGGGTGCCTGGATGATGTGTCTCGGATTTGCAGTCTTAGGGCACCCACTGGGTTGTCTTTGATTTGTGGGTTTTGAAGGCAGATCCAGGCAGATGTGGATGATCACTTCAGCTGGGGAAGTTTCCTGCCATAATGAGAAGTGATCTGTTTGTCAAAAGCAGCAGCTGAAATGAATGTGTCTAGATTATGTTTCTGCAAGGTTGGTCGTTTTTAACTTTGAAGCTTTATCTTTCATAGGCCGGAAAACTGTAGCAGGAACCTACTATTGCATGCATGAAAATATTTCCTTGTGAAGCGAGATAAAAAAATCAGCAAGTTAATTTTATCTATGAGAAGCAAAGTGAAGATTTCTTTGCTTATACCAAAGACCTTGTAAGTGGACTGTATGAAGTTGAAAGTTGCAGTTTTTTCTCTTATGTTTGTGGACCATTTCAGTGTTCGCATTTTCGTATGCTTATAGTACAATCACCAAAGCGATAGCTGGAATTGGTACTTAAAACTTGTTCCGGAAGCTAAATTGTTCTCGAATTTGTTTGTTATGATCAAATTTTTCAGATGGGCACAAGGTCACAATCTAGTCCAGTTAATAAAGCTCGTGCTAGTACTGGTAAAGGTAAGAACCAATCCAATCGCATTGTGCATGGATATTCTGTGGTGAAGGGCACTGCAAATCATCCATTGGAAGATTATTTTGTAGCAGAGTATAGGTCATCTGGGAACCATGAGCTCGGGCTTTTTGCTATATTTGATGGTCACCTGGGGAACAGTGTACCTGCCTTTTTGCAAAATCATCTCTTCAACAACATTTTAAATGAGGTATTTAAGAGATTGTAATCCATGACACGGGTTTCTAGGCACATAGTAGAATCTTTGATGCGATTTGGTTCCTCTCCATTCACATTCTGGATCTACCATTAATATTTTTCCTGCAATCATGAGCCCCTGAGATGTACAAATATTTCCAATCAGAAAAAGGTTTTGGTAGATTTTCTGATTAAACGTTTTAATGAAATTTTGGCCAAGACTTGTCAATGCTAATCAAAGGTTTATACATTCTCAATCTATCACAATGCAATTCTTTCCTGAATGTCTGATGCTTCTGTGGAACGGTTTTTGTATAGGCTACTTCTGTGTCTATCAGGTTCGTAGATAGTAGAATTTATTTGTAACGATTTTTATAAATTTTTCTGATTGAGTGATCTCTTTGCAAGGAAGATGGTTGTATGAGACTTGATTGCAATGCAGCCAGGGTTCTTGAAGGATCCGGCAAATGCAATAAAAAATGCATACAGCCAGACGGATCGAATAATCTTGGATAGAGAAGCTATGCTGGGTAGTGGTGGTTCTACTGCGGTGACAGCCATTCTGCTCGATGGGAAGCGCTTGCTTATAGCTAACATTGGAGACTCCAGGGCAGTGCTGAGCAGAGCAGGCAAAGGAGTTCAGCTCTCTGTAGACCATGAGCCTAGCGAGCCATCAGAGAGGGTGAACATCCAAAATAGGGGTGGCTTTGTCTTGAATATGCCAGGTGCTCAGATGTGTGCAAAAATTTTCCCCTAGCTCTCTGCATTTGGCTTTTAGTCAACATTCGTAGTGTGCAATCATCACGTCTGAGTTTTCTGCTCTGTATCATTAATCTACAGGAGATGTTCCTCGAGTCGACGGGCAGCTGGCTGTCGCAAGAGCTTTTGGTGATAAGAATCTGAAAGAGCACTTGAGTGCAGATCCAGATATCAAAGAGGAGACGGTTGATCCAGCAACTGAGTTCCTTATCCTTGCCAGTGATGGCCTTTGGAAGGTAAGCTTTTGCTGTACAATGCACATTGACTCATTTTGCAAGGATAGGGAAAGTTAGAATCAAAAGGGCCATGCCTGCAAACCCTTGATATTTTTTGGAGTCTTCACATGATTCACATTCATCTCGTGTTAAAAGCGTGCTATATGGAAATCTTTTATCAATCTTCTGTGGTACAGCGATGTAGCTTGCTTCATGTCAACTGCCTGTAAAGGTCATACATAGTACTTAAATTTGAATTAGTTGTGTTTGAGGCTTTTCATTCTACTGTTGGATTGTCGAAGGTGGTGCAAAATCAAGAGGCTGTTGATTTGGTCAGAAAAATCCGTAATCCCAAAGCTGCAGCAAAACGGCTGACTGATGAAGCCCTTAGCCGGAAAAGCAAAGACGATATATCTTGCATTGTTGTTAGGTTTCGATAAGCATCAATTCTGCAGTCTGCGCTGCGCATCTCTTTGATGGTAGGTCTTCAATTCCGCGGCTACTATGAACTTCTACTTTAATCTATGCAGTACTCTGCCAGGCGTACTAGAGGCAAATCAAAGTCTTAGCTGGTAACATAGTATTTTCTTAACAATTTCTCGCTTCTTGCCAGTTTTGGACTCAGGTACAATGGCATACTGCCATGTTGCCGCTGACCTGGAATTGACAAGTGCTTTGCGCCGAGCTTGCTCAATTTCTTCTGGAATTACATACTCAATCTATTGTGGCTGTTGAAAGCCAGAAGCTTTTTATCAAGATTAATGCAATGGAGCACATGAACGAATATAATGCTGAGCATGAGCTCATCATATATCTGCAGAAAACTACAAGTTACTGGATTAAATTTTTTTCCGAATTCCGGCTTTGCCTACAAGAAGTCAAAAATCAATAAAAATCTTATGAAATTATAAAGTGAGAAATGTCCTGTCTTTAAGTATGTGAGTCCAAACTTTGGGGGTAGTAGGGCATTGATAGTTTCACTATAACTCAAATCAATCTTTTGCAGCTGTTCAATTTGTTCACAGGGGATAGTGTAGATTTTCACATTTTTCATTTGTAAGAGCAATGAGGGTATTGATGTTGCTGATCGTACCTGTTACAGATCCAAATATTTTTGTTTGTTGGCCTTATGATTTTTGTTTTGGTTGTGTAGAGCATTGATCGGCCACTAGGTAGTTTTGTTTGTACCAAGCCTTTACTGCTCTTCTCTATCATAACACAGATTGTGAATCATCCAACGGGGTTGGCTCAACTCATTAGCTTTTGGCATCCAAAGTTTCTTTGGTTCCGAAATTCAAGCCCCCCTTGGAAACCAAGATGCATAAAACAGATTGTCATGGAGTATGTGCTTTAAGATTTGTGTGCATTCCATTTCCGTTATGTTGTATATAGACCACAAGAAATTAGATGCCAAGAGATATGGCTAAAAACCTGAAGCAAGAATGACTGAGCTTCTACTAAGATTCTGATCATTATTTCCCCCCTCCCTCAACCTTTCCTGCTGCTCGCGATGCCTGTGCGCTGTGACGCGTGCTGTGTACATGTGACTTGGGCAGCTGCCCGGGAAAACCCGCCCCCCGTGCGCTTTCCTGGCCCCGCCCCCTTCCCGCTCCGACGTTCAAAAATGGAGCACTACTTTGCTTCTTCCTCGTCATCATAGGTATTCCGCCATCGCCATCGCGAGCGGCAGATGCTCCTCCTTATTGGCAGCGGCTACCTGCAATGGCAGCTGTTTTCTATGAAGGATTTGCAAAGTTGGAGGCCGGGGTATGCTGCTGCTGCTGGTACTACTGGATCGTACCGGAATTCCATGAGGCGAGTGATAGCGCCTGCGGACAGGAAGGCTATGGCCCTCTGGTTTTGAACTAAAGCTTGCAATGAGTCATTCTTTACTATCGCTGTGTCAGCAAAGGTTTTGTTCCAAAAGGAATACGTTTAATTTTACATTGCGAGAGGGATTATTATCTCTAAATTATGGCTGTGCAAGTTGCAAACCTAGACTATGGGGGTTTCGAGATGAACGTGTGCAAGCAAAACGCCAACGAGTACAAAGTCCGTTGGTTTCGAGATGAACGTGTGCAAGCAAAACGCCAACGAGTACAAAGTCCGTTGGATGAGCCAGTTGCACTTCAGAAGACTCTGACAAAAGAACTCTCCGACTACACATTCGTTCGATGGCAGCAACAAGCTAGAGAGAACTGATTGCATAGATGTCCTTTGAGACTACTCCATGGATACAAGGCTCAATTCCTTTTACAAGTAAAATTCCGTAGTTTACTCAGAGATAGCATTCATTAGCTTTTGTAAGTAGGATCACGCACTTCGTGCGATTGTTTTGTGATTTGATACCATTGTTATTACAACACCCTTTTATACAAAAGCACTATTTTTCATATCAGTTGTATTCATGTTGAATGTTTGAATGCCTTTCAATCTTTCTCACCATTATTAAAACTTATCTGTCAGAAATAGAAAATAGCACAGCTATCTCAGACACCTAAATCGTTCGCATTCTCTATGGTTGTCTATGACACCTACTCTAACATTTTAATCAAATCAGAACTACTCTAGTTCTTAGTCTCTAAGTAATCCAAGATCCTTATTCGTCATTTTTCAGCTATTTCATCATTTTTTTTCTTTGTTTGAGGGTGACGGCCTCTATTCTGCTGTGGCCTATCAGACCACCCTTTGTGTGTGTCAGTTTGCCATCATCCCCAACAGAGTGGTATTAGAGCCTGGTTTTGGATTTAATAGTCTTAAAATTAAGAACCTTATACATTCTTATTTTCTAGAGCTAGTTTTATATCTGATTTGACATTCATCAATTCATTCTAGAAGTTGCAATGTTTTTACATTCTTCCCAAATAGACTAATAATTACATGATACAAATCTCAATAAAATGATCTACTCCAAATAAATTTGCAAATTTGTGCAAACAAAAAAATTTAAATACCATGAAAATTGAGCTAATATTTAGTATCTAAAATGCATCATCATCGGTATCAACACCTCCAGACTCAACATCATTATTAGAATCTGTAGAAGGTGAAAAGGTAGATGAGCCATCCTCTTCCACAAGAACATCATCCTCATCTTTATGCAAACCGAATTTAGCTTCAATTTGTTTACGTGTTCTTCTGGAGGATGTTCCAGTCTCGTTAGGGTAGACTTTGGTTGGAAGCCGTGCTTTGACAATATCTTTTGTCGTCTTTCTAATGCGACCCGATTTAGTTTGTTGAAAATCAAACACAAGAATATCAACTTCATCAAGAACAAGTACACTTGTGTGCGGTTGTTTTTGGCTCCCTTTTGTTTTCTTTTTCCAGATGCATTGGTCACCATTTCTGAACTATTCTTTCCATTAAATGGATTAGAATGTTCTGTTTGAAACCAATGTACCACAATGGATTCAAGTTTTCCATTTGAAGATTTTGATAAATTAAGAACTTTGGACAACCAGAAAGAATGACCAAGTGGATCATCATCAGCAAGAGTAGTAGCGATGGTACCAACTTTCATGTCTTGTACACTTCCGTGCCACATATTCATAAGGTCCTCTTGCCTTTGACGAGATCTTCAAGCACACAAATACATCTCTCTTGATGGTGCATTACCTAGCATATTCATTTTACAGACAACATTAGAATCACATTTAGTGGTGCACAATAAATGGATGGCCATGAAAATGGATTTTTCAAATCAATATCAATATTTTTTTTGCAAGAAGAATGGACTCCAAAATGATGCTTTTACACTTTCCAGTTACATTTGAAACTTTTGCAAGACATCTCATCCCCAAGAATGTCCTCTCTCTTGTGACGCACTCAAAGCTTTAACTCTAAAAAAAAAAAAACCATGAGCACTTTCATCCTTCTTTTGAAGACTTTGAAAAAATTTACACCTTAGGGTTAGGACCCTAGATGTAGACTTGGACTCATAAACCTTTTTCAAGGTTTCCCAAGCTTCACTAGATGTTGTGCACTTACCAACTTCCTTGAGAAGCTCATTAGTCACATTCATCTTGATCACATGTAGAGCTTTTTTTGCCCTCTTGTCATGCCTCAATTGCTTTTGAGGTGCCAAAGGTCTCTCCTCCACACCTACAACAATATCCATCAAATCATTCATCTCTAGCAAAGACTCCATCCTCAGCTTCCAAGTTGAATAATTTGTTGAGGTAAGCCTATCATTGCCTTCCAACATGAAGCCACTTGAGGTTGCCATGTTGCAATGATCTAATCTTCTCTTTGAAGCTGTTCTGATGCACTTAGCACTCTCTTGCAAATCAACAAATGAAAATCAAGAAGAAATTACAAAGATTTGGAAACAATCTAGCCTCTCATTTTCTCTCTTGTAGCAAATCCTAGCACATAGAATGTTGATTTCTTGATCACAATAGATCTAAACACAATATGATGAATTTCTGCTAGAACCTAAGATTGAAACACACTCTTGAAAAAGTCCAAGAACTTAAAATCAAGAGATCTGATCAAGTTTAGGATTCTTCAAAAAATATAAAATATTGAATCAAGCAAAATCTATTTGCAAAAGCTAGAATCTTGATATGTCAACTAGTAGAATGTAACATCCACAACCATGAGCAATTTTTGTCTCCACATTCCAGTAAGTGGTTTAAAAAATCGGCCTACTCCAAGTGATTTGACCTAAAATGATGCTAGGATCAAAGATCCACTTTCTATACTTGAAAATGCATGATTTGAAAATGCCTTTATTGACAAAAATAAATCTATCTCTAAGTTGAAATTTCATGTTGGCCTCAATATTGTGAAAATAGTTCAACTAAACTAATTGAATTTTTCACAACTTTTACAGGGTGTCCAACCTCGAGGCTAAGTGGACAACGTGTCGGTAATCACGTCTTTCCCTAAAATTTTGTCTCTAATTCGAAACAATCGATTAGGCTTGAAAAATAATATACTTAAATTGTAAGCACACGGACAATTTCCTATTAAATCAATCTAAAGTTTATTTGCAGGTAACTCCATGTTAGCCCCAAGGAATCCCTTGTATTTAATGATGGCATTAGAAAAGTTATTGTGACATTTTTTTTGTGAGTCCACAAGTAAACTCAATTTTGTAAGCAATAATGCTTAGGAACCTTAGACTTAGACCCTTTTCCATTTAAGTTTAACTATTACCAAGAAATATTTGTAATACTTTCAATTTAGAAAGTCTAAGTTTAAAGTTAATTCTAAGTTTAGAAGTTCTAAGTTTATTTTGTTAAGTGAACTTCATACAAGAAATCACTTCTTAGAATAGCTTAGCAATAAGCTTTGGGAGTATCCCATAAGCATCTTAGCATATGGGCCTACCACTCATTGTATATATAGAAGTGGATTTGGGAACCTTAAGTAACACTTGTATAAGCCCAAGCTTTAATAGAACTAATCTATTCTTGCTTAACTTGTGTTCCCACTTGTGGATAGAATACTTGGTGGTAGGTGCTCGAGCCACACTAAGCTTTCCTCACTTGGTTTTATGTTATTGTGCTTGTTATTATGGGATTATTTTTCTATGCACTCATCTTTCCTTCTCTTGCGAGAGTTGATTAGGATTACTTAGGAATAAATTAGGAAATCACTACTTGGGGGGCAGCCATAGTGGTCATTAGGGTTAGGTTAATTTAGGATACTCTCTAGTTGGGGGAAGCCTTAGAGAGCTAACCTAGGACATTCCTTAGTTGGGAGACTACCTTAAGGAACTAGTTTAGGCCTTTTCTCTCTCTAGAAGGGTGAGCCTTAGAGGTTTTGTTATGCAAGAGAACATAAGAATGGAGTGGATCAAACCCCACCACCACTATACTTCAATGTCTTTTAGGAACCATAACCCTACTAGTTGGGAAGCCATAGTAGGGAGAAACCTTAAAAGACAACACCCCATCATCATGAGATTTGATGATTTGTTATTTTTTTGGGGGCACCATTTAGTTTGATGCCAAGGTTTATTGCACAAGAAGTAGAGATTTTTCTTAATTGCTAACTTGCGCGCCTTGTTCTTGATTTCCAGTTTCTCGTTTTGGTGAGCTGCAATATCCAATTATGATACAAGATCAAGGTGAGCCTTCTACTTTTGTTGGCAAGAAGAAAGATAGATCTAAGTTAACATGTTTCTATTGTGGAGTGTTTCAAGAAGAAAAGAGATCAAGGTGAGAAGCAAGACAATTTCATTTTTTATGAGGAGGTGTTGATGAGCAAAATTCAAGTGATTCTTTTTTTATGTCTTCTTGTTTACTAACCAGTGATGGAGATATTGATCCATGGTGGATTGATAGTGGAGCAAGCTTTCATATGACATGTCACAAAGAGTAATTTACTTCTTTGGTGCCTTATGAAGGAGAGAAGAAGGTCATCAACATGGCCAATGATGGTAAAGTTGTTATCAAGGGCACTGGTACTATTCATATTTTTTCTCTCATCTACAAACAAGAATGTAAGCTTGACGAATGTTTTTTTCATACCTTTCATTACTAAGAATGTTCTTAGTGTTAGATTTTAATACTCAGCCTTAACAATCATTCAAGTAATGAGAATCTTGAAAACAGCTCTAGGCCGACTACATATTTCAGACCTTCACATTTTTTGCAATCTTTGTTTATCCCTTAAAACATTTTTTAGGCACCTTCATCTTTTTTGCCCTCTTCGCCTTTTTGCACCTTCGAGAAAATGCAACACAATAACCAAAATGCCTTGAAATCCATTTCAGGCATACCTTTAGAATTTACATATTTTCTCTGTTCAAAGGCACCTTCGGATTTTTCGGGTTTTTAGTAACAGTGGCAGACCGACTTCGCCAAACTATCATCAACACCCTAAAACAATTGGACAGCTGAATATCCGATGGGCAGTTACCTACTTTGTACATATACAAAGACTGGTGTAAATAACATTCAATGCTTGTAAGATATTTTTGACACTTGCAATTATATACTACTAGCTGAATCAAGCTAAGTAAGGTTTTTAATCATCAGAGTTTTTTATAGCTAGCATAATCATGCTCAACATTCAAGCTGAAGTTATCACTTCAAGCTATTGTACTCACTGTTGATATTAATCAGAGTGCAATTTTTGTCCCACTACTGTATTGTTCTATTGCGCAATTTTATGAATCATTTATCTTGAATATTTCTGCTGCTAACTGTTGCGTTTCCATTCCTAAATGACCACGCTCAAGCTTCCGCTGCCTGTCCTCTCGATTTACAACATGGTATCAAAGCGGGCATTCTAGTAATCTACATTTCTACTGTGGATCAGTCTTGTTTTTATCAAGGTGTTTTAAATAACGGGCGCGCAGCCAACAATATTCTGATTTCGTTGTTTCTACCAACGATCTCATTCAAACCAGAATGGATCCATCTTCTAGTTCATCTCTCATTGAAAAACTCGATGGAGACAACTACCATCTCTGGAAATTCAAGATGAGGGTCATACTACTAGCCAAAGAACTGTGGGACATTGTTGATGGCACATAGCTCAAACCATAAGGTGATGTAGCCAGCATCACCAAGTGGAGACTAAGAGATGGCAAAGCATTTTCCATAATCACCTTCAATATAATGTCCTACACACAGGATATTAGTCTAAGCATACCAATCAAAGCAACAACACAAGGGAATGGGTGGTGGATAAAAAAACCAGCCCACCAACCGAACCTAGATTGTAGAGATCTAGCCCCCAAGCTATGGATCAATCATAGTCATGGAAAGAGGAATCACACTAGCAGCATGTAGCTACCAATCACAGACTCAAGCATACACTAGTGAGAGCCCAATAGGTATACCTATACCGTCCAAGGCTCATGCACCACTAGTAGTGCATTGTGACACCTCACTAGACACCTATGCAGCCTATCTGGGCCACGTCATCTAGTTCTCTAATGACTCACTGATAGACCCATACCAACTCCACCACCATTTGTTTAGGCTTACAACCATTAATTATGACCATATACACATAAGGGCCCCAATTCTCTTTAGCCACAATTAGCTTACGAGTTGTTGGTCTACCGGTCCCTAGCATGGACACACTACCCGAGACCAGTCATGGGCATGACACTCAGCATAAAAAATACTCAGATCAGCCACATACATGCTGCTCAGGCTGCTAAAGATGCATGGGACATCTTAGCAAGTCTCTACGATATTAGGGATGTTAGTTCTAAGTTATACTTGAGGAAGAAATTTCTGACCAAGAATCTACTCTCAGTAAGGAGAATCACCGATTTAGGTCGGAGGGTCGAATTCGATATAATCAGTTGCACAATTCTTGACAAATCCCTAAAGGTTCTAGCCTTTGTAAGAAGAAGTGACTATCTTCACAAACTCAGCCATTGCTACTCTTTTAATAGTCAAGCTCTTCTCACAGTCACTTCTGAATCAAATGATATGTTGTGGCATTTCAGACTTGGCCACCTCAATTTCAATAGTATCCAGCAAATGTTTGCTCAGCGACTAGTACAAGATCTATCTTTTGTCAGCAAGCCAACTTTTCCATGCGCAAACTGTATTATCAGCAAGCATGCAAGAAGCCCTTTTATTTCAGACTCAATTCATACTTCCAAAGACTTGCTTGGGGTGACCTTGTACACAACGACATTTGTGGCCCGATGCAGACTGCTTCCACAAGGGGAGCTCTCTATTTCCTAACCTTCATCGACAACTTCTCTCAAAGGACTGCTACTTACTTTATGAAGAACAAATCCGAAGCATTTAAGTTCTTCAAGTAGTTCAAAGCGTCTGCAGAATAAGACCCAGAGGAAGATCAAGGCTCTACGCATAGATGGAGGGAGAGAGTATATCTTCACAGAATTCAAGGAGTTCTGCAAGGCCAATGAGATACATCAGCAATTCACAAGCATCTACTCACCTCAGTCCAATGGTGTAGCTGAAAAGAAGAATTGGACACTCATTGAAAGCGCCAAGAGCATGATGGCCCATGCCTCTCTTCCAAAGAATTTATGGACAGAAGTTGTTACTATAGCTGCCTACTTGCATAATTGATCCATCACCAAGGCCCTGAATGGAAAGACACCTTATGAGGTGTGGACATGATCAAAACCATCACTCAAATATATTCGAGTGTTGGGATGCATCGCTTTCGTTCAGATCTTTGATGATCTAAGAAGAAAGCTAGATGACAAGAGCAGGAAAACGATTTTCATCGGCTATTTTCCAGACCACAAGGCATACAAGCTCTACAATCTAGATACCCAGAAGGTATTCACCAGTAGAGACGTCATTTTTGTGGAAGACCAGTTCATCGACCACAAGGGGAAAGCTGTGGAAAAATCCGACCCAAGAATCAAACAACCAAATTCCGATCTAGGGATTCAACTGCAGAAAAGTGACACTGACACCAACATTGAGTCAGAACCTCAACAAGTCAACTCACATCAGAGGACCAAAGTTCAGTCCAGAAGGTCGAATAGGTCCAGATAGCCTCCATCCAGATTTATGGATGATCCGGCTTGTTCCTTCGTACAAGAACCAACAACTGTTTTTGAGGCTATGTCTACTCTTGATGCTGACCAGTAGAAAGCAGCGATGGACACTGAATTCGATTCTCTAATAGAGAATGATACATGGACAGTCACTGAGCTATAAAGGACTAAAAACTGATTCCATGCAAATGGATATTCAAAACAAAGTATGACGCTGAAGGAAGGCTAAATTGCTACAAGAATAGGCTAGTCGCCAATTGCTACTTCCTGATTCCAGATCTGGATTATTCTGAAACCTTCAGCCTAGTTGTCAAACCTGTTTCGATCCATCTACTTCTCTCCTTTTGCAGCCGCAACAGATCTTGAAGTCCACCAGATGGATGTCCAAACCGCTTTCCTTAATATAACCATCGAAGAGGAAATCTATATGTCGCAACCAGAGGGATACAAACTCAAGGGCATGCAACAACACCTTGTATGTAAAATCCACAAGGCTCTCTATGGGCTAAAATAGTCACCCAGAGCCTAGTTTCAAAAAATCAATGCATTTATGATCGAGAATGGTTTTATTCCGAACTCGGCAGACTTGAATGATTACTTCAAGTTTGTATCAGATTACTTCATCATCATCACTCTCTATGTAGATGATACATTACTATTCAGTAACGATCTAAATCTGATGAAAGATACGAAATACATGCTGGCCCAGGAGTACAAAATGACTGATGTGGGTCCAGCCCACTATTGTCTTGGAATCCAAATCCAACGAGATCGACCCAACAGACTGAAGTAAAGATACTTTGGATATGTTTTTTAAAGTGTTTGAAGGGTCAAGTAAGGTCAAGAGAGTAGCAAGAAAGTGTTTTTCAAGTTTACTTTAGTTGTTCTGTCTTATGTTTGAGCAATTTCATGTGAATGTGTGCAAATTGTCAAGATATGGTGAAACTAGTTACATTGTTTTGCATCATTTTGATGTTGGAGTTGTACTAGCATTCTTGGCTGGTTTTGCTGATGGAAATGAAGCTAAGGGAGACTCATTATATCACTCATTCATGGTCAAGTCATCAAGTGATGATGATATCTTATGACAAGATAGAGATGGAGGCTCATTCATGGATTTTCTTGGTGGAGACATATCAAGAACAAACAAAGATGGAGGAGACATACAAGCATTGGTTGATTATGCACATTTATTGTTTGTTTGTTGTTATTTTCTAGAGACTTCAAAACTTGAAGGATGGATGAATCATTGCATGTACATTCTATTTGGTTCTTCATGTTCTAGTTACATCTCAATATGTAAAATTGACATAAGAAATAGTGAAGCATCCAATGTGGACACTATTCTCTATATCAATTATAAAATCATAGACATGAGGTTTATACTTAGAATTGAGATCATTCTAAAGTTGGATCAAAGTTGTGCGGTAAAACTAGTTGAAGAGGGAGTGTGAAAAATATCAACTAGTTTAGTTTAGTCAAGTTGAGTTTATTTGGCAATTCTTAGAGATAGACTTTGTAAAGCTAACAAGGCCTAAGAATAGTGGATGTATTATATTTGGAAACTTAGGCAAGTTGATAAGGTCGAATTTGGACGATCTAGAAATTTTCATAAGTTGATAAGCTTGTGTAAGAGCATCCAAATGGGACAAGAGACTGTTATAAGTAGGCTATTGAGGTGCTTGAGGCCTCTCCTCCACACCTACAACAATCTCCATCAACTCATTCATTTCCAATAAGGACTCCATCCTCACCTTCCAAGTAGAATAGTTGATTGAAGTAAGCCTATCATTGCTCTCCAACATAAAGCCTCCACTTGTAGCCATGTTGAAGTGACCTGATCTTCTCCTATCAATCTGTTCCAATGCTCAAAGCACTCTTTTGAATGACAACAAATATATTCAAAAAGAAATCGCAAAGATAAGGAAACTCTCAATTCTCTTCTAGCACTATTACTAGCAAATCAACACATAGAATGAAGAATTCTTGATTAACCTATGATCCACACACAATCTAATGAATCTTGTCACTTTATAAGATTGAAAAACACTCTATTAAAGTCCAACAACTTAAAAAAATAGAGATCCAATCAAAATTAGAGTTTTGACAAAATCACAAAAAACTGAATCTTCCAAATTATACATGCAATTGCAAAAAACTTAATATAGAATCTTGTGGCCTCTAATGATACCTTCCTAATGCATCATAAAACACCCAAATCCAGTAAGCCATGTGTGAAATCGAAATTCCTCAAGTTCATAAACCTAAATTGAGTTTTGACCTACAAAAGATCCAATTTACATATGCAAAGAACTCGATTTTTGAGTAGAAATCAATCTAGCATTGGTATCTCCTCCAAATCTTTGATAAATGTGGTTGCTCCTTTCATAACCTGAAACACAAGAGAGGAGAAAATCCAGAGCCATTGATGCCTACATAAACCAAAAGAAACCAAGATCAAGAGCCATTTGTGCCTAGACAAAACAAGAGATAAAAAGAAAAAAGAGAAATAAAAAAAATGCATTTCCTCCATGATCTAGGCACCATTTCACGCTTAGATCTTGTGTTAAGGGTGGTGATAACCTTAGTTGCCTCAATCCCCAATTACAGATAAATCTACCTCTCATTGGATCGAAACCCATATTACATGCGATACTCATTGATTGTAGATCCAAAACCCTTCGTAAAGCCTCATTCATGACCATAGAGGAAGAGGCACAAAAAGGGGACTACATTACTGTGAAACAATATCAGGCCCACAAATGCCCTGGCATAATTGGTATTTGATTTTAAAAAAATAGTTAGTAGGTAAGTATTCATGCGGGTAAGTAAGAAGGTTTTCAAAGTAGGTATGTCTTAGACATGTTGAGAGCTAATCAATATATGACACATAGGCAAAATTCACTCAAGAAACAATTATGGACTAGATAATGTGTGTTTAAAGGCACATTGTAGGAATATAATGGCAAGTACTCTTGTGGAGTTGGAGACAAGAGGACCAACCGTTATATTCCTATTAACAAACACACAATCAAGCATAATGTGTTGCAAATATCATATTGGTAAACTAATCATGCCACATGGCACAAGCCTATTAGAGGGCTTGAATATGTGAGCCCCACAAACACCTATGATTCGTGACTTAAGAGTCACATGACACAAGCTTGGTGTAGAGCTCAAATATATGGGGCCCACAACTACCTATCATGATTTGATGCCACATGGCACACATAGTACAGAGCTTGAATATATGGGACCCAAACGTCTTAGGTGATATGTGGGGCCCAAAATAGTGCTTTGTATTTTCAAGATTTTTGTCCACGAGACTTTATTTTCAAATTTTCATCCATGAGAGCTTCAAATTACGATCATTGAGCCGAAGTATTTTGAGGGCGTAAAATTCTATGCAATCATGTATGTCAAGAAATTGAGATGGTTGCTTGGTTAATTGGTGACCCTCAATTTAATTTGTATCGTTGATAATGCAAAGATTTTCTTTTGGCTAACCCCATCTCAATCTCGACCGTTGATTATGTAAGATTTTGAGATAATACACATTACTTTTTTTTTTTTTTGAAAACACACATTACTTAAGGGTGGTTTCACATGGAAGAGTCCAGGGCCATTTCAGAATTTGCACTTACCCCCCGGTTTGAAAGCCCAGGTCCTTTCAAGTCATTCCATGTGAAAGCCCCTTTTCATTTGGAGGGCAAAGCATTTATTATTTAAACTCAAATTAGATAAGGTATTTATGGTTTTCATTGGAGGAGAGAGAGAAGGCCCACCACTTACCCCTCAATACTCCAAGAGGTCCAAGGGAGTATGGTATCTTGACTTACCCCACCTTGGCACCTTTCAATGTCCCCTTGGATGCCACCTAGTATCTTGACTTACCCCACCTTGGCACCTTTCAATGTCCCCTTGGATGCCACCTAGGGTCAAATCTCGCTCTTGTGAAATGGGGGGAAGGCCTATTAAAGTGGCTCCACCAATCAAAATAAAATATTCGGGCCTTTTGGACTTAGCCCCACTCCATGTGAAACCACCCTAAGTTACAAGTATTGGTATTGGTAGTGACTTTCTTTTCCACTATGAAAAGGGATTCCCATTTCTAATATAAAGAAGCTATTTTTCACAGAATTCTTATAATAAAATGAAAGAGGGAAGGAAAGCTTCAGGGGCAACACGTTGTGGGCAATGGGCATCGTTGACGAAGAGAGAGAAGATTCATAGATTCTGAGATTCTGCTGGAATTGAAGATTCAAAAGCTGCAAGAACTCCTGGCAAAACATGGAAGATAGGAAAGGATAAAGATAGGGTTTGTGTGTGTGTGTGTGTGTGCACAGAGATGGATGCTCATGCGAGAATGGAAGAAGAATATTAATAAGAAGCAAAGAAAAGAAAAGGTCTGCCTATTGTCTCTTCCGGATTGCACCGACAGACAGCTATCGAATTCACCTCCTCAATCAGGATCAGGAATTGCACCTCTGTCTGGTTTGATCAAATGGGTCTTTTCGTTGGGTTTGAGTTGATTAAGAGGCGGGAGGGAAGAATTTAAGATCGCCTTTTTCGTGATACTCTTTATTCATTGATTTGGCAAGGGACATGGGAAGATCCTGAACTTCCGCCTCAGAATTGCAGAATACCTTCTGATGGGGAGCCATCCTTCTTTTTCGGATCCCATTACAACCAAGAAGGAGTTGTGGGGATGGTACTTGTATGAAGCTTCTTCATCGGGTTTCAGTGGCTCCGTCCTCACCATCTTTCTCCCTCTTCTTTTAGTGTCTCTGGCGACTGATCAGGCATGGCTGCAGCTGGGGGCTCTGGCCCCTTTGAGCTGTGTGACAGATACTCAAACAAATTGTGTGGTTTGTATGCCCGGCAAGGGTGATCAGCTTCGAACTGCCACTGGGTATGTTGAAATCAAAACAGCAACTTATTTCATTTAAATGTATTTCCTATTTGTTTGTGAGAGCGTAATCAGAGAGGGAGAATGCATGCTTCTTTAGGCAGTTATGGGCTACCTCTGGGTATGGTGATCAGCTTCAGACCTTACTCATCACCATCAACAAAACCAATGTTCGATCTTCCGTAGAAAACTGGAACATATATGTGGTGAGCTCAGCCCATGCCCACCCCACCCCTGAAGAAAGGCACTATCAAAACCACAGTTTGTTTTTTAATTGCCTTGAGATATGAGGTTACCGGGGGGACACTCACAAATGCTTTGTTGATGCACAGATATGCAGAAATGCAGTCTCTGAGGGTACATGCTGGGTCCGTAGCCTTGGATCCTGTTTCCTATGCCACCACTGCCCTGGGGTTTTCGGTCCTCTTCCAATTGATAGTGTTTATCTCATGTGGCCCGCTCATAGACTATGGCAATAGCCGGAAGCTCGTTCTTGTGGTGAGCACCATTGTTGGAGCTTCTGCTTGCTGTCTATGCTTGGCCTTGTATGCTCCCTGGCTATGGTGGGTCGGAGGTATTCTCCTCATTACTTCAAATGTTGCTTACGGTGTAGCATACATCTGCTATAACAGCTATCTTTCTGTTCTAACTGACGGCACACCGGAGATGAAGAAGGCAGAGGCAGATGGAACGTCAGAAAGTGAGCAACGAGCATTGAGAAACACTATTGAGAATGACATATCTTTGAACGGTATCTCGATTGGTAGTGTCTTAGGAGCCTTGTGTGTAGTGGTCTCCTTCAGTGTCTCTCTCCTTCCAGGCATGAGCAACAACTTGATTCTTCGATTGGCTTGCTTCATTGGTGGGGTATGGTGGCTAATTGGATCTCTCCCCACTTTTTCCTGGCTCCAGAACAGACCGGGACCTCCCCTCCAAGGCAAAATCACGCTATGGCTGGGATGGCAAAATGTATGGTCTCTCATCTGTGACTCCCAGAAACACAAATACACGTTTCGGTTTCTTCTGATCTACTTCATTTTCTCCGATGGGTACACAACAGTAACCCAAATCGGGGTCCTCTTCGGCCAGCAAGAGCTTTGCATGTCAACAGCATCCTTGGCAGCTGTAGTATGTCTTGTCTCATTTTTTGCAATTGTGGGGAACCCTTTGTTTGCTTACATTCAGCAGAAAAGTCTCTGGGATAACAACCAGATGTTGATACTAGTCCTTGCTGTCATGAGTACCGTCCCTCTCTATGGCATTCTAGGTTTCTTTGCCCCTATTGGGTTGAAACATCAATGGGAGCTCTTCGTATTTGGTTCCTGGTATGTGTCTTTTCAACCTCTCTCTCTCTCTCTCTAGTTATAAGGACCCCAAGTTGTTAAAGGGTTATCAGCTAAGGCACTAGATCGTTGCTGTCTGATTTGTACCATGGCCCCCCTGGGCTTCCTGTGGACTTCATAAAGTGCTTTGTCTTCCTCACTCTATCCTTCCTTGGCATTCCTCCCTGAAAGAAAGGAGTGGCATGGGCGGACAGATTCGCCTCAGACAAAGACTTGCTAACTATTTGTTCTGGATGTATGTTTCTTTGAGTCTTTCAGTTCACAGCTTGATACCAACTTACCAACAACAGATTGATCTCAATTTGTGCAATTTCTAACCCATGAGTTCTCTTCGTGCAGGTTTGGGATGTCCCTAGGTGCCTTGCTGTCATACTCACGGACGCTTTTCTTGGATCTGATCCCAGTTGGAAAGGAGGCTGCCATGTTCTCCTTGCTGGCTTTAAGCTCCAAGGGTAGCGCGTGGCTGGGGCCGTTCATTGTTGCAATCCTAGTGCAGTTCACTGGGAGCCTCAGGATTGCATTTGTGTATGTGCTGGCTGTGATCTTGGTCTCCATTTTCTTGTTACATTACTTCATTGACAACAAGCAGGGGTTGATTGATGCTGGCCGCCTTAAACAGGTCAGCAATGATCTGGCTATGGAGGGTGACCACGTTAGTCATGATATCACCACTTGTCAGATAATACCACTTCTCAGATGAAGAGAGACGAAACGGATTATTCACGACGAAACACACAGCATGTTGCAGTAACAAGCTGACATCTGCTATTTGATAGTTTGAAGTTGAGAGTAGTGTCAGCGTATGGTGAATTTAGAGATCCCCTGACCTGCCTGGCATTCTCAATTTTGCTAAGCCACCTCGCACTTTTGTGTTCTGAAACTTAGAAATATTTAAATAGTAAGCATGAATTTATTACATTCCTCTGTCTTATTTTTTGAAAACTGTACATTTTTCAGCATATTGCTATGGCAAATTTTGGAATACTTCAAACACTAGTATGAGCATACGGTGGCAGCATTGTCGTCAACGGCTGATTTGTATGTAGCCTTGTCACCTTGGATGCTGGCCAAGGTGCTGAATTTGCCTGGCAGATTCTCTTGAGCTACAAGGAAATTTTTTTTTGAGGAGTGAGAGGCCAGTGCATCTCTTAGTCTGAAGCCCAGCTAATGTATCTTGCAAGCTTTCACTTGCCAGCCATTTTCAAGGGAGCAGTTCTAATTGTGTGAAGTTGGAGCAACTTGAGTTCTAGTCGGGCAGTGTTTGTTGTAAACATTGTGTCTATGAATGAACTGGTATGTTAGAAATGTCCAACTTGTGTGATTTTGTCATTCTCTTCTGTCACTTCCTTCATACACAACCTTAGTCTGCAGCTTAGAAGCCCGTTCTGACCAAAATGGGTTGGAATTTTCCGTTCCGTACGTTCCTGAACGTATTGGGTCGGAACGACTTAGTGTAACTTATAAAAAAATTATAAACGACCCTGCTGGCCCGCGCATTCTGCATTTCACAGATAGCAAGCAAGGTAGCGAGCAGGGAAAGTGCGCCTACATGCATTTTGGGGATGAGCTGAGTGGTGAATGTGCTGTCCTTTTTCTGTCATCATTATTTGGGTATGTCAGTGTGATCAGCTGCAGGATTCAGTAGTGATCATAGTTTCATTTTTCAGATCCCATTTCATAAGGATTTTCCGCATCTTTTTTTCTTAAGTTTTTTAGTTTGATGGGCATAGAATGGGCTGTAGGCATCAGATTTGGATACTTGTTTGTGTGTTTAGTTTCTTTCAGTATGTATACAAGTGTGTGAACCCGTTCATTGTTTCTTTTCTGAAGTTCTTGTAGATAATTTTGTTGATAATTTTATGGTAGTGGGTCGGATCGTAGTTTAAATGCAAAATTTAGCCGAGCACAGTAGATTGTTCTTATTGACATGAATTCTCAGGTTAATTCTACTCCATTCCCAACACTCCTAGTTAATTTCAAATTATTGTAGTTAATTTTCTGTTTTTTAGTATTCTGTTTATTGTAGTTAATTTTCTGTTTTTTAGTTAATTTGCTGCATGTTTTAATAATTAAATCCTTTTTTAAAAAAATATGTTTTTTTTAAAGGTCACGTTCTGAAACGGAACGCGTTCTGGAAGGCGTTCCAGAACGCGTTCCGTTCCGGAACGGGCAACTAAGGTCTGCAGTCATCTTCAAGTTCCGTCCAAATATGTCAGACATTCTCTGTAAAACAACTCCTTTATGCCTAGTTGATTAGGTATTACAACCCGGTCACTTAATCACTCACCATGATTTATGCCACCCCTGCTCCCCCTTTCTTTAGCCAACCACCCAACAGCATGGTTACAATTTGGTTTTTTTACTAGGTAGTTTCAAGATTCCAATCTACTTTACCTTTTAGAGGTTGCCGATTGCAAGCTTTGGCTCCCAGGAATCATGGGCAAAAGCCAAAGAAGATGGAGACTGATCCATGTGATCAAGTTTTCAATCGAAATAAGAGGTTCCTGGGTGCAACAGTTGTTCTACTATTGCCAATTTGCCACCACTTTTGAGTGGGCATTGATGATCATTGTCATTCATGTGCATAAACATGTGGGCTCTAATTGGACCACTCTCAAAGGCTATTGAATGCCCATTCATCCAAAGTCTTCTCATAGGAACAAGTAACTCATGAGCATTAATTGCGTGCTAGGGAAAAGCTTGCTTATTGCCTCATTATATAATGTTGGTTGCCATTGATCCCCTGACTTACTTGATATCTATGTTTCCTGTACTTACATGTAGCCTGTAGAATGAAAATATATTCGATATATTTTGGGCATTTGCGCCCCGTGGCCCTCGTAGGTTGCAGAACTTTGCTGTATCATGCTCTAGTGACTGCAATTATTTGGGCAGTTCAAACTGTTGAGATTTTAGGCATTTTGGTTTTAAAACTAACGAAGTTGGAAAAATTTCAAATTCACTTATTTATTGGGCAATCCAGATTTGAATCAATTATTGCCAGACCTAGGCAAGGTATCTCCAAACACCATTCAATAGCTGGAGTGATTACCCCAATTCTTATCAATGTCTGAAATAAGTCTTATTTGTTCATTCTGATTTAGATGGCTATTTTCTTTTCCAGCCTTGTCAAGAGGTCTGCAAAAGATAGAAATGCACCAAAAAGAGTGATTGTTGTTTTTCCAGTGCTTATACGAATCCTGGAATTAGGCAGTTCAACTACTGTCTGCAAGACTTGGAGATTTAACTAGCTAAGCTCATGGGTTGAAGAACCGCCTAATTGTCGACCTTTTTTGTATGGCTATAGTAGAGTGTAGAGTGAAACTATTCTTGTAATGAGAGTCTAGGATTTTCTTTGTTAGAAGGAAACTTTTGGTTTCTTAAGCTTATATTTACACAACCAATTTCTCATTTTCAGGTAACTCTTTAGATCTCCCAAGCATCATTGATAAAAAAGAGCATGCATGAAAAATAAACACTTGAAGGAGAAAACCATATTGAACGAGAGAAAGTACTAAACAGAATAGTTGTGAAAAGGAGGTTGAACCACGTGTGAGAAGATTCCACTCACTTACCTACCTCGTGGATTGTGCCAAGAATTCATGATTGACTCACAAGCTAGTAACTATTGCTTATTGGATGATTAGGGCTGAAGTGCCTTGTGTATATGTATCTATTTACAAGTCAGTGAAGATGGCTGCATGCATGAATTACTAGCTAAAGTTTGATACCTAACAAGTGCATTGAGGTAAGCTTTATGAACTAGCACTCTAGCTCCTCAATACATGACATCAAATTGACTTGGGGCCTATACACAATATTCAACTATTTTTGACCTAGGCCTTCACATGACAAGAGAAATTAATCTCTCACCAAACAAAATAAACGGTACATCCTACAATCAAACGCCCCCCACCCTTTTTGTCCTTATTGATTATCTTGAGTGATGTACTTAATACACAATGGCATTTGTCAATAAAAGTAGATGAAGAAGTTAAAATGGCTTTTCTCTTGAGGTTTTTGATTGAAAAGCATTGTCAAACTCCTCATTACTTATTGTTGTTGTACTCTTTGAATCCCCTTTCTCCTTTTTGGATAGTTCTTGGAGTTTGGAGTCGAGAAGCGTATGTAGTTGTGTTGGTACATGGTTGTCTTTCCTTGGTGTTGTGTTAGTACTCGCTACCTTTTGATGCCTTTTGATCTTACCCTTGATCCTCACGTGATGGTGTTGTTGGTCTTGTTCTATTTCTTGTCCTACTAATCATGAGAGTGTGGATTCACTATTTCTATTTTTCTCGCTTGATTTATCAAACTCCACATCTTAGCTAGTTACATATACTTCACCTTTCCCCTTTGGTATATGTGAGTAGGCAGAGTAACCAAAGATCCTCAAATGTGAAACATAAAGTTTATTACCCGTCCAACCTTCTTCTAGAGTTGTGTTCATTACAATTTTAGTGGGACTTGGGCTAATGAGGTGTATATAACTTGACCCACAAATCACTAGGCAAATTTTTTCCTTTTATTATGTGCATGTAGTCATTTATATTATGCTCCTATTATTTCTTACAGCTACACATTTGGCTTAGGAGTATATGTGATGGTGAGTCGTTGCCTTATGTGATTCACCTTACGATATGAATGAATGTTGTAGACATATGTTTGCAAATTCTTTTTGTTAGTAAGGATTTTTATTCTTTTCGCATTGTCATTTTCACCACTAGACTTAAATTATTAAACCACTAGACTTAAATTACTTAAACTTCTCTAGTGTTTATGTCTTTCATGTAAACAAATAAATTTGCACTTTTTGCAAACAATCTCGATGAAGGCATATGAGTATTCAGAGTTGCCAAATGATTATGTTCGAATAGGACATGACTCTACAAATTTTATGTACCATAGTCACAACCTACGATGCGATGGTGCACCAGTATATACTAGAGGACATTGGTTTCATTATAATCATTTGAACACCAAATATTTCAAAAAGCATCTTTGAGTGAAATGGTAAGCATGCATATAATTTGGTAGGGGTTCAATAAAAGTGCTATGTTTTTTGTTTTTTAACTTCTCTTGTATGTCATTGGAGTGGATTGGAGTAGAATTCCTAGAGTCCTTGCAAATGCACCACTTAATAGAGAATAGGTGCGAACATCTTTTGCAAAAACGATTTGACTTTTTCTCGTTGAGAAAATTTCTTGGCAAAACACATGATATCGGTCCACCATTTATCATGATATGTTGTGCCTACAATACCCTACCTAATGAGGGCCCCACTTTTGTAAATATCATTTTTGAATGAGTATTTGCCCATGTTGCCTCTTTTCTTTTTCTTTTTTTCTATAACGAGTGCACAATATGCACACCACTTGATATTAGATAGAATTGTACAAATATAAACTTTACATTAAGTGATTGGCCAAGACTAATTATGGAGCACAAGGCTTAGACATGTCAAGGAGCCTATGCCTTCTTTGTCGCAATAAGCGACTCCACCATCTAACATCTTCGTGAATGACTAGTTACCTCATTCTTAAGAAAGTTTTTTTGGTGTAAAATTTTCCATACATATCTTACATACTTTAGAAATAATATGCACAACAAACAACTCGTCAACAATGCCTAGCTTTTTTCAAAGTGCAAGATTGTCGGAATCCAGATTTTCACGTCTTTCATGCCATGGCTATGATACACTGTCATTTTTTTTACAACATAGTTTTGATGTGATGGTGTAGAAGCTTCCAAAGTATGTCTCTTCCTTTTCTTGTTTTTTATGCAACCACCTTTCTAGTGTTTAGGCCTTTCACACAGTATTTATTCTTCTCATTTTCAACCATAAGATGCTCTTTAAAAGTAGTGCCCACTACCTTCCAAAGCATTAATTTAGAAAAACCCCATGGAATACTTTAACGTCACCATTATATTAGATAGTCTAATAGGAAGCGAGTCTATATCTTATATTTCTTGTAGACCCTCATTGCCCCATTGAGCAAACTTAATATTGTCAATATCTTCTACATTTTTAACCATTCTTGTTTTAGGTTCATATGCCTAGAAGTTCCAAACTCAAAGTACTAAGCATCATTGGTGATGTCTTTAGCAAAGAAACATGTAGTGGCAATAAATGAATTCTCTTTCTCTTGGCTCTCTTCATGAGATTCTTCATCCACAAAGTTGGAGACATCTTTTGTGTTCTTCATTATTTTCATTACACATTATCTTTTTGCATTCTTGTATAAATATCTTGGCTAAACACAATAGCGACACTTCCTTTATGCCTTTTCCTTGTTGTCCCTTGGCCTTTTTTTCTCCATGAGCTTCTTCTAGGTTTGCCACATCCTCTTCCTTTTGATGCAAAGACTAAATTTATATGAGGTCTTGCAAAATTCTTTATATTCTTTTCCTCTCGTAATAGAAGCCCACCACACATTCTTCAAATGATACAACCTTCATGGTAGCGATTAGACTTATAATAGTGACAAGAAATATTTAAGAACTTACAAAACTCTCAAGAGTGTTTGGAACGTGATCAACGTCACTATTACTTGTACTGGAGCAAGTTACTCCAATGGCACTTCGATCGAAGGGAGAAGGAATCTTAAACCTTGAAATGGAAAAGTCAAGGTTTTAAAATCTCAACAAAGGAGGAGAGTGCACTTGACCCAAGGAAGAGTTCATGTGAACCATAATTCTGACCATATCGTAGAGAGGCCATGCCATTTTTTTTCTTCCATTTTTTATTTCATTATTTTAACTAATGCTATGATGAATTTATCAGGTTAGGCCATGACACCCTTCTTGCCCACCAGCACTTTCGATAATTGGTGATCTTTCTTTTGTGATTGGTGGCATCGCTTTCCATAGTTTCACCTAATATCAACTAGCTTCATGTGTTGCTCTATTGTCATAAAGTGTAAGAGGTTTTCTCTCTATTCAATATTGTCGATGGTATTGTTAGAATGATGAATGCAACATTTGTTGGCATTGCATGTTGTAAAAGCGACGAGGACTAACATTTCAAATGATCCATTTGTTCATCGTTTATGTAACATAAATCTAGAGCATAGCTTATGATAATAGATTTGTTATAGATCTAGCTTTGTGTTAGTTGGAAACTCATATTTGTGAGGCTGATTTAAAGCCTTATAGAATGCAATGCTGAGAATGCATTGAGAGATATTTGTTCCATTTTGTGCTAGAAGAAGTAGAAGCTTTTAAGAACTAGTTGAAGATCAATGTTTTTGCCCATTTTCTATTAGAAAATTGCAATTTGGAGGGCAAGAAACTTCATTCTTAGAAACTTTGCAAATAGGCACACTTTTTCAATAAAATAGGTTGTTGACATTTCTTGTTAGTAAGGTGCATTTTCAGCTAGTATGTTGCTAGTTTTTTGCAAAAATTTGAGCACATTTTTAAAAGCCTAAAGTTTTTTATTGGATGTCTTTGAGGGAGTAGATCTTATGCCCTCAAAACAGCTTTTTTCAACTCTAAATTTGCAACTATAGTCATTTTTCAGTTAATGTTCAATGCATTTTTGCAATGGAATAGGGCACAGTTTTTGCCAACAAAAACTCACTACAATTATCCTTGATGGCAGCACTTTCCTGTAGCATAAACTCCCTAAAATCATCCTTTAATAGTCACATTTTGATTGATCATGTTCTAGTATTTTTGTGCTTTAGTTAGTGTGTATTTTCCAGTCCTAAAACTCATTTTTTTTTTAGCACAAGAAGTGTGCTAAATCTTTGATAGGCACATATAGAACCTTAATCTAGCACCAATATTTGCAGCCTTAGCTCACATAAAGTACTTTTCGGATAGGTGCATTTCATGCTAGATTTTGTTGTCCATTACACCACTTTTTTTTTTATCAAATGATGATACCTTAAACTTGCTTATAGATGCTCACTATTAGGCAAAGATTTTCCTACAATTCTACTGACCTATTCAAAGCTATGATTCACTAATTTTCAACTTGTTGTAGCAGACAATTGTTGTCCACATTGAAGCCCTAAATCACAACACAACGATTTTTTTTTTTTTTTATGGATTGAAGTAGAACGAGCTTGAAGATGAAATTATAGCTTAATTATGACATGTTTACAACATCGGCACATTAATTTTAAATATAGCTCACTAATCTTTTGTGAAGACAACATCATTTCCATTCTAAAATTGAGTAGCATTTTTTTAATAGTATCATTGATTCTTGCATAAGTCATTCGGTAACCTTTTAGCATTTCATTCTATTGAATAGTTCTTCATGAGAGACGACTAACAAGAATTATGACTAACTCTCTAATCCCTACAATGTAGTTTTTTTTCAAGTTCCACTCTATCTCTATAGTATTACAAAGTTGTAGAATTGAACTTCGATTCCCTAAGTAGGACTGTACCAACTAGTTAGCCATTCATCCCAAAACTACTCTAAATTTTCAGTTTACGTATATATCACAAAATCTTCTCATAAAGGCAATTTTTTCCTTTAAACAATCAAGTTTTTTCTAGTATGGAAAAGTTATCAATTGACAAGTTTGAAGTTGAAAACTTTCATAATTGGCAAGGAGACACAATGAAGCTATTAAATAAGGCCTATGGAGTAGTGCTAGTGGCACTCTGTGGCTATGATGTGTGTTTAAGTGGGAGTGTGGGAGATTTGATCTTCATGCATGAATGATAAAATGGGCTTTTTTATTTTATGATAGTACGGGCTATTTTATTTTATTATATGTCACATACTCTATGGTTATGATGCATGGATGTGTGTTCAAGAGGGAGTGGGAAAGATTTGATTTTCATCCATGAATGATACACCATTTTTTTAGGGTATGCCTTCAACATGTAGCAATACTGATGATATGTTACAAATCCAAAATGTATTGTAATATATATTGGGCATTTGATTCCTTTCCTAGTTTATTAGGCTAACTTTTGTTATGCAATTTAGTATGGGCATTCGCCAAGTGTTTTCTGGGTTCTAATGACCTTTGGTGATTGGCCTTCACCTCATCAATTAGCTTCATGTATTGCTCCATTGTCAATCTATTATAGAGTGTTGGGAATTTCTCTCTATTTGATATGTAAATGCTATTGCTATTATGTTGCATTGAATGATGAATGCAACAGTTGTTGATATTGTTCTAGTTTTTCACACCTACTTCAATAAATTTAAAGCTAAATATCAAAAGCAAATGTATCTTGCAATAGAGCCTCACATGGATTTTTCAAAGGAAAGATAAAAAAAACAGTGTGACATAACAAATAGTGAGCAACATTTGTTATGGAGGTATTTGTTAAACTTGTTCATGTGCATGCATATATTTCAAAATCGCTAACTGATAGTAATTGTGCATGGTACTTAAAAATGTGTGTGGACAATGATTATGGTGCATCAAATATATTTATGACATGGTGTTAGGTCGATGAAGCCATCAATACTTTTTAAACAAGTAATATTATTGGAAAAGGAAAGGTGAGCTAAGTGACTAGGAGGTGGCCAAAACTCATGATGTTTGAATTTCTCACCAAGCACATGTCTTGATGAAGAGACAATAGTTGTTGGTCTAATACACACATGGGTGGATCTAAGATCCCAAATGATTTGGCTAAGATCTTTGCACAACAAGCTACAAAAGCTAGAAATGGCAAAGCATCCTAATGCTACCTTTGATACACATGAACTTGACAAAGCATTCAAGAGACAAAAGAAACTAACAAAAGGTACTGATGGATAGCAGCAAACATGGTGCCCAACAACAGCCTACCACTTTTGGAAACCTCTTAAGATCATACACAAAAGCTTGAAGACAATACACAAGACAATGCTTTCAATGGAGGAAGAAACAATGACAATGATCTATTGATCTCAATGAATCATACAATAGGTTTCGTCAACCTATTCCTCCACGAAATTCAGCCTAATATAGGTGAGAGAGATGACCCTCTCTCCTCTCTCTAGAACTTAGAACCCAATTGTAGGACACCACTAACCTAAAATAGCCAATTTTGGCATATATGTCCAAATGACATGATTTTGGTGTCATTTTGAAGTTCCTGAAATTTGACACTTCTTTAATATGAAATATATACTAAAATAAAAGTATCTAGACCTTTTCCACACGTGTAAAAGGTCAGATCCAAAACTATGTGCCAAAATTACCAAATTTGGCCTAAAACTAGTCAAGAAAATGTTGACAATTTTCACACTCCCTCTTCAACTTTGCTTGCTAGTTTTAAAACACTACTTTGATCTATCTTAAGAATGATTTCCATCTTAAGGATAGATCTCCTCTAAATTATCCTAATATGTACAAAACAATAAACTTCATAATTGATATAGATAATAGTGTCCATATTGGATATTTCACTATTTCTTACAACAATTTTACATTTCAAGATGAAACTAGTACATGAAGAATAACATAGAATGGGAATGGAATAATTCCTCCATGTTTCCACCTTTGAAATCTCTGTAAAATAGTAGCAAACATGTAACAAATGAAAGTGATGAATGCTTGCTTGCATGTCTTCTCCATATTTCACTTCTTGTGAAGTGTATGTGTTGAAATCCACCATGAATGAGCCTCCATTGCCTTCTTGCCATGAAGAACCATCAAGACTTGGAAATCCATGAGTAAAAGAGTACAACAATGATTTTAAGCAGCTCCATAAGACTCCACATAACTAGTAGGTAGCACTAGTCCTTCTTCAAGATCCATTGGATACAAAAAGATGATCATAAATTCACCAAAATTTGACAATTTCCACTCATTGACATAACATAGCTCAAATATAAAGTTAGATGAGTAAAGTAGGTTTGAACAAGACTTCCTTGCTACTACTTTGTCTTTACTTGAGTATTCAATAATCTACAAAAGTAGATCCTAAGTGCCTTGGCCATTTGATTGTTCTTTGATGCTGTTGACTAGCTTCAAATCAACAATTTTCAATTGGTGTTGATGAAGCACATTAAGATCAACCTCTTGATCTTCCTTTTGACCATCAAAACCATCGACCAAAACATGTTTTCCAGAACCATAAATGACATCCATTTCATGAAGACAGCCATCCATATACATAACATCATCCACACAAGAAGATGTACCAAAACATGTGAGTAAAGCCAAGTTTGTACCTTCCACAACTTGCTTACCCTTCTCATCATATGTAAGCCTTGTTGGCTTTTTCCTTTGCCTTGAGGATCTTCTTGAAACTTGACTTGGAGAGGCATCTCCACCATCATCATCCATTGATCCATCACCATCAAGAAAGTTAGGAAAAACAACATGAAGATTGTTAGTTTTATCAACATCGACTTTCTTTGGTATGTTGCCTTCTTCAAAGATGACATCTCTAGAAATGAGAAATTTTCTTGTTGAAGGAATGTAAACCTTGTAAGCCTTGCTTACTTCACTATAGCCAATAAATATGCCCTTCCTTGATGAAGGATCTTCTTTGGTTCTATCATCAAGAGTGATGTTGACAAAACAAGTACAACCAAAGATCCTACAATGCTTGTTAACACTCGGCCTTCTACCATGAAGGACCTCAAAAGGAGTCTTACCATCCAAGTAAGTACTTGTCTACCTGTTACAAAGATAGTTAGGACATGCTAAAGCTTCCCCCCAAAAAGACTTAGCAAGATTAGCATGTATTCTCATTGCCTTGGCACATTCACAAAGGGTTCTATTGAAGTGTATTCCCCTCCATTATCTGATCTTAAGCATTTGATCTTTGTATTGAATTGGTTTTCCATTTCATTCTTGAACTTGACAAATGCAGCAAACACTTCATCCTTGCTTTTAAGAAGATAGACCCAAGTATACCTACTAAAGTCATCAATGAAAGTTGCATACATATTTGCCCCACCATTGCTAGTTGTACTAGAAGAATGAGTATTAGAATGCACAAGCTGAAAAACTTATTTAGATCTCGAAGTAGATCTAGAATAAGCAAGTCTATGAGATTCAGACAAGGCACAATGTTCACAAACACTATTGTTTGCAACAAGATTTTTAGGGAGACCAAGAACATGCTTTTTCTTTGCCATTACCTCCAAAGATTTGAAGTTGGGATGACCCAACATCTTATGCCAAACTTCTTGGTTTGTCAATTGTTCCCTAGCCATACATCTTTCATGCTTAGCCTTCCTTGAGCAATCAAGGTTCCACATTTACTTATCAAACAAGCATCTCGAATGAACTCAACATCAAGCCCCTTGTCAATCATCTGACTAACACTAGGCAAGTTTCTTAGTGATTGAAGGAACGTACAATACATTTTGAAGATTAGTTTCCTATTTGTTGAAAGAGAAATAGGAATTGTGCCTATGCCTTTGATGTCACATTGACCATCATTTGCAGTATAGATAATGTTGCTCTCTCCCTCATAAGACAACAAGGATGAAAAGTATTCCTTATGTCTTGTCATGTGAAATGAGGCTCCACTATCAATCCACCAACGATTATTCTCATCTATATTTGCAAGCAAACTTGAAGTCATAACAAGAGCTTCACAAATGCTATGCTCTTCTTCATTTTTGCTAAATTTCTTTGCCTCTCACCTTGCTCTCTTTTCTTCTTATGACATTCATTAGCAAAATGACCTTTTATCCCACAAGAAAAGCACTTGAATTATGACTAATTTTTCTTTTGAAAAGAAGTAGAAGAGGAAGAGGAAGAGTGATCATCAATATCCAAGTTACCACCCTTGGACCATTTCCCTTTGCCTTTGAACTTGTCTTTTGTGAAGAAAGCCTCTTCACCTCCACCTTGCAAGGATGCACCATCAAGCTTTGATTGCAACCTATGTTCTTCAACCAATAAGGTTTCCTTCACCCAATAAGGTTTCTTGCAAGTCAACCACACTTGGCAAGACTCTTTGAATGGCAAAACTTTGCACAAGGTTAGCATGTTCATCTAGCAAAACATTCAACATAACCTGGACTATTTCACCATCTTGTATGCTTTCATCAATGCATGCTAGATCATCACTTAAGGACTTAACCCTCAAGACAAATGCATGAGCAGTTTCACCCTCTCTTTGCCTACTAGAAAATATTTGCCTCCTTAGGGTCAACACCCTAGATGTGGACTTTGATTCAAAGAGCTTTTTCAAGGCATTCCATGCCTCACTTGCACTGTGACTCTTACCAACTTCCTTGAGAAGTTCATTGGTAACATTCATTTTAATGATATGAAGAGCCCTTGTAGCCTTCTTATCAAACCTTGGTTGCTCTTGAAGTATGAGGGGTCTCTCTTCAATTCCTGCAACTATGTCCATGAGTTTATTCAACACAAGTAAAGACTCCATCCTCACTTTCCAAGTAGAGTAGTTTGATTAACTCAACTTATCATTAGGTTCTAACATAATCCCACCATTGGAAGCCATGAATCTAATGATTCTTCAACTTTTGTCCTAATGCATCTAGCACTCACTTTCTCTCAACAAATGATGGATAAGGAGATCTATGAAGATCTAGGAGCCTAAAACACTTTTATCTTGAACCTAGATGGTTTCCAAGCATAGAAAGGAAGATTGAAACACATGCAACACTTTGCACACACTAAGAATGGATTACAAACTCAAACCAACCTGAACACACTCTTGCTTAAGCATTCAAACTTTCCAGCAAGTGACCAAATCAAGTTATGGTGTGAAGAGTTACTTGCATTCATAGAAAATACACAAAACTAGTATGCCAAGTTTACCTAATGTTGAACCAACTTGATCAACACACTAAGATATTGATTCAACCTGTAAAACCACATGTAAACCACACTTTTAAAATTTTATAAACTCTAGAAAGTGATAAATACAAGCTTTAGAGGTGAATGTATAAGCACACTTAGTGAATCACAAGACTAGCTTCACTAGCTTGTCGAATCTTGATGTTTAGATGTAGATCTAAGATCACTTCACATGAGAATGTTCCTCAACCTGTTAAGAACCTGAAAACACATTTGCATTATTGTTAAAACCTTCCATCAAATGCTCCAATCAAATTACATAAGGAGAGTTACTTACATGCTCAACAAAGTACACCAAATTGCTCAGCCTTTAGGAGAATTACAAACTCACTCAAAAGAGCATTTGTCATCCACTTAAGGAGAGTGTTCATCCAAAAAATGGAGATTGTCAACAATAGAATGAAAAAAAACATTGCTAGTATTGAATATGCACAAACCTCACAATCAACAAATGATTAGATGTGATGATCTGATCCAAAATAGCTTCTTTTGAGTCTCTGATCTTCAATAGACCTGAAATATGCTTTTGATCCACAAGCTCAACTCACAAAACAAAGGTTAGTAAGATTTGATCAACAATACAATGCACAATCATGCTAGAACTTGATCAAACATCCAAATATCACCATAAATGGAAACCTTACTAAAAATAGTGGCCAACTAGCTCTGATACCATGTGAAAAATTCAGATCCTAAGTGGATCTAAGATCCCAAATGATTTGGCTAAGATCTTTGCACAACAAGCTACAAAAGCTAGAAATGGCAAAGCATCCTAATGCTACCTTTGATACACATGAACTTGACAAAGCATTCAAGAGACAAAAAAACTAATGAAAGGAACTGATGGTGGCCAAAAATAACAGCAAACAGGGCGCCCAACAGCAGCCTACCACTTTTGCAAACCTCTTAAGATCATACACAAAAGCTTGAAGACAATACACAAGACTCATGCTCTCAATGGAGGAAGAAACAATGACAATGATCTATTGATCTCAATGAATCATACAATAGGTTTCGTCAACCTATCCTCCACGAAATTCAGCCTAATATAGGTGAGAGAGATGACTCTCTCCCTTCTCTCTAGAACTTAGGACCCAATTTTAGGGTACCACTAGCCTAAAATAGCCAATTTTGGCCTATATGTCCAAATGACATGATTTTGGTGTCATTTTAAAGGTCCTGAAGTTTGACACTTCTTCAATATGAAATATATACTAAAATAACAATATATAGACCTGTTCCACACGTGTGAAAGGTCATATCCAAAACCATGTGTCAAAATTACCAAATTTGGCCTAAAACTAGTCAAGAAAATGTTGACAATTTTCAGAGAGAGAGAGAGAGAGAGAGAGAGAGAGAGAGAGAGAGAGAGAGAGAGAGAGAGAGAGAGAGAGAGAGAGAGAGAGAGAGAGAGAGAGAGAGAGAGAGAGAGAGAGAGAGAGAGAGAGTATTGAAAAAATTACTTGGTTTCATGGAAAGGAAAAAAATGTTCTAACAAAAAAACTTATGTGATGCTCATGACTAGGATTAGTGATCATTTCACCTCAAACTAGGAAAGTTGTGTGAGACTAGGTACCAATTGGAGATGAACTTAAGTGAAATCTTCAGTTGGCACCTACCATAATGCTACATGACTATCATTGTCATGCCCACAAAGCTTTGACCCTGAATTTATATCAGAGGGCTTACTTCAACTCATAAGTTAGTTATGATATGAGGGGTTGGGGCCCTCATGGTATTATATCATAATTGATGGTTTGGAGGCCTAAAATCCATGATGGTGCATTCATATGAAACTGGCAGTGACTCACTGGTAGGTGGCTGATGTGGCCCAATTAGATGCTACTGATGTGTCCTAGTGAGATGTCTAAGTTTACTCCTAGTCTAGGGAGGGCCTTGGAGGGTATAAGCATATCTATAGGCTTCTCTTGTGGGAGAGCTTGGATTAGTGATGATAGCTAGAGTGCGCTCTCTCTCCTTCCACTATTGAGACATGGCTAGAGAACCATAGCTTTGGGGCTATATTTGATCGATCTAGGTTTGGTTGGATTGGATTAATCCATCGTCTGTTCCATTTATTTCTCTTGGTTTCGAATCCTAGTATTGATCTTGGTTGAGGTCTTGATATCAGTTTAGTCTAAAGGAAGAGGGAGAAGGAGTTAAACAAATAGAAGAATACCTCAGAACGTGACATATTAGACCAAGTAAATCACCATGGGGTGCACCCGTTCTCCTTAAGGCCCTAAGAAGGACAGGGGATTCTGGTTATGTGTATATAATAAGGGTTTAAATAACCTACCATATAAAATAAATAATCACTTCCTAGAATGAATGATCTCATAGCTGCATGCGCTGATGCCATCAAGAGAGTTGACAATAGTGAGAGCACGAGCTCTGACTCTTATAACTCCATTAGTACTTGGCAAGACTCCAAGAAATGCAACATGTGTAGCCAACCAAGGAAAACCGCAGTGCACGAATATTCTAGCCGCCTTTGATGAGTACGTTGCTAGTTGGCGAGCATTCTTTCCTATTGGCAACTATCGGCAAGCATTTCCAACTGGCTACTGGTGAGCATTTTGAACGAGTACTTCCCCCGAAGGCGAGCGATTTCATGAAAACACTCGACCGAAGGCCCCACTATTTAAACACTACAAACACTCATTTTTCGTCACTAAACACTTGTAGACTATCAAACTGTTGCAAACTTTTTGATCGATCAACAAAATGCATCCATTTGCCTCCATTCCACTTCAATCTAAGGCACTCTTTGATTGCATGCTCAGAATAGTGATCAGTGCCTAGTTCCAACCTCAAAATCTTAGTTTTTAATAGATTTCAAAGATTTTTTACAAAAATTTTCACCTTATATCTCAAAATTTCCATTTTGATCTTGTTTTCCCTGTTTTTTTTAAGTGTTTTTACTTGTTTGCCTACTTAACCCTTGTTTTTTATTATTGTGAGCGCAACCAGAAAAGGGTAAATCTTGAGAAGTAGACGGCTGTTACAGAAACAAAAAACCATAACAAATTACTCACTATGTCGTAAGTACATAGAGGCTTCAAGGTTTGTATGTATGACTGCCTCAATAAATACTAGTTTAAACTTTGATGATATCAGAATATAAAATTCCAAATTTCAACATGAAAACCAGTCATTGTCAGATAATAATTAATAACGAACATAAACTGATCATAGGCATGATGTGCTAGAATGTATAAAACATTAGTGACTTTAATTCTAAGAAGCCTCAGGAGCAGAGGCAACTATAGCAAAAAGTGAGAAAATCTTCCCTGTATCGACCAATCTAATGAAATTAGCACCATATGAAATCAAATGAACATGTAAAAAATCAAGACCCATGTAGAAATCAAGTACTTAATAACATTTTACAAGTACTTATTGAAATGGCCACAAGAAGATAAAATAGAAATGTATGGAAAAGGATACAAGCAACATAACAGTTCCACATAGAGAACTGATGATTATGTTTGAAAAGTGTTTTGCAGTAATGCGTAGTCTCATGGCATTGAAAAGCTACATAATAGCTAAGAGGTTTACAAAAATTGATGATATTCAATAGAAGAACAAAAGTGAGATAATTGTGTATGTCCATCTTCCATATAAATCCTATGATCACTTTTTAATAGTCAAACAAACACCTAGAAAACCATTAGGAGATGGGCACACTCGCATGGGATGCCACCATATCCACTCAGAGCCTTCATCTGTGACATGCACATCTGTATGTTAATAGGAATTCCATACAATAAAACAGAATGACTGAAGATTGTGAAAAAGTGGAAGACTTTGGTCATTGTCCAAGCCTATTCCAAAATTTTCCTCTTAAGGATGCAATCTTCAGTAGTGTTCCAGTACCACACATGAGGTCGACTACCAAATGTCCTTGTTTAGAGAACAACATCACAATTAAATGACAAACCTTGTGGCTACGTTGGCTAGATCCATGAACATGCTTTCATTCATGTTTTATCCATTCTATAGTCAGGCTTCTATATTGAACTAAATCAACCCAGCCACCTCTTGGTTTTGGTACATCCTCAAAGTTTCGGGTGTTTGGCCCAAATCCATCTCTCGAGTATGCAGAGAGAATCAAAAGGTGAACCTGAAACACGTGAAAAAAAAAAACAAGATAATAAATAACAAAATGACATTTATTTATGTCTGTACTTGGTTTTATTCACATTCCAAGCACTATTCCACAAATTAACCATTACACAACAAAAGAACCAAATTATGGCAGGAATGTAAATTTCACAAACTATCAGTGTTCATGCTCTTATTTGAATTCAAGACCAAGCTCTTGATAATAAAAACAATTTGACTAAAGACTATGTCAACCTATCTAGCTTTTATGTTTATGAAGAAAACATCCAATAAATCAAAACTTTGTCAAATTGCAGATTTGATTCATTATAAATGTACCTTTGTCCTAGGCTCAGATAATGTCCAACCAAGTGGGAGGTGGCTGTGAGTGACCAATCTATGACACAACTTCTAGCCATGTCATCAATCATGCAAATATGCTCCACACTATGCAGTGTTAGAAACCAACCACTATCTACAGTGATGTTTTCTACAATGGAAAATGCAGCATCGCATAGCTCATTTGACCACTCATTCCATGATGGTATTGCGGAAGGTCCTGTATCTACCCCATTAACTTGTATGCCAGTGGATAAATATGCAAAAACAAGATCAACAACTCCGAAAGCAGAATGAAGTCCCCAGATATTACCAACATCGCTGAATATTTTGATGAGTTCTTGAAATGCATTCCATTGTGCCCCATTATCACATAAGTTCTTGTTCAATCTACATGGACAACAAGGAATAATTAGAAATGCATTCCATTGTGCCCCGTTATCACATAAGTCCAATCTACATGGACAACAAGGAATAATTAGAGCTTCAACAGAAGAAAAAAGAGAGAAGCTATCAAAAACTAATATAAAATGTGACTGAAAAATTGTCCAAAAAATTAAGGTGGTGGAGATCATCTTACTAATTTATGTCGTTACATATGAGTAGTCTCTTGGCCTCCATAATAGATGCATCCAAGTCCAATAACCACAGATTGTAGATTTACTCATCCTCTGTATTTGTTTCTGGTTCAGTGTTAGTATGTGTAGTGCGTTTAGTCTTTTTGGCCTTGCGCATCACTTGAGATACAATCAAAGTTGGGGTTATCATGGTCTTCTAAGATTGTTTCTTTCGACGAAGGTGACCTTTCCATGCTTGGGAGGTAGATGGCTCAAAATCTTCATCCGGAACCTTTACAAATTGAAGTACATGATATAAGCAATTTTTATATCAATATGTGACATTGGAAATTCATAATAAATAGTCTAATGATCCATGTATAAAAACAATGGAGTGATGATGTACTTCTAGATCAGAAACAAACTGTGTAGTATCTTGCAGCCCCTTCAATTATGTTTCCTCTTCTAGAGATTGTTTCCACCAAGGGCAATTCTTTTTCTCCCATAAGGACAAGCCCTATTACATATTCAAAGATTATATTTTGTGATAATATTTGCATGGACAAATTTATTCTATTGTCAAAAAGTGTTTACCGATGCAATCATGTTGGCAGTATACATGCACTCTTTCTATGTGGTCATACACCACTTTTCACATGTTGAGGGCATCACTATTAGTTGCTTTTGTGCAACACAATCAAAGAGCCATCTGCGAGTCAATTTTTACAAATAAATGTTTACATGCATTTGTATCATAGAACAATAAGCTCCACTACAAACAAAAGACTAACAACTTTTTATTACCTGAAAATCAATATCTTTGATGCATGTGCAAGTTCTGGTTGCATTTCTTGTGTATATGTGTGTCTTATTTTTCCAATAATGACTGTGCAAATCATTGAGAATTACCAACTTCTCAAAAACACAGTAAAGGGTGGAGTGACATCGCATTTCGGGCATATTCCAAAGAACCTGCATGACCAGACGAAAGAACTCATCACCATTGGCAAGATTTGCCACTAGTGAGAGCTTATAGGTCTTTGTATGGAAGTGCCGATCAATGTTCTCATTATGCTTCTTATTCGTTTCTTTGTCCACATGTGTTTTTAGCTCAGCCCTTTTCTCATCAATCTCTTCCTATCATTAAAATTCACTATAGTCAAAGTGCCAAGTTGAGAGGAGCTCAATCAGTCTTACTATGAACCAAGGAAGCTAGACTATTACTCACCCTGAAGACAATCTGCTTGAGAATCGACATGGGGACATTGTACCAAGTCTTGGTGCCTATTTCTCTAGCAAGTTCTTTTGCTAGTTTTTTTTCCATCCAGGTCCGTTCTTCGCGAGGCAAATTATTTTTAATCAAAGTTGTTTTGTCTGCCTTACCGAATTGGCGAATCTGAAACATTTTGTCCGATAAGTTTGCTATGATATAGGCCTCATTAGCCTTCATTGAAGATTTGAACTTAGAATTGCAATTAAACACAAAATTAAAGCACAACAAGTGACTTATAGTGCTTTCATGCCTGTTGGTTCCTATTAGAGCATATAAAAGCTCTCCCTCGTCTCTTTCTCAAAGTTGATAAAAGAAGAAACCACACAAATGTGCCTCCATTTTATATGTTGGTAGTCTGAAAATTTACATATCACAAACAAATAAAAAACATCAGTCATTTTTATCATAAAAAGTAAACTTTGAAATGAAAAAAACAATTAAACAATGCTAGTAATGGAATATGCGCATACCTTTCTCAATCTTAGTCATGAAAGCCTTCAGTTGGTTGTTGCCATCCCACACAAGAAACATTTTGTTGTTCAAATGGGCCGACTCAAGGCATGTGGCAATTTCATTTAACATAATATCAATTAATTTTGGACTTTGGCAAAATCCCTTTTCAAAAATGGACTTGAGAATTTTGAGACATTGTTTAATTACAAAAATTCGATAATTTGATAGTATATGAACCACGTTTCAATTTGCAATGACACAATTGTGTACTATAAAACTCAAACATACACAAAATATTATAAAACTTTCCATATCCATATCATATGTTAAAAATCCTTTTCAAATCATTTAAAAAGTATATAACATTCATCAAGAAATGACACGTTAATCACAAATCTTTTTTCAAACCGTACTCCTTTGTTATATTGTCAAAATTAGCGGTGACAATTCCTACCGCTTGAGGTATTAAGTACTTACTTGCCTTTATGGTTTAGGCAATAACGTCTCTACATTTATATCCATATCTCCCTCATCAGATTCCTCAGACCCAGAACTTGAGTCTTGAGATGAATCTGTATCTGGAGGTGAGCTAGAAAGGACTGAGTCATATCTATATTTTTTGGAATATCGATAGTCATTATAGTCCCGACCGATGCTATTCATGAGCTCTGCCACACAATATGACATTCTATATAAGCACATAGACCAACTTGGAGCACAAAAGGATTCAATAATGCTGCTCACACCTCGTCAATGTTTTGCTTTCTTTTTGTGATCTGGCTTACATGACACAAAATGTTTTGCCGATTTTTCACTATCTCCGAAACACAACCTCAAGAGTTTAAATTTGCTTTGCATGCACTCGTTGACATCGTTCAGGGACTCAACATTGTAGAACAGGCTGCAAGTTCAGAACAGTTATATTGTTCTCTTTCAAAGGAGTTGCTAGCTCGTAGTAACCTTCAAAAACAGAACATCATACATCACGCATTACTTTGATGCTTGATTTGATACCTTCCTTCCTGTTGTGATCCAAAAAGAGAACAGTCACACAGACTTTGTGTTGTGGCATGAGAGTTGTCAAACAATGGCACACCATTGACAAAATGTAATTGAAATCTAGAGACTCCAAGTTATCAAATATATACAATGTGGGACTCTCCCACATCAAAGAAGGAAGTGTCATGAAACTTGATTCTTCATCTCTACAACAGATGGCCTCCTCGTGTTTTGAAGTTTTTACTTTACAGAAAAATGTCCACTCAGTGTTACTAGAGGTCCCAGTGTCATGCTCAATATTGTGGGCAGCAAGATATTTTTGTTTTATATTTTCTACAGCTGCTCTCAAAAGTTTAGGAATAACACCAATTGATTTTGAAGTTATACCTTTGCCCTTGCCATGGTGTGCTCTTATCCAATTCTGACAAAAAGTTGGGTCAATGATTTTTTAGAGTTGTTTTATTAAATGAAATTGACCTCAAAGTGATGTTGATCAATGCGGGTGGTGGACTGTTGGGTCTGCTCAAATCACCAAACAACTGCGAGTCATAAACTCAACTTTGTCGAAAGCAAATTCGTCTTGAAGGTAGATACCGCAGATGACACCAAGACTTTCAACATTGTCCATGGAAAATTCAGGCTCGCCAATTGATTTAGTGGATATTACCACAAATGCTTTCATGAAGTCCACTGGAGCTTAGTTTTTGAACTATCTTCTAACCTCTGATAAGATATAATGGAGAGGCATTCTCGGAAGGCCTAAAGACTGTTTGGTCAGTAGTGTAGAAAGCCTGCAAAAAATAGCGACCCAATAAAATATCAAATAGAATATCAAAAGAGTTTGAATGCAATTTAAGTTTGAGGGCCTAACATTTAAACCCTCCTCCCACCGCGGCCCAGAAACTAAATAGTATGTCTGTTAAGTTTTATTATTTTTTAGGTTTTTTAAGTTTTTAAGTTTTTAAATATAGGAATCCAAACCCAGACTTAGTTAGGATCTTAAGAGATTTGTTTAGTTAGTCTAAAAACAATGATAAGAAATATACTGAGAATCTCAAGGAATAAGTTCAAGATCTCAAGAAACAGGCTCAAGTTCATAAGTAAGTTAGATTCAATGTTGTCTTGCTATGGTTCTCTAGTGCTTCTCTTTCTACTCTCAAAGAAAGAAACAAATGATAGGAATAAATATATATAGAACCCTGCCAAGTCATCGATCCATGCATGTGTTTAAAAAACCAGTTTCAAATAGTAACAAGGTTTGGATCAGTGACATGGCAAAAACGAGTTTCAAAATAGCAACATGTTTGGATCGTAAACTTGGGGCAGTGAGTGAACTCAACAATAAGCAAAAAAATGCGAATTGATGAGGTGTCATTTAGAAGAGAGAAAAGATACATTTTTACGTGGATTGATGACATGGACGAAGCTCGATGATAGTATATATAAAGAGGTTCTCTGCAGCGTCACTCAAGTTTTTAAAAGTTTAGTCGTTGTAGTCACTCACATTTCTCTTCAAAGTAAGCTAAGTTTGGTCGTTCATAAAGGGCCCTGAATCAATCATTTCAAATTCTTGTGACAGTAGAGGCTTTGTCTCGTGCATTAACTGAGTTGAGTTGCTGATGATTAAAGAATCATCAACGTATAAAGATATTATCACATAGCTTAAGCCTTTGTTCTTGAGGTACATGTTTGAGTCTACAGAGCATGAAGTAAAACCGTGTTGCAACAAGACATGATTAATTTGTTCATACTAGGCCCTAGGAGCTTGCTTAAGGCCGTAAAGTGCCTTTTGCAATTTGCACACCAAATGCTCTTGGCCTTGAAAGACGTAACCTTCTGGTTGATAAATGTAGATAACACTGATGTGTATTGAATAGGTAATGTTGCGTATTACCTATTTCAAGATTCTCTAAAAAAACTTAGCTTTTTTAACAATTTTGAAATATTGAGTCAAATATTGACACTTTGTAATTTATTTTAGGCCAAATTCATTGTTTTTTTTTTAAAAAGTACAAAATTATTAAGACTCTAAAAACTAAAATGCCATAAAAAAATGTAGTAAAACAATATTTGCTAATTTACAAATGAGAAAAAAAGAACTGAGCATTGTATTCAAAAAATAATCATGACAAAGTTCTAAATTATAAATGCAAATTTAGATTCTCAATTATAATAGATGTTTGAAAAATTATTGTATGTATCTCATTGAAACAAACAAACAAAAAATATGTAATTTGAGTATGCTTGTAAGTTTCAATAGAACTATTACAAGAACAATCAATCCATTGTTGTTCAAATGGATCGAGAGTTTAAATTGATAGTCTCAATTCTCGGTGGTGCAATATGTTGGCTTATGCCAAAATGTGGCCTACGCCCTATTCAACCACATGTACAAATGTATATATTGTGTTGGCTGACAAAATCTATGCAAGAGAAAACAAAAAATAGAACAAATGGACAGATGTAATCTTATGTAATCATAAGTAACCACATGTAATCATAATCGATTTGAGTAGAAAGTAACAATTTATTGAGGGCCATCATATAGTTATCAAATGATACAACTCTAATAACATACGATTCCATGAAAAATTTGGATTTTAATTAGGCTTTGTATGTATGTCTCTTAGGTCAAGACTCAATCATTTATTATTAGCCCAATGCATGATTTTTTTCTTTTTTCTTTAACTTAAAATATGTCAATGTGTATTGTTCACCCATCGTGGATTTACAACTATTTTCAATAATGTAAAATATCAAATAGCCTCTACAGGATTAGCAGGGTTAGGGAATGGTCTTGTAGTAGTATCACTTGTCTCAATTGTTGGAATGCCACACTTTGAGATCATGTTGGGAAGTCGCCGATGTGCGGAATCCTCGGTGCATGCAACGACGTCTATCGGATTCAAGCCGACTTCAACATATCAAAGTTTTTCCTACTTCATCACAACTTCAAAGTCACTGGATTGACACAATCAATTCCATGGTCATGCACGAATTATCTTGATTTCAAATTTAGCTTTGAGAAAGCGTTTTAGATGCAAAATTCAGAGCGACAAATCGACAAGTGCTATCAATCATATGAATAGTTTAATCTACAAATAAGTTTATCTGCAAGCATAAATCGATCTGAACATGAATAAAAATGAGCATTCAATCATAATATACATGAACTAGATTATGGAACAATGATTATTTAGTCATGAAGAAATTACAGTCTGAATGTTGTCAGAGTCGCGTTCTTCCTAAATCAATACTCTATAATAACAGAGAGAAAGAACAAAACAATTGCGCTTTGGATGTTCGATTGATGGACTACAATGTAGAATGGAGCTAACCGAGCAACTGATAAGTTGTTGGATATATACACATGGCTAACTAATTAAAATAATAGTTAATCTATACTTTATAATTAAGGTTAAGGCACTACGTGCTAGTGGTAGTCGCCTTAGACATTATTTGATTCTGTCCGGTCATGGTGAAGGTACTGTTGAGCCACTGATTGCTCGAGTCGGCTTATTGGGGTTGACAGTGACACACGCCCAGGTGGTGAAGTCGAATTGTTGATGTCAGACCGACGAATAGTTGGTTGAGTTGACCAAGTCAGACTCCTCGATATGTCGATCAGGTCGAAGTTCTTGACAAGTCGAGAAACTTGGACAAGTCAAGTGCCGCTCTCATGTCTGTCTCCAATTCCTTTGTATTTCTGCATAACTATAAAATAAAAACAAAAACCAAACAAGAAAATGTACCAAGAAAAGTTTGCAATGAATAACTTGCTATTCCTTTTGTTGTAGGATCCGTATTTGAATCCTTACGACTTTCATTCATGGTTCTAGATTTTTTTTCTTATAGTGCTTTTCTCTCGGTTGATTTTTGGCATAGATATGCGCATTGTAAGCTTCCTGCTGGATATAACATTTGAATCCATTATGCATTATACAAGTTAAATTAAAAAACAACTATGTTGCTATAAAAAAGAACGTATTTTTTGAATGTGAATATGAGATTTCGAAACAAAAATAGTAATTCATAATAGAAAACATCAATAAATTAATAAAAAATACCTAATAATTTTAAAAGTTTTAGTTGATAAAATCACTACTTTTAAGTTAAAAATTTATTGATAAAAACATAAGAGTTATTGTACAATAAGTTACCTGGGTCTCTCATCAAAAACTCTCAAAACATGCATGTCTCTCCAATAATTGGCTCATTAAGCGAGATATCTAAGGTACAAATCTTGGAATTAAATCTCGGTACCATTTCACTGTCACGACCTCAAAAAGTACAATGTCTTCGTACATCGAAAAACATATTATCTATGTAAGAGTGTTACACTTCACAAACGACACATAATATAATAAAAATACATATGAAAAACACTGGCTTGTGTTTGAAAAGAGTAACAATCAGTTTAAAAAAACTTTGGCCCATGGTCCACTTTGAAGTTTATTATCCCCAACAAACTTTGAACTTGAAATTCAATCCCTGGGATTGACCTATGAGTTCATACTTATGAAAACTTGCCTTTGAACCCAGGGGTCGATCCCAAGGATCGATCTCTGGGTTCAAAGCCTTGAAATCCACATGATGAACTCTCTGGTCGATCCCAAGGATCGATTTCAAAGTTCATAGAGATGTGTTTTTCTCCCTGGCGCGGCCATATCAAGTCCTACTACGCTATTCTCTGAATCATTTAGTAGGCCAACGATGAAATACTAAGATAAAGCTATGAAATATAGGCCATTGATGAAATACTACTGTGCAACGATTAAATCCACCACGAAATACTATTCTGCAATGATTAAATCCACCACAAAATCCAAGCCAACAATTAAATCCAGGCTAGCGATGAAATCCAACCCATCACTGACAGAGACGAGTGTTGTTCAATTCCTTTAACAAGCTTGAATCATGTTTGTGAGCAATGTGATTTATCAAAGTCACATAGGTTACCTTACAAGAGATCTACATCTCAAGTAAGCCTTTTCAACTTGTGCATTCGGATATTCATGGTGTTACTACAAATAGAAATGGAGGTGCTACGATGTATGTGACTTTATTGATGATTTTAGTAGATTTTGTTGGGTGTATCTACTAAAGAGCAAAGATGAGGTGTTTGATGTCTTTGTCAAGTTCAAGATGGCAAGGGATTTTCTACAAAAATCAAGTGCTTGATGTTAAAATTGGCAAAAGCTAACTTGATCAAATCTTGTAAATACCATTATGACTAGTACATATCATCATTAGACATGTGTGGAGCCTATTCCCACATGTGGAATATATGCATTTATCATTTAGATGAGTCATATAGGTTGTACATACCATTTCATTTGAGATCTAGTGACTAGGATGGCCAAAATCTAGTTTTCTAGCTATATGCCACTTGGCATCATGTCATTGGTAGGAAATGTTATGCCATAAGTTTAGGAGTGATCTCCCATGTGTAGAGGGCTGCTCACATGTGTGTAAATATTAGTAGAAGTCGAATTTGGACTTGTAGAATATTTTTATCTAGGTTCCTACAAATTAGGAAAATTGCCTAAAATCAAGGGAGGTGGCTATAAGTTAGGAAACTTGGTCCATGTGCCATATTGATGATTATTGGTGGATTCTTTGATGAGTAGGCACTCTCACACGTGCCAAATCAGCTGAGTAAGCATCAGCTCTTGTGTATATATAGTGGCTCATTTGGCCAAAATTGACAAGAAAGCTTAATCTTGGTTTTGGTGCATTTTTTGAGTAATCACTCCATTTGTCTTGTGATTTTATGCTTCTAATGGTTTCTAAGCTTAGTTTACTTCATTCTTTGTTGTTAGTTCGTAATCTGATAGGTTTTCACACGTGTGAAACCATCAAGTACAAGTTTTGATCATATTTGATTGTTCTTGTTAGATTTGTTAATGTAGATTTGATCTAATGCTATCTAATCTTGTGTAGATTGGTAGATCAATCTAATCTAACACCCAATCACACTTGTGGATCTGATTTGGATCCATTCTTGGTTCTTTTTTGCTGTACTTTCACATGGTTTCAGAGCCAAGTACAAGTGCATTTAAGAAATTGATCTAAACTATACCCAAATTGGCAGGTTTTTGGAAACAAGCTAATATTGAGGTAGCGAGTTTGAATGGATAGCTAGAACCATTATATTTGTACCAAATCACACGTGTGGAGCCGTACAGAACCTGTTTTGGACATTCAATTTGGTGTATTTTGAGCTTCATATACCCAATTTTGAGTCAATTTAGTACATTTAGCAAGCTTTCACTTGCATTGTTTCTATTCCATTGATTTCTTCTGAAGAGAATCGAGGTGATATGCTCTGATACCACTAATGAGGAATGCGCAATCGCGAAACTTTCGCGAAAGCGAAGCAACCTCGACTCAATGCGATTCAGATGGAATTCAGATGGGATCGCTGGACACTGTCGGTTGAATCACTCCTACAGTCCTCCAGATGTGTAGTCAGGCACTGCTGATCTATGTTTATAAAATTAATGCAACATTCAACATAGTTTCAACCAAGGTGCAGAATAAAAATGAACAAGGAAACTTGGACACACGAATAACAACAGACACATTTGCATTCGAGATCAGACATGACAAGAAAATCATCTATATTGATCTTTCTCTGATTCTTCAAGCACTGCATGCAAATCCACGCAGTGCATTGGCGTGGGAGAAACACTGTTCTCTCACGAGTAATTGTCTCGCTTTACTAGCGGACAGTTGGATCTACAGATCCTAGACAGAATTGTCTTCGCACGCAGGCGGACATGTATTTTGTAATTTTGTCTTGATTGCTTACTAGCATCAGACTACTTCATTACACACCTTGTCAAGTATCATCCAGTAAGTATTTAGTTGCTCTATGTAACTTTTAGATTAGAGTGATTAAGCATTTACAACTAATCAGAAAATTACAAGAGTGGCAGATTAGCCACGACCTAAAGTGTATCTGTTAATGTCATGCCATCAGATCAGACATCTATACTTCTGGGTACTTGCATGATCTCGCTGGTACTCTTTGGAGCGTGAAGGACAGGAGAAAATTTTACGACGTTGGTTTCGTTTCTGTTGTTCGTTTCATTTCCATCGTTGGTTCCGTTTCCATCGTTGGTTTCATTTTGGTTGTCTGCCTTTCCTTTGACTTTTGTGTTTGCGAACCGTTCGTGTTCGTGTTTCATGTCAGGCAAAGGGCTGAAAGCTAGCAAGGCTTTGTAGTTAGGAAGGAAAAATCCAAGGAAAGGTGTTTCCTTTGTGGAAAGATGCATGAGGCTTGGAGTCTCACAAGGACTTACAAGATTTGTCTTCAAAAGTCCATCATCACACATTTCAAACCTTTAGAATTTTTTCATTTGGAAGTGCATTGTTTGGTTCAAAATGCAAAGATAGATGTCACTTTCATTAATGTCACTTGGATTTATTTCATGTCCTTGGAAAGCATTTTTCTTGGAACTTTAGATAAGTTCAAATTTATTAATGAGGAGCAATCACAAAATGAAAATAGTTTCATTTATGCTCTCATGACATCTTATGAAGAACTATTTTGCTTTGAAGAGATTTTTGTATCTCAAAGGTGGATTAAGGCAATACAAGTTGACTGTGATGCCTTAATAAATAGCAAAGCATGTTTTCCTTGTAAACTTACGTTGAATATGAATTCAAGGAATGGAAATGTCTTCATAATGTATTTTCTTTTGGTTTCAATAAGATCATGAATGATGTGTTCATTCATAATGTTGAAGATTGTAAATTTTCAATTTTAAAGGCAAGTTGTAAACTTCTTATGAGAATAAGTGACGCATCCAAAGTGGACACTTATATCCATAAGCAAGTAGTTAGCCTTATTGAGATGGAAATACTTCTTGATTTCAATATTAAAAAAATCATGCCAAGTTGTGGTGATTTTTGGACTTATGTTTCTAGCATAAGTAATGTTGATAATCATATGAAGTGCACATTATATGATCATGTTTGTTGTGATCATTTTGAGACATGGAGGTCTCGGATTTCCATCAAGGAGGAGCACCAAGAAGTTGATCTTGAAGAGTCATCTCAAGGTTCAAGTGTGCCAAGGATTGAGGAGGAGAGTCCTTCTCAAGTTATGATTCCAAGAAGAATATCAAGAGACATGGTTGAGCTCATATGGCTCACATTTCAAGGGAAAGAGGAGCACATTTCAAGTAGTATACATCTCATGCTTGCTTCTCTTATGTCATTTGGTGAATCAATTTGCTTTAGTGAGACTTTTGCATCTCAAAGTTGGAGTAAAGCAATAGTAGTTGAGTATGGTGTCTCTCTTGAGAACATAGTGGATGTTCATAATGATCTGAAATTGATTTTAGATCAATTAGAAAGCAAATGGTTATTTCATCAAATGTATGCTCTTGAGTCTTGCAAGAGCAAGAGTGATCTGTCCACTCGTAGTGTGAAAAATTATCTTTTTTCATGTATTGAGGCAAATTGTAAACTCTTAATGAGAGTAAGTGAATCATCCTCTAAGGAAACTTATCTCCATAATGAAGTATTTAGCCTCATTAGATTTGAGATTAGCATGGTAATCAAGAATGAAGATATGATGCAAACTCTTTGTTATTATAGCATGCATAGTCTTGCCAATGTTGATAAGCTTAAGTTTCGAGATCTTGTTAAGATGATGTTGGATCTTTGTGATCCTTATGAGTCAAGAAGGACTCTTTATTTTCTCATGGAGTTGCAGCTATTTTCAAGGAGGAGGAGCTTTTGGATCAACCATATGTTTCAAGGATGGAACAAATCAATCAAGTATTGCAAAGCTCTCAAGTTCATCAAAGAAGTCAACATCAAAGAGGCACTATCATGGATATGGTGATTTTGGATCGACGTCAAGCTCATTGGCTGATCTTCACACCTTTGAACCAGCAAGGATCCATATTTGAAGACCAATTCAGCCCATGGAGTCAATCTCAATATCATCATGTTTTTATCAAGTTAGTTTTGAGGAGTGTTAAAATTGGCAAAAGATAACTTGATCAAATCTTATAAATACCACTATGACTAGTACATATCATCATTAGACATGTGTGGAGCCTAGTCCCACGTGTGGAATAAATGCATTTATCATGTAGATGAGTCATATAGGTTGTACATGCCATTTAATTTGAGATCTAGTGGCTAAAATGGCCAAAATCTAGTTTTCTAACTATATGCCACTTGGCATCATGTAATTGGTAGGAAATGTTATGCCATAAGTTTAGGAGTGATCTCCCATGTGTAGACTGCTCACACGTGTGTAAATATTAGTAGAAGTCGAATTTAAACTTGTAGAAGATTTTTATCAAGGTTCCTACAAATTAGGAAAATTGCCTAAAATCAAGGGAGGTGGCTATAAAGTTAGGAAACTTGGTCCATGTGCCATATTGATGTATATATAGTGGCTCATTTGGCCATAATTGACAAGAAAGCTAAATCTTGGTTTTGGTGCATTTTTTGAGTAATCTCTCCATTTTTCTTGTGATTTTATGCTTCTAATGGTTTCTAAGCTTAGTGTATTTCATTCTCTGCTGGTACTCCGAACTCTGACAGGTTTTCACACGTGTGAAACCAGCAAGTACAATTTTTGATCATATTTGATTGTTCTTGTTAGATTTGTTGATGTAGATTTGATCTAATGCTATCTAATCTTGTGTAGACTGGTAGATCAATCTAATCTAACACCCAATCACACTTGTGGATCTGATTTGGATCCATTCTTTGTCCAATTTTGCTGTACTTTCACACTTGAGGAGTGAAAATGGTGGTAAGTACATTTCTACCAGGCTCAGAGCATTTTGTGATGCAAAGAGGGAGTACACAAGCCCAAGGACACCACAACAAAATGGAGTGGCCAAGAGGAAGAATAGAATCTTATGTGAAGGAGCTAAAGCCATGAGATTAGGTGCAAATCTTTCTGAATCCTTTTGGGATCAAGATTTGTTGTGTGCTAATTTTCTATGCAATAGATGGCCGAGTGTGGTATTGGATGGAAAAACCTCTTTTGAAGTGTTGTTTTTGGTAGGAGGCCGAGTGTCAAGTTTTCAAAACTTTTGGATGCATTTGCTATATCAACATTACTCTTGATGATAGGAAAAAGGAGGATCCATCTTCAAAGAAAGGTATATTTTTTGGTTATAGTGAGGTGAGTAAGGCTTACAAAGTTTTTATTCCTTCAACTAAGTAAGTGTTCACTGGAAGAGATGTCATTTTTTATAATGGAGACTTTCCAAAAGTTTCTTCAAGTGGTGGTGTGGACATTGGTCTAACATTCTTGATGTTGATGACATTGGTGATACTTTGGGTGTTGATGTTGAAGAGCCTACTTCAAATCAAAAGCCAAAGAGGGAATCAAGGCAAAGGCAACAACCATTGAGGCTCACTTATGATGAGAATGGTAAGCAGGTGGAACTTACTCATTTTGCATATTTAAGTGAATCTTCTTGTGTAGATGATGCTATGCAAGTGCAGCTGACGATGATCGCCGAGTTTGACAATGAGACACGGGAGGCGAGTCGGGAATGACAATCTCATTGCATACCCATCTACGACTTTGTGACTACATTGCTAGCGGGAGGATTCATCGGTTGCTGCTACTTCATAGGTGGCTAGCACTGACTCAACATAAAATCCCTGGAACTTATTATTGAGGTACGAGGTGACTAAGGAGGAATGAAAAGAACCAGCAACAAACTATTGTTTGGTGTTACCCTTAATGGCTCTCTTTAGCTTCTCAAGGATTGTCTTGAACCAGTTATATATTTCCAAGGGTCCCTAATCTAACTTATAGTTAGATTCTACCAGGATAGAGTCGACTTGGCTTTTCATGAACGGTTTGTTGAATATTGTGTTAGGTATTGAGGAGGATCTTCATGCCATCCTAGATCAAATCATGTTTCAAAGGAGAGCCAAGAAGGCTCTATCTCTCCTCAAGTTAAATGTCTCAAATGAGCCTCTATAGTAGCACATCATCCAGTGAGGCATGAAAGACTCTACAAAGAATTTCTGAGTCAAAGTACACACCTAAGGTGCACAACCTATGTAGCACCATGGATCAATGGTAAGATGAGATTGCATCCTCATATGGTGGTAAGAAGGATAAGTCTAATGTGAAATGCTTTTGTTGTTGCAAAAAGAGTCATTATTCTCATGAGTGCGATTTGAAGGAAAGAAGAAGAAAAATACTTTGGATGCTAGAGGCATTAGATAGAGTAGAATTATTGATTTTTATGCTTGTGTGTTGTGTAACCAAAGGGGTTTGATGTCAAAGGAGGAGATCTCAACTATTTTATCAAATCTCGAGTCTTGTTCTCTTCATTATTCTTTTAGTGTGCACTTGAGTAGTTGTGATGATACTTGTTGGATTTCTATTCATCTCTCTCTCTCTCTCTCTCTCTCTCTCTCTCTCTCTCTCTCTCTCTCTCTCTCTCTCTCTCTCTCTCTCTCTCTCTCTCTCTCTCTCTCTCTCTCTCTCTCTCTCTCTCTCTCTCTCTCCAATCTTTGATCTAGATACATGCAATTGTCGAGCATTCAGTAGGTCATTTAACAGTCGATCAACAATCAACATGTCATCAAACAATCGGACAAAGTTATTGATTTGTCACCAGCCACTTACGACTTCTTATGAAGTCTTTTTATGAGTTTTTTATGAGTACCTATGACTATCGGCCAGGTATGACTACGACGTTTGACGACACAATACAAAACCAACCACCTTATGTTTGGGCATTTACTTCAACATGAAGAATAAGTACATTGTCAACCACTTCTCGATCTGACAAGGAGCTTCAAGCAAGTGCATTAAACTCTGTCATGATCTACCGCACACCGTCATACAATGACTGATCCAATGCCTTGTATAGATATCTCATAAGTAATAGCCATCTAGCTAATTGACATTCTTTATTATTTTCAATAAGAGATTGATCCTGAGTGGCTTGCTTCTGCCTTAGATTATTTAAGATAGAGTGAGTAAGAGAGAGAACTTTGAGCACGCAATACTACCACAATAGAATTGTGTCTGTCATTCAACTGATTATGTACATGCTACATTCTAAACTTAATCTTCTTGGACAATTTTATGTCAATGTGTGGAAATTGTCAATTTTTTATGGAATTAGTTTCATTGTTCTTCATCAATTTAACTATAAATATGGGCAAGTGTTCTTTCCTGGTCTTGCTGATGATGATGGAGGCTCATCCATGGCATTTCATATTGCAATCATCTCAAATCAAGTGCAATATGGAAGAAGCAAGCAAGCACTCATTTATATCTTTAAAATTCACACATGCTTGTTGCTATTTCAAAAAGATATTAAAGATAGAAGCATGGAGGAAACCATTAATTATGATTTTATGTACTTCTTCATGTAGTATTTTGAATTTGATACTTACAATTGGTATGAAAAATAATGAAGCATCCAATATGGACTATTCTCTATATCAATTACGAAATTTTTTCATTTACCATTTATACGATTAGAGACGAATATATATTCTTAACAAGGAGTTAATCCTTAAGATAGAACAAAGTTATGGTATTAAAATAGCAAGTTACATTTAAGAGGGAATATATAAGAAACATTTATATAATAGGTATATTGTAACTTGACTACTTGGAAGCCTATTGTTGAAAGTTGAGTTCTAGTTGCTCATTTGAAATTTCTCACACTTCTAGCATATGTTTAAATGTGAAGAGAGGCATAAAACCTTGCCTATTATTGGCCTAATATGTAGGAGAAACATATACCCTCAAAACTATTAAGGATTGTCTCATTACCATTGTTTAAATCAAGGGAGGAGATTGATGGATGGCCAAGATTCGTTGGGCCAAGTGACATTACGACAATATCACTATTATATGTAGGAGGTGGTTTTACATATTTTGAGTAATTGAGAATTCTTTAGCTCATTGGGGCTTCCCTTGAGATTTTTATCTCTTCTTGCAAAATTAAGCTAGATTGTGGATGTATTTTTGTTCTATGCATTTGTTGGGTTTATGAAGCAACTAGGCCTACTGCAAGAGGGTTTTGGATCAAATCCATAGCTATGCTCAAGTTTAATCTTAGCGTTATTCCATTCTTTCATCTTTTATGCTAAATTGTAAGTGCTCTTACTTAACAATTGCGTGTAAATGTTTTTGCTATCACTTGGGAGTCATAGCTCAGTAAAAGTAAATGAATGTTTTTCATTTTCTTTCATGAGAGAGAGATAATAGACAAAGCTTCTCTTGACAAGTCAAGACCAAACCTTTTAAAACCCTTTATTGTTAGAAATCAATGATAAACTTCATTGTTATTGTTTATGATGTACATTAATGTTGACAACTGTTACCAGCTGTAATTAGCCGTAGGCTAGTCTATTAGTCTATTCGTAGGTTTTCTCTCTCTATCAGGGTTCAGGGTTTATATGTACATTTTATATTCAGTATGAAGTTAGTGTGATAGTGTGATATTGCGTGTTCTTCTTCCGTCTCCCTACTTGGTGATTGTTTATGGTGGATGCTTGATGTTGCATTTCTGATTGTTGACATGGTATCAAAGCTACGATAGTCCTGCGTGCCTGATCAGTGGATACAACTTGTCACAGGCTCCGCAACGAAGTGAGAAAGTCCTTCACGGGAAGTGAAAGCTTGGAGAGATAAAAACAGCTGGAAGAAATCCTTCTTTGGTGTATTTTGCAGGTTTGGAGCTCAGAATCATCAGTGGGGAACGAAGACACAGTCCCGGAGGCATCAGAAAGGCTAGGGCAGCATCAAACAAGCTGAAAATCTGTTGAGTGGGGAGATTTTTACAATACTTCCTAGTTGTTGTGGAAAGTGCTATTTGTGTGAAAGGTTTGCCAAGAAATCTCTCATTTGTCTGTTTGGAGTACCACAAATCACACTAGATAGTATTTAGTACTGTCATTCAGAGTTAGGAACCTTCATACTTTTCACATTACTGATATCTGTCTGTTTGAACGATCACTCGTTTCGAAATCTAAGCAAAGAGGAGGAGGCGTAGCCGTCGTGCCAAAGTAGAGAATCTAGAATATTCTCTCTAAAAGTTCCTATATTCTTGCTTTCTTATATCTATACCAATATCGGATCCAAGCGCGCTAGCTGAAGAGAAACCCGAGCAGTCATACATCCGCGAGATATTGTCCGTACCAATATCGGATCCAAGCGCATGAGCTAAAGAAAATTTTGAGTAGTTGTACATCCGCGAGGAAGAACAACGTCAAGAGAACTTGAGTCATCGCAACAGGGGATTTGATCAAGCTCTTACAGTCAGGGGACGTGGTGGTAGATTTGGTCGTGGAAGACACCAATCAAGAAGTGGAAACTCAAATCGTGGATCATTCCAAAAATTTCAAGAACAATCCAATGATGGCCCAAATCGAGACAATTGGAATCAAGTCCGAGGTCAAGGACACGACTATTCCAGGCAAAATACACTTGGAAATTGTAGGTATTGCAACAAACCTGGCCATTGGGAGCAGGAATGCTTCAAGAAACAGAAGGAGATGGAACATACGATGATGATCAATATGAAGATGATACATGTGAGAGCTCAAAATTGTTCATTACAGCATTAATGACAAGTGATGAAACCAAGGATACCTGGTACATTGATAGTGGTGCATCCAAGCACATGACTTCAAGGAAAGAGTGGTTTTCAGAACTCAAGGAAACTCACAATGGTGATGAAGTTGGACAAGTTGATGGCAAATTGCTATTTGTTAAAGGAGTTGGAGTGTGGTAGTAGTGAAGTTAGCTAGCGGGAAGATAAAGCAGATAAGCAATGTGCAATATGTACCTGGCTTAACTAACAATCTACTATCTGTTGGGACGATGGCTGATCAACAACTCAAGGTTGAGTTTGACAGCGACAAATGTCTTGTCAAAGACATCAAGAATCACTACAAAGTGATTGCTACAGGAGCTAGAGTCAACGAGAATCGACTCTACAAATTGAATGCGAGATCTTTTGCTCAAGCTATGGTAAGCACGGTTGATAGTCGAAGTGATCTTTGGCATCAACGATTCGGTCATATTAGTGCTCAAATTTTACAGATTCTCAAAAGAGGTAATCTAGTTATAGGATTGTCTGATATTTATTTTGAAGGAAAAATTTGTGAAGGTTGCATTTTGGGAAAACAACACAGAGAGAGGTTTCCCAAAAGTGGAACAAGGAGAGCTAGTGGCATCCTAGATCTTGTCCACAATGATCTATGTGGACCTATGCAGACTAGATCTCTTAGTGGCTACTATTACTTTATCACCTTCATTGATGATTATAGCAGATGCATTTGGATTTATTTCTTAAGCAAGAAATCAAATGCTTTTGCTAAGTTCAAGGAATTCAAGGCATTAGTTGAAAAGCAAACAGGATGTTGCATCAAAACTTTGAGATCTGATGGAGGTGGTGAGTATTTTTCGACAGAATTTATTGATTTCTGCAAAGATCAAGGGATCAAGAGGCAGACTACAATATCTTATTCACCACAACAAAATGGAGTTGCAGAACGAAAGAACAGATCTATTGTTGAGATGGCCAGGATGATGCTCAAAAGCAAGGGTCTGCCAAACACCTTTTGGGCAGAAGCTTGTAACACAACTACGCACAATTGGAATCGGTGTCCTACAAAATCCGTGGAAGGTAAGACACCTCATGAAGCTGTTACTGGAAAAAAACCTAATATTTCTCATTTGAGAGTATTTGGTTGTGATGCTTATGCTCATATTCCTGATGAGAAATGAAGGAAATTGGATGCAAAAGCTATCAAGTGTATTTTCCTTGGATATGATGAGAAGGCCAAGGCATACAAGATGTATGACACAAATGCACAGAAGCTTGTAATTTCTAGGGATGCTACGCTTGACGAGATGGGCCAAGGTGAACAATCTGAAGTAATCACTGAACCTTTTGATGAGGGAGCGAAAGTACAGGTCAAGAAGGAAGTGGATTTTGATATAGAAAATCCATTGGACAAAGGAAAGCCTGATGCTGAAATTCCCAAGAGACTACCTAAATGGTACTTATCAGTCACAGATGGTGCAAAGAAGGGAGATACTCCCGAATCTAGTGAGCAGAGAGAGCTTAGAAGATCAAGTAGGAATCGAAAACCTCCTGCAAGATTAGAGATGAATCTAGCCCTAATGGGATCCATCTTAACGGCTCAAGAACCTAAAACTTTCAACGAAGCAAAGGAACACAAGGAGTGGCGTGCAGCTATGGAAACAGAAATGGAGGCTATATCGAAGAACAAAACATGGGACTTGATTGAGCTACCTGATGGTAAGACGCCTATCACATGTAAGTGGATCTACAAGACGAAGTATGGATGGGCAACTCAACAAGTACAAGGCACGATTAGTTGCAAGAGGTTTTAAGCAGCATGAACGTATAGACTTTGGGGAGACCTTCGCACCTGTAGTCAAAATGATAACTATTCGTTCTATCATTGCAATTTCTGCTTTCTATGGTTGGAAAATCCAGCAAATGGACGTCAAATCTGCTTTTCTTAATAGAGTATTGGATGAAGAGGTATATTTAGAGCAACCTCAAGGGTTTGTTGAACCAGGAAGAGATCATTTGGTTTGTAAACTCAACAAAGCCATATATGGATTGAAGCAAGCACCACGAGCATGGTACTCTTGCATTGATGAGCACTTCAAGCGAAGGGGAATGGTAAAGAGTGATGTTGATCCTAATCTTTACATTCTAAGGCAAGATTCAGATACAATGTTCATTGTGTTGTACGTGGATGATTTGATTATTAAAGGAAGTAATGAGAGGTTAATTAATGAAATCAAATCAAATATTTCCAATGCTTTTGACATGAGTGATCTAGGATTGATGCACTACTGTCTTGGCATTGAAGTATGGCAAAACGAAGATATGGTCTTTCTTACAGAAACAAATATGCACGAGATTTGTTTTATAACTTCAATATGCAGGATTGTAAGCCCTTGAGTACACCTATGGATGTCAACATGAAGCTTACTACATATGATGAATCTGAGAAAGTGGATATTTGTATAGACAGCTGGTGGGTAGTTTGATTTATTTGACACATACACGACATGATATTTCTTATGTTGTTGGTGTTGTTAGTCAATTTTATGCAAGATCCTAGTCAAGCACACTAGACGTATTCTCAAATACATTCGAGGGACATTGAATTTTGGTTTGAAGTATGATCAGGCTGAAGCGCCAACGTTGGTAGGTTATACAGATGCCAATTGGGCAAGTAATATTGATGACAGAAGATTTACCAGTGGTCATACATTTAGTTATGGTACAACTGCAATTTCATGGAGCAGCAAAAAGCAACCTACAGTAGCTTTATCATCAATGGAAGCTGAATATCGAGCACTCAGCAATGCTACACAAGAAGCGGTATGGCTACGAAGATTGCTTGTGGATTTAGGTCAGCCACAGGTGGATGCGACTACTATATCTTGCGACAATCAAAGCTGCATTCACCTTGCCAAAAATCCAGTTTTACATGCTCGAACCAAGCACATCGAAATACACTATCATTTTATTTGAGAGAAAATTCTTGGTGGAGCCATTGATCTTGTTTTTTGTAAATCTGAAGATCAAATAGCAGATATTTTTACTAAGTCATTAGGTAGATGTAAATTTGAGAGGTTTCATACTCTATTAGGAATAGAAGAATGTAATTTTATCATTGAGGGAGAGTGCTAGAAATCAATGATAAACTTCATTGTTACTGTTTACGATGTACATTAATGTTGACAACTGTTACCAGCTGTAATTAGCTGTAGGCTAGTCTATTAGTCTATTCGTAGGTTTTCTCTTTCTATCAGGGTTCAGGGTTTATATGTACATTTTATATTCAGTATGAAGTTAGTGTGATAGTGTAATATTGCGTGTTCTTCTTCCGTCTCCCTACTTGGTAATTGTTTATGGTGAATGCTTGATGTTGCATTTCTGATTGTTGACATTTATTAATAAATCAACAAGGAAAAACATAGTTAAAAAGTAAACACAATACTTTATAAAGCACTGTAAAGCAAAACCTATTCCAAGACATCTAGCTGGTACCTGCCACCATCCCACCGCACAAAACCGTGCAAGTTAGCACAATGAGGAAGACAGGTGTCAACGCTGAACGTCAGTTGTTATCAATGTACAAAATAAGTTTACCCACTTAACAACATGATTCTAAAAATAACTTATATAGTCCAGTCTTCCCCAGCGAGTATTATTACTAGCAATAGACCAAACTCTAATCTTACCGTATCAGAGCTTTTGCCATTTTGATCAGTGTGTTGGTATTGGTCCTTATCTTTTTTATTTACAACATTCATTACGTATTGAAAGCCAACTGCATTTATCAAGCTGCATATAGCAAAACAGGAAACGCTCGAACCCGTACGAAGGTATAAGGACAAATCCATGCCATACAAATCCTTGTACCTGTTGTATATAGAGTGACAAGTTGTGTAAATGGTTTGTGACTCTTGAGCATATCCATGCTTTCCAAGAGTATACAAGCGATGCTCCTACTTATAAAACGTAAAACCCAAACGTGCAGTAATAGCAAGTTATACAATACACGTGTCCATATCTATAGCATAGAGTTTAACCACAACATTCACAATAAAATTAGAGCAATTCCATGCCATTCCAATCCCTATGAATGAGAATACTCTTGCACAGTCCATGTGCTTTTAAGAGTATTTAGGTATTAAGCCCTAACTTATTAGATCATACAGTATTTAGGTATTAAGCCCTAACTTATTAGATCATACACCAATATATGCATAGGTTCAAAAAAGAGTTTAAGCAAAAGACATTCTTTGGTTTAATGGGTTTGTTGTATAAGTATATGAGTTGGTTTATGTTACTTCTTCTATCTTATGTTGGTACGTAGGCATTAAAGCCCAATTCATCTTAATATGCACTCTACTACAGACCATTCTATTCTCATTCATATATTACGAAGCCACATTATTCTTTGGGAATGTGCAACCAAAATACGTTTAGAGCTTGAACCTGAATAGTCCTCTTAAGGGATTCATGTGATGAAATCACGATTTATCTAGAAAGTACGCTTCTTCTTACAGCGTGTAACAAATCCAGGTCTACGTTACAAAACGAATTTCAACAAGCCCTACAAGAGTGTTAAAGATTGTACAATAGAATTGCATTCTCCTTCGAGTTCAATTTGTAAATAAGAACAGTTTATGATCACTTAGAAGCATAGCATTCCATATTGTTGTCTTTAGTATACATGAAGAAGCTTATGCCTCTTGTAAACATACCTGAAACCTCCAATATCAAGACTCGTTTCAAGCTTAGGAAGAAGCCCACACTTCAAATGTCAAGAATGAGACTAAATGTAGAGGGAATACATCTATTTATCAGTTGTTATGCAGGGGCATACGACAGTAATGGATATGCATTCTTGAGAACATTCATAGATCAAAATGTGAGTGAAATAATGGTGGTTCATCGCTGCCCAACTAGCGATGGTCATCAATAAAACATATGTGATAGCAAAAAACAGAAATGCATGATGAAAGGGTGCGATTCAGTGCATTTCTATAGAGGATATCCATCGCTGTTCATGCCTATATACTTGTCATAAATGCACACAAACCTGTTTACAACCTGATCAGACAGAATTCTATGCAACAAGTATGTTATTTTTTCCTTTTAGAGCGCACTACCATCGTTGTCCCAGCGCTGGAAATACATCATTCAAACTAACATTTTCCACAAAGTACTTGCCAACAAAGTGATGCTACAAAGATGTGGCAAACCATAAAGCATAAGTATGCATAAATAACTTAGCATAAACCTCTTACCTAAAAGTATTTAGTTGTTGTATTCGAGCAAGTAGATGGGTGCTTAGTTGTTGTATTCGAGCAAGTAGATGGGTGCTGTAGAATCAAGCTTCCTTCGGAAAAAGGAGAGAGGAAGAAGGAGATGAAGAAGAGTGGTGGGAATGAAAAATTATGTCATTATTATATAGGCATCAACCTTTCTTTTCCGTAGAAGATGAGGTTAAGCAAAGCTATCCAACAAGTAGCTTGTGAAGAAAGCCAATGCTCATATCCGTCGGATACTTTTGGATAGACCTTCACCGTTAAAAAAAAACCATGTGAAGCTGGAAGGGGTATTGTAAAGTACCAATGTTATGTGCGAGACCCTTTTTTTTTTCATAAGAATTAATTGTAACCCAACATTGCATATAGTCAAAATGTCATAAATCGTAATAAGATACCATCCATGAGAGAGAGAGAGAGAGAGAGAGAGAGAGAGAGAGAGATGAGAGAAAATTGTGTTGAGGGAGATCCAAGTTCGTTCTTTTGGTTGATTAAGTATATGTTAAGCAAGATGAGTGTTCAATACATGTGAAGGAGGCATGGAATGAGAAGAGCATATTTGAAGTTTGATAAGTATTTTTTTACAATCAAGTGGAGAAAGTCACTTATAATTATTTTTTGGAAGAGGATCTTCAAGATAGAAATTTAATAAGTAGATAATGCATGATGGGACGAGTTTTGGTCATGACATTATAGATATGAATAGTGTTGTTGCTTGGTGGTAAGGAGAAATTTAATTCCATAGTGTGCATGCTTGATGCAAGAAATGATCGTCATAAAGGAGTAGATTAACAAAAAGATTTTTTTTGTGAATAGCTAGTTGTCTTGAGAAATTTGGTCAAGTGGAGATGGGGGTGTGATTGATTGTTGATAGTATGCTTTTGGACAATTTATGACATATTTGCAAAGGAGAATGTAATAGCTTCTTATTTCATGGAGAGAATGTTGTTAGTAGAAGTTATTCAAGTACATTACTATATAACTGGAAGATCAATCTTGTCCCTACTTAACTCCAAAAAAAATATTTTTTGCCCTTGTGCTTAATTGAAGAGGTCATGAGTATGTGTATCTTTAGACCATATTTCTTTCGAAATGAAATTGCGCACATTTTGCCATATTCAAACAATTTTGATGTCGATTCAAGTGAGATGAAGATGTCAACATGAATAGACTTCTTGTTTTTTGTCCCAAAGTTTCAAGCTTGGAGTGTCTGTAAGTTTTAAATTAGTCCCTATATTGTTGTATTATAAGGTCTTTCTAACCATTGCCTTGTGTTTGAAGCATGCACATTTTTGAGATTAAATCAACATGTTCCAATGTATGCTAAATGATGATTGAATGGAAGATTGAATAGGAAAAAGATTATTTTTCCATGGGTTTCCAAATTCATGTCTTGAATGTAATAAGTTGGTGCATCTGATGGTCATGCATTTTCTAATGATCACAAGTAGACCGTATACTGGAAATAGATTTAACATGATGAATGAATATGTGCAAATGAGAATCATGTAAAATTCATGTCAAGAGGAATAATTTTGCACAACTCCAACTCACTTTTTCCCTCTTTGATCTCTAGATTGGTGATGATCATCCCATCTTCTTGGATGCCCACTATGCATCCAAGGATAATGAGCCTTCCACACTTGAACACCACTCTCCACCTCCCACACCCCCAACGCCTGAGGACATCCCAACCACCTCCATTGTTCCATTTGGTTGAAGATCTACATTGAACATGGTTGGGTGACGTACGTCGATTTCAAACAGGCCCTTAATCAATTTCTGGATGATGCAACAAATTCTCCAAATCCTTGGCCAATTGTGGATATGCATTTCTTCCTTTGTGGCATGGGAACATAGCAAGGATCCACTCTTAATGATCGTGGACTTGAGGTATAATTGTTGATGCCCTCAATGTTCTGTTCACCTCTATATACGTAGTACATGTGGGGTCACCTGTCCCAACATGGTCATGTCATAAGCATCGACATGTATGAGTTGCACGCACCACCTCGAGTCAATAAGTTTAGATTACCCCGAGCCAATAGAACATTGACATGTGGCACCCAAATGCCATATACCTCCAGATGATTCTTGTCTTGTACAATGAGACTATCAAGTAACATGTGTGCCCTTACGAGTACATAACATTCTCTCCCCTTTAAGAGCCTCCTCCTAAAGAGGGCAAATTAGGGAAGTTCAATCATGAGTAGTCTTCCTTCTCCCAAGTGTCCTCATCATATGATTTCCCTTTCTAGTGGACTAGAAATTCAGAAACCAATAAATTGTTCTCTCACAAAATGATAAGTCACTTCGATATGCTTGCTCCTTGCATGAAAAATAGGATTGCTTGCCAATATTTGGGCTGAAAGTTTATCACAAAAGATGATTGGACTCCCTGAAAAATCCAGCAAGTGAAAATCCATTACCATTCTTTTGATCCATAACATCTCCTTTGTTCAAGATGTAAGAGCTTTGTACTCGGCCTCACTAGATGACAATGAGACAGTAGCTTGTTTTTTTGACATCCAAGAGATAGCTCCATCACCTATGAAGATAGCATGTGAACTTATGGACTTCCTATCCATTTGATCTCCAGAAAATTCCTAATCTAAAAATCCAAACAAGCTAGCTGATAATTCTCCATAAACAATGCCATAATCACTAGTTCCCAAGATGTATCTCAATACGCTCTTGCCTAGCTTCCAATGCTCCACACTTGGATCATGCATGAATTGGATTAGCCTATCAACACAATAGCTTAGATCTGGTCTTTTGATGGTTAGATATATGAGTGAGCCAACTAGCTTCCTATAGAGAGTAATGTCCTCGAAGGATCTTTCATTACCTCTTATAGTGAGCTTTACATTTGACTCCATTGGTGTATCACAAGACTTTGCATCTACCATATGATTGATCATACTTCTCTTGACAAATGAAAATAAATTGAGAAGTTTTCAATACCTCTATTCCCAAGATATAATGCAAAAGACCAAGATCATGCACATCAGACTCAGTTTTTAGTGCCATCTTGATATCATCTATATCTTGCTTGTTGTCTCCACTCAAAATGATATCATCCACATAGATTAGGAGAATGGTAACATCGTTTCCAACAAATCTATAGTAAAGTGAATGATCATAATCACTCATCTTGAAATTTTGAGAAAGAAGATTAGTGTTTAGCTTAGCATACCAACTCCTTGGTGCTTGATTAAGACCATACAAACTCTTTTGTAAAAAACAAACATGATTTGGCTTGCCATGTGAAATGTAGCCCTCGGGTTGCTCCATAAACACCTCTTCCTCAAGGTCACCATTCAAGAATACATTTGTTATATACAATTGCCATAGATCCCATCCAAAAAGTGTAGCGAGTAAAATAATGACTCGAGTGCTCACCATCTTTGCCACAGGTGCAAAGGTCTCATCAAGTGTATTTCTATAGAGTGTGCGACTGTACAAGTATTTACATACATCAAATGAATGGATCTAGATTAGTAATGAGATAAGGGATGGAGATGATAGAATTCCAAAATAAATTCAATTTTAACTACTTGGGTCCATTGAGAGCTAGTCTAGCATTATTTCTTGCCCCTTTGGCTTGTGAGTACATTGCACCATTTATGGTTTCTAGCTTTATAACACTCAAATAGTCCTATTTGCACTTATGTTTGCTTTTTTAGATCTGGCCATGCCTTTGTTTCGGTTGCCATAAAATTTGGTTGTAAAGCACCCAACTTGTTATTCACTTGTTGGCCAGTCAACTACTTGTCGACTTTCTTATGATGGCTTGCTTCCAATGAATATAGATTTTAGAATTGCCACTGCTATTCTATCGTCAATGCTCTCAGTAGTTCTGGGATTTGTGATTTCACAATGGATTCAGGTATTCTCATACGATTGGTGACATTTGAAAACTCATTAGAGGATTGTTGTAGGAATATTATAAAAATTTCTATTTCTATTAAAATTGCTAAAGAAATTGCCTCAATAGTACAGAAGCAGGGGCAATATGGAAGGGAAAAGAGAAACAAAAAGAAGTTGATGAGTGTTATGATCCAACTTCTAGTATTCGCATTGATTCAGTTGAACAAGAAAGCCATATTTCTTCAAGTGATTGACATAGATTTTTCAAGTTTTGATAACTAATAATTTCATTATTTGGAAGAGCTTATTGTAGTGTATATATGGCCATGGTAGGAGATAATTGTAGATATTTAAAACTCTTTTATGTACATAAACTAAATCTTATGATTTGGTGTTTTTTTTAAGTGATTACTTTATGAATCAAATCAAGTTTCTATTTTTGCCTACCATTCTTGAGACAAATAAACCATGTGTTTATGCTCATATAGAATATCCATTGTACTAACAATAAAAAAAATGGTTAAAACTCAAAAAATAATTACAAGATTAAATTGTTTTTTTACTAAGACTAAATCTAACAACCTTCTTTCTGAATGTTGTGACATGCAATACAAGATGAAAAGTCATTAATTTACAAGAGGTGGAGTTTGGTAAAATAGCAAAAAAAAACATAATATAAATAATAACAAACTTCTTTTCAAGAATTGTTATGTGAAGACATAGGTGAAAAGTTGCACCATCATACACTCATACTAGATCTCAATGGATTCTTGATGTGCAAGCTTGAAAATGGCTCAACCAACCAAGAGATTATACCACGTTGGGGTTACATTGACTTCTTGAGTGCTATCTCCAATCACTTTAATATTGGGTTGTGATCATGTGCAAAAGAAAAGAACATTGTACCAAGGGTTCAATTGTTGGAGCATGTGGCCAAAAGGCAATTCTCTTATGACTTATGGACAAGAAAAATGTTTTATTCAATCATCGCCTCGTTTGTATAGACCAGACAAGCCAAATGTGGAATCACTGTTCAAGCCACTATATTAGGTGTGGACAAATTTCACAGGTATTTCTGATGAAAGAACTACCATATTAATAGATTTAAATGAGGGATGCCTTAACAATCATAGAAATTGCATATTTCTTAATTCATTTATAGGACAAGTTGAAGATGATGTACTCAACAACAAGGTTTTTTTGTATCTTCTCAAATTAACACAAGTTCTTGATGTTTGACTAGTTCATTGGAACGTTCATTACAATCAAGTCAATCTTCTTCACAAAGAAATGAGGCCACCAATTTATAGGTATTCAAAGGAGAGCAACAAAAGAAAGACGAAGGCTTGATCCACTTGTAAAGTTGACAACTAGACAATTAAAAATATAAGAGAACATGCGACCAGTATAAAGTGTGCGTGAGATAGAAGCTAGTCTAAAAGCAATAGAACTTGTAAACCTTACACGATTGGAATTGCTACAAAGAGATATTTTGCTCCCATTTGAAAATTGGAAAAAGCTCTAAGAATGTTCAAATCTCATTCAATCCAAATTGTACATTCAATATTCAGAAGATATGTTTCATATTTTCTTCTTCATGCATTATTGTTCATGCGTATATCCAATTTCTATCAATATAATGGTTTAGTTTTTCTTTGTTTAATGGATATCAAGTTTTATATTTGATTTATTGAAATTCAAAATTGGATGTAATTTGAATTAGTTGTCTACATACTATAAAGTCATAATTATATGATTTGGCTTGTTCTATGATAATCACAAAGATTAAGAATTCATAGGTTATGCTTGTCTTGAACATTGTTCATGTTGGATCCTCAAATATGTTGTACCTAATAATAAATGACATGGGTGGTTTACAAGAAAGAGCCTTGTGAAAAATATTTAGATATGTAGTTTATATTTATACATGCTAAACTATTAGTAGTGTGTGAATCATGCAATGATTGCAACAAAGAAAAACACATCGCACATACATTAACAATTTTGTCTTTTGTTTATGTTCTAGCTATTACTATAAAATAGGTTATTATGAAACAATCGCAATTCAATAAAAGTTTGTATCATAATAAATCAAGTCAAGTAGTCAATAAAGTTAAGAAAACCGTTTAAAAACCCGACCGGATCAATCACCATAGCACAACGTCAAGTGCAATAAGACAAGATGAAAGAATTGCTCTCCACAAACTGTATATTCAACTGATAAGCAAGTACCAAGATAAAGTTGCTTAAAAGCACTCAAAGGGATCGTAAAAGAAAGACGGCTCGATAATTCTAGAACTGAGCACACGTGGTGCCGTCGAAATAAGAAAGCATTGTATAAGTCGATCATTGCTATTTTAACTCTCTCCCTCAATGATCAACGTCTCTTTTAGAGTTTACTCTATTCATGGAGCATACCTCCATGATAGTATTACAAGTAAAAGCTTTTTACATAACCAGATTTAAGCCAAGTTTGGCTCTAAAAGTTTCAAACTTCTCTTTACTTAAAGCTTTTGTAAATATATCAGCAACTTGTAACAACGTAGAACAGTGTACAATACTTATATCTTCAGATTGTAGCTTCTCACGCACAAAGTGATATTTTACCTCAATATGTTTTGTCCTTGCGTGAAAGACAAGATTCTTGGCCAATTGTATTCCACTTTGGCTGTCACAGAAAATAACAGTAGGATTTACCTGCTTCATGCCAATCTCACATAACAACGTACGTAGCCAAATAGCTTCATGGGTGGCAGAACTTAACGCTTTATATTCGTCTTCTGTAGAAGAAAGAGAAATAGTATCTTGCTTCTTGCTAGACCATGAAAAACAACCACTACCAAAATTGAAGGCATAATCTGACTTTCTATCATCTACATTTCCTGCCCAATCAGCGTCAACATAACCTTACAACTTAGGTAAAACGCTTTGTCTTTTGTAGATTAGGCCAAGGTTAGGTGTACCTTTCACATACCTCAAAATCCTTTTCGCAGCTTTCCAATGGTCCATAGTGGGTGATGACATGAGCTAATCAAACTTACAGCATAGCAGATATCAAAACGTGTAGTCGTAAGATATATCAAACTCCCAACTAGTTGACGAAATAGAGTAGCGTCAACATGTGCACTAACATCAATACGAGATAATTTCTTACCAGCTTCGAACGGGGTGATGGAAGGTTTGCACTTTGTCATGCGAAATCTCTCCAATACCTCGTGCACATACTTGTTTTGACATAACTTGATATCACTGCCAGTTTGCCATACTTTGACACCCAAGCAATAGTGCATGAGATCTAAATCTGTCATCTCAAATTGCTTGCATAAGTTGGTTTTGATAGAATGAGTGAGGTTCTCATCATTGCCCGTGATAATGATATCATCAACATAAAGTACAATCAAGGCAATGCTATCTTCGTTTATAAAAACATAAAGATTTGGATCTAAATTTGTTCTTACAAACCCATAAGAAAGAAAGTAATTGTTAATGCATCCATACCATGCTCGTGGCGCTTGCTTAAGGCCATAAAGTGCTTTGCGTAGCTTACATACCTTTTGTTCTTGTCCTTTTGCCATGAAGCCCTGCGATTGGACCATGTAAACTTCTTCCTCTAAGTCACCATTCAAAAATGCAGACTTCACATCCATTTGATGGATCTTCCACCCAAAATGAGATGCTAGGGCAATGATAAGGCGTAGCGTAGTCCACTTAGCCACTAGAGCAAATGTCTCTTCATAGTCAAATTCTTTTTTTTTGAGGTTGTGGCTTCAGTTGGTTACATTCGTTCTTGAATAATCTGGTTAAATCATGGCTGCCGCCGAAGCTACTCCAATGGAGGACAATGTGGATAAATTCGCATTCTAGGCCGAGATTAACCAAACTGTGGAGCTTGATAATTAACACTTTCTACAACAATAAAGAGATTTTTCTACGGGAGTTGATCAGCAACGCATCAGATGCTCTGGATAAAATTCGTGAAATCAATGTTGTTCAAAGATGCAGATGGTACTCAAAGGGATGATACTGAGATAAAACAGGAAGGTGCTCAAAGGGATGGTAGAAACGACTTTTGATCCTTGGTACTGGATGGGTTGGAGTTAGTTTTCTAAGAGATATGGACACCAGCTTGTATGATGTTACAATTGTTTCTCCACAAAATTATTTCGTTTTTACTCCATTGTTGCCAAATGTCAAATATGAGATCTGGGACAGTGGAAGCACACAACATCGCTGAATTTGCGCGCACAATCGTTCGAAATAAGAAAAAGAGCATACAATTTTATGAAGCTAAAACGTCAATTGGAGAGTGGATCGAGGACAATCTGGATTCTAAGGATAAGAATGACAATATCAGGCTCTGTTGAGAATCATTCTTTGAGTGCATTAACTTCAATTGGAAGTCATCCTTCTCTAGAAGTTGTTGGAAAATCAAATGTGCATGGTGATTCACAATGTTTGAATGCAAAGGATAATTTTGAGCTCAGCGTGTTGGAAAAGGAGGTATCGGATGTAATTTGGCCTTAGGATTAGGTATCTAATAAGATAAAATCAACACTTTGATTATGAGATAAAAACAAAGCTTCTTCATGTTTCAAGTGGTGAGGCTTTCGACGCTATTTTTTGGGTGTCCTCCACTTCGGTGGTGGGGAGCCTTGCACCTTGGAGGCACTGTGGGCATTTGTGCCCAACGTGCCCTCAGTTACACTTTTTCATCTATTTATAAATTTGAGGTGCTTGGGTAGTCTACAATATATCCCGTAAGCACATCTTGTAGACGTGGTGAGACTTTCAATGCTTTTTTTTTGGGTGTTCTACACTTGGACAAGTGTTCGGTGGTGGGGATCTCGCACCTTGGAGGCACTTTGGGCATTTGTGCCCAACGTGCCCTCAATTACACTTTTTCATCTATTTATAAATTTGAGGTGCTTGGGTAGTCTACAATATATCCCGTAAGCACATCTTATAGACGTGGTGAGACTTTCAATGCTTTTTTTTGGGTGTCCTACACTTTGACAAGTGTTCGGTGGTGGAGATCTCGCACCTTGGAGGCACTTTGGGCATTTGTGCCCAACCAACGTGTCCTCGACCACACTTTTCATCTAGTTATAAATTTGAGGTGCTTGGGCACCCTGCAATACATCCCATAAGCACATCTTGCACAATTTTGTTTGCTAACAAAACTTACATAGGTTTCCCTTCTTGTGTGATGATGGGCGTTCGTGAAGATTGAGTGCCCGTGAAATTTTTGGGTGTGCCTAGGTTGTGGGCATGAAATCCTAAGTACATCAAAATTTGAGACTACAACGGATTTTTCGCATGCACCGATTGGTCATGGTAGGCTTGGGTGGTGCCACAATTTGCCATTTTGGCAGGCGCAAATCGTGTCATGTGTGAACGTGTTCCTCTAAGAACATCGGGTGGGGATGGCATGCTCAACCTAGCCCAAAAAAAAAATTAGCGTATTTCGCACCACCATTGTAGTAATAGTGATTGGTTCTCACACATTCAAGAGTGGTTGGAATATATACCACTATCTTGGCGAGCGGACCGTGGTTGATTCTACCATCACCATTAGATGCTTGTTGCACCATGACTAACTTTTAAATCTTGGTCCTCCATAAGAAAGGCTAACTTCTAGGTCGTGGTGGAAACTAGCCTCATCCAAGAAAAAAAAAAAAGAATTTCTCAGAATTTATTGTTGTTAAATGGGGGTTTTGGGTCATGAGAAGATGCTCATTGCTATTCATGTTCAAAACTGGCGGCCGTCTCTCAATTTGGCGGCTGTGACCCGTCAGTCCCGTGTTGAAATTTCATGGCTCGATCTGCTGCATTTGTCCTTGTCCGTACAGACTCCCGTGCTGTAAGTCAAGGAGTACGGAAGGCAGTACTTGGAAGAACGAAGGTGCGATTATCAGACTTTGTCGCAGTCAGAAATTGGAATGTTTGATGAAGGAATGGAGATCTGGGTATGATCTGCCACGAAATACTGCTGAAATGAGGCAGCATTGGACATTCAACAGCGTTTTTTTCTTTTGTGAGTCAGTACAGGAAAAGGCCAAATGGATGCCAGTTTCAAGAATGGCGATTATGAGATGAACAATCCGGTAGGATTGAGTGTTTTCAGTTCGCAATTCTGAAACTGATGAAAAGGTGGGTTGAGAAGAAAAACTCAGATCATTTGAATTCTGGGCATTGGCGTAAAATTACTGAAATTCAGAGTCTAAGGGTTTTTTGGTTTACATCAGAAATCTAAATTTATTTCCTCAGTGAGTTGCAAAGCGAGAGGCAGAACAGGATGAAAGTGCGTGGAAGGGCGAGATCTTATGTGACATGCGAGCAGAGTGTATCTCTGCCGGTTGCACTAATAATGTGTTTTCTCTTATTTGTGGCTGGCTACTACTCTGCAACATCGCTTTTACAGGCACTCTCTTTTACCCGCTCCTTCCGAGCTCTGTTGCTGATGGTGAAGTATAAAGTACGGAATGATGGGTTGAGGCTAGTTGAAGACATGTCACACTACTGTAAATTGTCTAATTTCTTTGAAGTTTTGAAACATTGGATGCAGGATCCACTGGACGACTTCTCGTTTCCAAGTGTTCAAAGACAGAAGTTGCTTCAGAGTGACTCGTCAGGTGAAGCATTTGTAGTTGTAGATCATGGCAAAAGCGGTGACAATAATATTCAAATCAGTCCCTTTCAGGTCTGCAATTATGTCTTTGCTCATTTGTTTTTTATTTAGTTCTCGATTTTGAAATAGAGTTGACTCAAAGTTTTAAAAACAGTTGAGCTGTTTTGGTGTTCGAACTTCGAAGTACCTTATGATATCCATCCAACCGAAAATAATCAACAATTTCAGAAGGGGAACCTTTTAGGAAGCTAGACAATAACGTCACTAGGTTTCAAGAGGGTATGTTCCCTACAACTTGGTCATTGCCCCAATTGGTCTTCCAATTGTCCATAACTCTTCTCTACCCTCAATGCTGGCAATATGAAGGTGATTTTGAAAACAAACCAAAATATATGATGCAAAATTTAAAACTGCTTAGTGAATGCATATGTTGGAGAGGTTGAAGTCACATATCGAATGACGAAATGCGCATGTGGGAATAGTAGCCACCGATGTGTAAGTTTTCATCTTAATGCTGCAACATAAAATGAGCTAGTTATAGTTGTTAATAAGCCACATGCTATGATCGATCCGTAGTGGTCGAGCCGTCATAGGGATGTTATTTGTAGCCTTTCCCATACCGATGATTTGACTCTCTATATTGACCACTTTATGGAGCTTTCTTACCTTTTTTCAACTTACAGCTCAGAACTCATTTCTCGCTATATCGCTAGCCTACGTGGTGCCTTGTGCTTTGATGTTGCAATGTTGTTTCACTTGCTACTACTTTACAACATGAGTCCCATTTTTCCCTCTCCACTACATTTTGTCCTAGTGGCACTTCAGTTTCTCCTATCTGTGCCTTTACCTCTATCACTCCTTCCACCTTTAGTTTTCCTTGATCTCTTGCACCTTGCCTTGTCTATATTCGTCGTTATACTCCCATAGAGTTTGTCGAGATTCGTGATCAGTCTCTGTTTCCGTTGCAAAAGCCCCGACCATCTTTCTCGTGATTGCCGCCAACCAGATTCTGCTTCCACTGCTGTCTATTACCATGAGGGAGTTGATATTGATGATTTTGATGTCTACATTCATACATTTTATGAGCCAGACCATGTTTCTGTTCCTCTCGTTTCTACTAGTGATACCCCACCTACTACTTGCCATGCTCAACTTGCTTACGCTACTTGGGCTAGGCGGCTTGGTGTCGCTCTATTTGCTTACGCGTGCATATTACTGGGCTTGAGTTTATTGCGTTGGTTGACACTGGCAATACTCAATTTTTTCTCGACAATTATATTTCTTCTCAAATTCGCGCTTCACCTATTCCTGCTACACATTACGCGTCGAGGTTGCTAGTTCACTTTCCATTTCCAATGCTCAGATGTTCCAGGGGTTGGAGTATCGCATTGGGGATTTTGTTGGACATGCGGATTTTTGTGGTATAGCTATGGAGCGCTAAGATATTATCCTTGGTGCAGATTGGTTTGCTTCTGTCACAAGCAAGTCTCTCCAAGCTCGTGAATCCTAGAAGGCTGGTGTATCAAATTAACCAACCATAGGCACCCTCTCTTTGAGTCCTTCTACCTGCTATTCCTATCAACCGGCACATGGCATCCACCTGTGGGTGATCAGTCCACTTGGCATGCATGACCTCTGTGACTTGTGAATATTGAGTGACTCATAGGGTACCAACCTGTAATAGATCTTAACACCACAGTAGGGCAAACACTAACTGATCCACCCAACCTTGCCTACTCCCTGATATAGAGTAAGCCCCTCCTAGCCCAGTGTGAGGACTGGTAGCATGCTACTGCCAAGTGTCGGCCACGTGGCACTGACGTGGCCGACTGCACGTCGGGACCCAACTGGGGGCCCTATCCTGCTGACAGGGTCCCTAGGCTGTGTTAGGCCCGCCATGGCTATGGACCGTGCTGGGGCACACTACTCACACTGTCTTGCCCTGTTGGTCATGTACGCTGGACACGACCCTGACTGTGGTATCTGACCTATCTGTGTTCTCTAGGGTTCGGCACTGGTTACGAGCTCGTAACACTCCCTCCCCCTTAAGAACCGTCTTGGTCCTCTAAGACAAAGTCTGGAAAAATCTTGCGAAGGACGCTGCCTCTTTCCCAAGTGGCATTCTCAACAGGCTGATCATTCCACTTAACCAGATATTCTCGGTATAGAGTATGACGAGTTTGCGTCTCTCTACTATCTAGAATTTCCTCTGGTTCATGTGGAGGTTGTTGAGGATCCAATGGGAGAACTAGAACACTGTCCCCTACCAGATTATCTGATCTGGTTAAGGCTTTTCGTAACTGACTTACATGAAAAACTGGAAAAACCTTACTGCTGTGTGGGAGTTCTAGTTCATAGGTGACCTCGCCTAGTCTCCTACTGATGGTAAAGGGACCACAATACCTTGGAGACAACTTAGCACACACTCCTGATTTGAGGGTTTTAGAGTCAACTGGGACTCTCAAGTAGACTTTCTCACCAGTGGAGAACTGCACATCCCGTCTGTGTGGATCTGCATAATGCCTGGCTCGATCCTGGGATTGTCTAATGCTACGCTTAGCATGTTCTATCATCTGGTTTAGGTCTTCTAAAAAGTTTCTGGCTGCTTCAACTTTTTCTTGTTTAAACCCTACAGCTGTGGGTGAGCGTGGCTGAAAACCGTACATCAGCATAAATGGGCTGTATCCCGTAGCTGAATGTTTGGTACTGTTGTAAGCAAACTCTAATATTGAGAGATACTCCTCCCAATTAGTCTGCCTCTTGCTGACGTATGCACGAAGCATACCCTCCAGCACTTGATTTACCCTTTCTGTTTGACCGTCCGTCTGTGGATGGTCAGTGGTACTCATATTAAGTTTAGTATGGAGATGATGGAATACTGCCTTCCAAAAATTTCCAGTAAACTTACTGTCCCGGTCGCTGACTATGCCGGAAGGTAGACCGTACAATTTAAATAGCCCGTCTACAAACAACCTCGCTAACTCTGGAGCTCTAACGGTTGTTTTGGTCGGAATAAAATGAGCCATTTTGGTCAGACGGTCAACTGTGACCCATATAGCGTCATTACCCTTTTGGGTTTTAGGCAGGCCTACTATAAAATCCATGGAGATACTCTCCCATTTACCAGCTGGTATTTCTAAGGGATGCAACAACCCTCCTGCCTTTAAACGCTCTGCTTTATTTACTTGACATTTCTGGCAACTGGTTACATACTGGTGGACGTCCTTTTTCATACTGGGCCAGAAAAATTGCCTACGAAGAAGCTCATAGGTCTTCTGTATGCCTGGGTGTCCCGCGCTAGGATTGTCATGACATTCATATAGGACCTGCTGCCTATAATCCTCTGAATTGGGGACACATACTCTATCTCTATAGAGCAAGTACTCATCCTGAATGGAATACTGTTTCCATTGAATCCTTGAGTCAACTGACCCTCAACCACTGGGGTTTGCTTGGGTAATACAGGCTCAGAATCCTCAACGTCATCTGACGACGTATACTCGGACTCATCATCATCCTCAACGGAAGCTGCCGTATTCTTGGATGAACTGGCACCAGCCCCGGGAACTGGTTCTGGAGTCTGTAACTGTCTGTTCTGGACTGAGTTCCAGATAATAGAGAAGAATGCATCATGCTGGCATTTCCCTCTCAAGGACTCGAGTAACTCATTACGAATCTGAGTAAAACTCAGCTCGTTTATTATAGGCATTCTGCTAAGGGCATCTGCTACTGTATTGAATTTTCCACGCCTATATCTGATAGACATGTCAAACTCTTGCATCAACTCTGCCCAACGAGCTTTCCGACCTCTAAGCTCAGGTTGATTGCAAAGGTATCTGAGACTCTCATGGTCTGTCAGGACCTCAAAGTTGGCACCATACAAATAATGCCTCCAAGTCTTAAGGGCATGGACTATAGAAAAGAGTTCCTTTTCATAGGCACTGTACCTAGTCTGAGCTGGCTCGAGTTTTTTACTCTCGAACGCAACTGGTCGTCCACCCTGAGTTAGCACAGCGCCTACTGCAAAGTCGCTAGCATCTGTTTCGACCACAAATGGCTGATTGGGGTCGACGACTTTTAAGACTGGTGCTGTAGCTAAGGCTGTTTTGAGAGCATCAAAGCTCTCCTGTTGTGCAGACTCCCAAATGAACTCCTTTCCCTTCCCCTTAAGAAGATTTGTCATAGGGACTGCTATCTGAGCATATTCCTTGACAAATCGTCTGTAATATCCCGCCAGACCAAGAAAGATTTGAAGTTCCAAAATATTCTGAGGTCTCAGCCAACTGAGTATGGCTTTAACCTTATTTGGGTCCATCTTAATCCCATCTGAAGAGATAATGTGACCCAAATATGCTACTTCTTCAACGAAGAATTCACACTTGGATTGTTTAGCATAAAGCTTATGCTTTCTGAGCAGTCGAAACACCTTTCTGAGGTGTTTTAGATGCTCCTTCCTCGTTTTGCTGTAGACGAGGATGTCATCTAAAAATACGACTACAAACTTACCCAAGTATGGTCTGAGGACACTGTTCATCAAGGTCATAAAGGTAGCTGGAGCATTTGTGAGCCCAAATGGCATCACCTTAAACTCATAATGACCGTGACGAGTCCTAAAAGCTGTTTTCGAGACATCTTCCGATTTTATACGGACTTGATGATATCCCGATCTAAGGTCTATTTTGCTGAAAAACTTAGCCCCGTCGAGTTGATCAAACAACTCGTCTGCCCGAGGCATAGGGTATTTATTCTTAATTGTGACTTTATTGAGGGCTCTGTAATCTACGCAAAGACGCATAGACCCCTCCTTCTTTTTCACCAATAGGACTGGTGAGGCCCATGGTGAACTACTGGTCTGAATTTGGCCTTTCCCAAGATAGTCTGTTAACTGCCTAGTTATTTCTTCATCCTCTGTTCGGCTGACCCGATACGGAGGTTTAGAAACAGGTGCTGTACCTGGTACTAGGTTTATTACATGATCTACCTCTCTGCTAGGTGGTAAACCATGTGGCAAATCTTCAGGAAAAACATCTTTAAATTTAGACAATAAAGTTTCTAATTTACTGATTTTCTGCTGAATAGAACTGGAAATAGAAACTTCAGGAATAAACTGAAAGTCACATAAGAATACCTGATGGTCTTCGTCTCCGATTAGCTGACAGAGCTCTGAACTGCAGACCATAGGGCTGTTGGGAACATCATGCTCCCCATGCAACTGGATCTCTCGGCCTTTATACTGAAAGCTGAGGGTGTTCTCCTGATAGTTTCTGTGGAGGGAAGGTCCTAAACTGTAGAGCCAATCTCTCCCGAGAACAATGTCTGTTCGATCCAGGTGCATTATCTGAAAGTTTATTTGATCTTGGTACCCCTGAATACCAAGATTTAACTTACTTACCATAGTTTCCCATATTTTTTTATCTTCACCCTTAGCTAATGAAACTATGTACCTATGCTGACTAGGTACTTCTGGTAGTTTAAGCTTTTTAACCAGGGTGTGGTTGATGAAATTATGGGTTGCCCCATCATCAACCATGACTCTTACTGACTGGTTACCAACTTTCCCATGCATACGTACTAGGTCATGCGGCCCAAAGCTGAAGGGTCTCGCTAGCATTGCAGAGGTCAGCTGGCAACAGTGTTCATGATCTTCATGATACACTTTGATCTCGGAAGCTGCCGAGTCACTGGGGAAACATACAGTCTGAACAAGATGAACTTGTTTTTTATCTTTTTTAGTGAAAGGCCCCTTGGGACACTGTCTGACTGTGTGTCCCTTGCCCATACACACAAAGCACAAACGTTCTTGTTTGGCTTTCTCAAAATCATCTGGTTTTAAGGGCTGTATGAGTGAAGGGCGTTTCTGAGGAGCTTCACCTTTAAATTTATCGTCTTTCTTCCTTTTTAAAAATTTCTTTTTAAATTGAAAGTCTTTCTGAGGAAGCTGCTCAGAAAGTGGTTGTTGTCTCGCTCTCTTCCTACCCACTGAATCATCATAGATTTGAGCATATCTGAGAGCTTGCTCAAGGGTAGTAGGCGAGTTTCTCTGGACCTCTACTTTATATTCATCTTTGAGGCCACGGACAAATCCCCTGATTTTTTGATAGTCATCCATATTTTTAATCTTTAAAATTGCCTCTCGATACTGCGAGATATATTGGATGAGGGACTTGTCCATTACTGTTCTTTCCCAGGCTTCCCAGGCTCTATCAAGTTCATTCTCTGGTAGAAATTCTCTTAGGAAAGCTTCTTCAAAAGCTTTCCATGACCGGGGAGTCTGCCCAGTCTCCTGGAGATTTAACCACCACTTATAGGCCATAGGCCCTAAAGAAAGACTGGCCTCAATTGCTTGCAAATGGTCAGGGGTCTGTTTAAGAGCATGAATGTTCTTCCATTTGCTGAGGAAGGTTTGTAGAATATCTGCATTTCTATCCTTCTCTTCCCCATTAAAAGTAGGAGGCTTTAAATCTTTAAAAACACTGGGGTGAGACCGTAAAGTCTCACCCGAAACTGATGGAAGTGGAGAAGGGGATAACTGAGAAGTGGAGGGAAGGCTTCCTTTCGCGGAACTCAAAAACAAGTTTTTGAGTTCAGCGAACGAGTCGTCCACACTGGACTTGAAATTGGCTAATGCCAACTTCAGTTCATCCACTTCTGTTACCAATTGGAGGAACTGCTCCTTGGTAACCAGTTCGTCGAGTTCTTCGGCGAACTGTTCCTGTTCTTCTACTTCCATGGGTTCCTTCCCTTTTCTGTAAGCCAAGGCTTCTGTTTCAAGTTCGTCGAAGCCTCTCTCCGGGGGTTGATCAGGTCCCTGAGGAGTGGTCATCTTCGGAACTGAAAGAGAGCTACCTTAACTTCTGAAGGAAAAAAAGTCTAAAAGACTAATTTACAACTGTACAAGGAGGGAAAGAAAACTTAGCTCTTTCTGAGAACTGTACTTCCACAGAGAGAATCAAGAAAAGCCCTTTCAGCTCTTCCTCCACTGCTTTCAGATCTGCTGTCCGGAAAAATCAGAGATCAAGGTACCAAGAAAAAGAAACAAACTTCTGATCGTCTTGGCCCCTTCCCTCGCTGTCTGAGGTGTATACTTTTTGCTCCAAAATTCCCGTTTTAGGACCCAAAAACAGTTGCAAACTTGTGGTTTCTGCCAAAGACCTTCAGCGCTGGACCTGCACCCACGATTCTGTCTCAGATCCGCTCCAAATTCCAGAAAATTTCACTCCAAATTCAAAGTTTCCACCCAATTTGGCAGCGCTGGACCTGCTCCACGTTTTCTATTTAAAATGTGTTCAAAAATCCACAACTGATACATAAAAATCAAGGGTAAATCCCTGATTTTTCAGCGCTGAGCTTCTACAAGGGATTGTGCCTCAAACAACTGTAAATTCCCAGCAAATTTCAAGGATTTGAAAGCTGTTCCTACAGCGATTTTCCTCCTCAATTCTTTCCTGAGAATCTGAGAAATCTTTCCTATCTTCTGATAGCTTTCTCTACTGCTGTCCTGAACTCCCTAGGATGGAGATGGCTCTGATACCAATGTAATAGATCTTAACACCACAGTAGGGCAAACACTAACTGATCCACCCAACCTTGCCTACTCCCTGATATAGAGTAAGCCCCTCCTAGCCCAGTGTGAGGACTGGTAGCATGCTACTGCCAAGTGTCGGCCACGTGGCACTGACGTGGCCGACTGCACGTCGGGACCCAACTGGGGGCCCTATCCTGCTGACAGGGTCCCTAGGCTGTGTTAGGCCCGCCATGGCTATGGACCGTGCTGGGGCACACTACTCACACTGTCTTGCCCTGTTGGTCATGTACGCTGGACACGACCCTGACTGTGGTATCTGACCTATCTGTGTTCTCTAGGGTTCGGCACTGGTTACGAGCTCGTAACACAACCCCATGCCCCGTCAAAGACCTGTGACCCGCTAGGTCACCCCGGCTACTTGTCGGCTATCTCGTAACTGACGGCTAGGATTCCAACGGTCATTTATTCACCGCATCTCTGGCAGCTTGTCAGGTGGTTACACTCGGTCACTGCTTGTGACGCACCGGTCCCAGCTTGGGACAGATGTCCTCGTCGGTCACCGACCCTTGCCAATACTAGGCCTAAGGCCCTTTAGTAACCAGCCGTGCCGAGGTTATGATAGAGGTGTAACTGGGCTCTAACAATCCTTCCCTCCTCTGGCAAGGCATCGCTCCTTGATGACAAACTCTAGGTAAGACTTCTGCAAACGCTGTCGCGTCTCTCAGGTAGCATCTGACAACAGATGCCCTTTCCAGGTTACTAGATACTCTTGGAGGAGGCGATTCCGCAATCGTCGCTCCCTTCGATCTAGGACTCTTTCAAGCCCATAACCTGTGGTGTCTTTCTCCACTAGAGTCACTAGACCTTCCACCAGGCTATTGCCATCGTGCAAACATTTCTTCAGTTTGCTAACATGAAATACTGGATGCACCTTGCATCCCACAGGTAGTTGTAGCTTACAAGCTACTTGGCTCACCTTCTTAATAATCAACCATGGTCCACAATACCTAGGAGATAACTTGCCGCTCCTATGCGTAGCACCTTTGACTTCAAAGGGACTAATAAATACACCCAATCTTCTTTCTCAAATTCCCGATAGGTACGGTTCTCACGAATATAACTCTCTGCCCTAGCTACAGCCTTGGATAGGTTATCTTGTGCCATCTCTAGCTTCTGCTCCATCTGAGTCAGAAACTCTACAGCGCTTAGGTACCCTATGCGGAATCCCTATGATTGCAGGACTGAGTGGCTTGAAACCATAATTGAGCTCAAATGGACTCAATCCAGTGGATGCATGTCTCTTATCATGGTACGCGAACTCCAAGAGCGGTAAATGCTTCACCCAGTCTGTTTGCGTACTACTAACATATGCCTTAAGCATATCTTCCAAGATCTGGTTCACTCGCTCTGTTTGACCATCCGTCTGAGGATGCTCAGAGCTACTCATCCACAATTGTGTTCCCAGCTTGGCGAACACCTCAATCCAGAAATTCCCCATAAACTTGGGATCCCTGTCAGACACAATGGACTTCGTAAGGCCATGCAACCTGACAATTTTATGAATAAACAAGTCAGCAATTTGCGGAGCTGTGACCTTCTTGGTTGTTGCGATGAAGTGAGCCATCTTGGAAAACCTGTCTACCACTACCATAATGGAATTTGATCCCTTCTGGGTCTTGGGTAGCTCAACAATAAAATCCATAGAGATGCTTTCCCACCTTCCTGTAGGCATCTCAAGCGGATGTAGCAAGCCCGGAGGACTTACTCTCTCGGCCTTGTTCACTTGACAAGCCATGCCACGCTTTTTGAACATACTCTCTTATGTCTCACTGCAGTCGTGGCCAAAAATAATGCCTTCTTATAAGCTCACTAGTCTTATCAATAACCGGATGCCCTGCGCAGGGACTATCATGGCATTCATGAAGTATCTTACGATGAAGATCCTTCATGTCTGGCACGAAAACTCTTCCATTTCTCAATAAAATACCATCCTTCACAGTGTATGTTAGATATGTGCTAGTGTGTGCCTCTACGGAAGCGACAGCCTCGACTGACTCTTCCGTTTGGTTGACTACCTTGCATCCATCAGGCCACACACGCTGACAATGTGGGTCACATTGCTGAGCCTTTTTAATCTCCTCCATGAGATCACTCTCAACCACAATAAAACTCATTTGATGTAGTATCCGTGATAGTGCATCAGCGACCACACATTCCTTCCCTCTTCGGAAGCGAATTTCTAAATGAAATTTCTGCATCAGCTCGGCCCATTGAGCTTGGCGGCCTTTCAAATCTGGCTAAAATACTTTAAATTATGATGATCTGTGTACACATCAAACTCGGCACCATATAAATAATATCTCCACACCTTGAGCGCATGTATGATCGCATACAGCTTTTGCTCGTGTGTAGAATATCTCTGTTGAGCTAGTGCCAACTTTTTACTCTCAAAGGCTATTGGTCTACCCTCTTGGCTCAACATTGCACCTATAGCAATGCCACTTGCATTCGTCTATAGGTCAAACGGTTTCTAGGTATCGACAATTTTGAGGACTGGAGTCGTGGCCACCGACTCCTTCAAGTTCTCAAAACTATGGTGAGCTTCAGCATCCCACCGAACTACAGTGTTGTTTTTCCATAACTGGTCTGTTAGAGGAGCAGCTATCCAAGAATAACTCCTAACAAACCGCCGGTAGAACTTACAAAAGCCTAAGAAAGATTGCAATTGGCATATATCGACCTTAACCACAACCACCTTGGCTGGGTCAACCGAAATACCCTCAGCTGTCACTACGCGACCCAAATACTTCACACGAGTCTTACACAACTCTGTCTTCTGAGCATTGGCGTACAAGACAGAAGCTTGTAACTTGCCAAATACGGTCTTGAGATGAATCTCATGCTCCTCGACCGCTTTACTACAAACTAATATATCGTCAATGAAATTGACGACAAACTTACCCATATAGTCTCGCAAGACATTGTTCATGAGCATCATGAACGTGGCTGGTGCATTGGTTAACCCAAATGGCATAACCAGGAACTCATAATGCCTGAAACGTGTTCGGAAGGCCGTCTTCTGGACGTCTTCATCTCGAATCCGTATTTGAGATCTATCTTACTGAAAATGGTGGCACCTTGCAATGTATCCAGTAAATCATCAATCCTGGGCATCGAATATTTGTGCTTTACAGTGATCTTATTCAATCCTCTGTATTCCACACACATCCGGAAACTACCATCCAAGTAAAAAAGGAGAGGCGAAGGGTGAATAACTAGGACGGATGTACCCCAGCTTGAGATACTCCTCCAGCATCCTTCTGACTACTTCCTCACCACGTGAGAATTGATAATATTATGCGAGGAACCGGTGTCAAATAAGACGAGCACGTCATGACCTTCTAGCTTCCCCCTCATGCGTATCAGTTCACTATCTGGAAACCGATAAACTTCACGTGCCTTGGTGGACAAATAACAAACTGGTGCCTCTGGAACCGAAAATAGTCATGACACGATGAGTGTCCTCATCGTCACTTACCAACAAGTCATCCAAAATTTCCTCATTCTTGCCCTCATCTTGACGTTGTTGTAAAACATGGAGTTTCTTGCCCGTGCGTCGAGGACAATCTTTGAAAAGATGCTTGCCAAGACAAAAAAACATAATCTGTCTTTCTTGGCCTTTTCCTTTTGTTCCGGACTAAGGGAAAACTTGTTGTAAACACGACGAGCCACTTTTGGGGGTGCCCTACAGTCGGTAAGTAGGTAGAGTACATATTGGCTTATTGTGTCACATTTTTCAGTTTGGCTAAGCATTGCTCTCCATTGCTCTTGTTGCTATTTTCTCTCTCTCTCTCTCTCTCTCTCTCTCTCTCTCTCTCTCTCTCTCTCTCTCTCTCTCTCTTAGAGTTGGGGCGCCCAGCCTCTTCTCTCTTGTTTGTTGTGGAGATTGATTGATAACTAGTTCTTGGTGACTTGACTCTTGCTTTCCTACACACCCTTCATTTAGCATTGAAGGCCTCAACTCTTCACGAAGGCCAAATATAAACTTGTGGACTATTAGCCATTCGGGAATCTCTTTTGGAATCTTGATAAGCGTCTCACGATACTTATCGGCATATTCTTGCACCATGTACTGCTTCTGACGATGCAAAAGCCAAGCATCCGTCGCACACACATGCTCATGTGGAGGAATGAACTGGGCTCTAAAAGCCCGCTTGAAATCAATCCAGGTGGTTGGAGCCTGATTAGACTTCAACAACTTGCGCCACCACCTGTCAGTAAAATCAGTGAAATGGTAAGTAGTTTTGTGGACCCGCCAACCCTCATCGGTCTAGGTGGATGGCGCCTGATTAGACTTCAACAGCTTGTGCCACCACTTGTCAGCAAAATCAGTGAAATCGTAAGCAGCTTTGCAGACCCGCCAACTCTCATCAGTTGGGGCCCGCTTCAAATCAAAATATTCCTCCCACTTATGCAACCACTAATCTAATATATCAGTAGTGCGTTGGGATGTGTTACCTGCGAAACGGGTAGGCTTGATATTTTTGTCTTCTGGGTAGGGTGGAGGTAACACAGGACGAATAGCAGAAGACGAAAATGGATAAGGATAAGGTGGATCATGTTGTGAAGAGGACGCATAACCACTAGCTACAGAGGAGAGCATCGCTTGCATCTCTGCAACGGTCTTCTCCACACTATCCATGCGAGCTCGCACAAAAGGGGAAACACCAACAGGCGAACTAGCAGCCACTATAGGCGGGTTACGATCAGGCTAAGCATAGGGCAGGGTGGTGGTGATTGGGGCAATAGGAGGGCTAAGCGGAATATCGACATGGTCGTCTTCCATAATGAACAATGTAGATTGCCATCGACACCATGTTCAATTTCAGCTCAGTGATATGGTTTATCTTCGGCTTCGCTTTGCACGACATCATTTCACTCAGGACCATGCTTCTACTGAGAAGCTTGCATCGCGCTGTTATGGGCATTACTGTATATTGGAGTCTCTCAGTCCTGTGACTTATCACCTATAGCTACTGCCCTTTACACATGCTTGTGATATTTTTCATGTTAGTCTATTACGTGCTGCTATTGAGGATGATGCACCTCGTGATGCTACTTTATTTCATGATCTTGAGCTATTTCTATTACTGGCATTATCGATGCAGACGACAGGTTCAATTTTTGGTACGGTGGGATGGTCGTCCTATGGAGGAGGCCACCTAGGAGCCTATTAATGTATTTTATCATACGCCCTTGCTTGTAGATCGGGCTTCCCCTTGTTGCTCTTGTTCAATCCCCTACATCTGCTCCAGTTGATGCTACACCAGGGATTTCTATTACCTGATTATTTGATATCTTGCTGTTTGAAAATCCTTAAGTTTCTACATATCAAAGCCTTAGTATTTTTTCCCGGTTTTTCCTTGTATTTTTCAGATGCTGCAATTCTAAACTAAGTTTAGAACAGTCTGCATGTTTGTGCTGTTTTGTCGCACAGTTCGCACTATTCCGAAAATTCTGACAGTTAGTCTATCTTGACTTAGCAACACTTTTGTGAAGAGCTTCACAAATTTCGCTACTGTCGCATTTTTCGCAAAATGTTCCGGTGCCAGAATGGACACGACAACCGACTAAATGTGACTTTTTGTATGAAGGATATTGACAGACAACCAAAAACCGTTACACATAGATTAATTAGCTTAATTAGCTTCTATTGATTACAGATTAGATTAATTATCAAATCTGTTTGCTGTATATGCATCAACGCGAAGGTTAAAAGAGAAGAGGGGAGATGGTCAAGAGATAAGACACAGAAACAGAGAGGAGTGTGTGTGATCTAGTAGTAACTAGTTGCTCGTAAGAGAGAGTCTCTCTTGCGCCGACACGCTGTTGCAAGACAGCGCACACAAAAAGTTTCATTGTAAATTGTATTTGTCATATAGACAATTTGCATCTCCTTCTCAATATGTGTGTAATCAAATTCTGTATACTCCATGTACGATGCATTATCTCCAGTTGTTAATAGTAGTTCAACTGATGTGTTAATTCATACATGAATGTCAAAGGCTCACGTAATTCATTTCCGCAATTTTATTATAATCAGAACTGTAGAGACAGTCCGTAGCTTGGAAGAGTGTAGATCGTAGTGAGTAGCAGTAGCTGCAGCTGCTGAGATCACCTCTCTCTAGCGCGAGTTTCCTCAGGAAAGTCTATTTTTACGAAGCCTCTTGACAAGGCAATGTTTTAGAAGCAGCATATAAGTCTGGGAATTAGAAAAATACCCGCTTTGAGAGGGAGTTCAAGAAACCTTAAGTTTCTACATATCAAATCCTTAGTATTTTTTCCCTGTTTTTCCTTGTATTTTTTAGACTGCTGTAATTTTATACTAAGTTTAGCACAGTCTGCATATTTGAACTGTTTTGTCGCACAGTTCGCACTGTCCCGAAAAAGCCGACAGTTAGTCTATCTTGACTTTTGTGAAGACCTTTGCATTTTTTGCTACTGTCGCATTTTTCACAAAATGTTCCGGCGCCAGAATGGACACAACAACCGACTGAACGTGACGTTTTGTACGAAGGATATTGACAGACAACCAAAAACCGTTACACATAGATTAATTAGCTTAATTAGCTTCTTTTGATTACAGATTAGATTAATTATCAAATTTGTTTGCTTTATATGTAGCATCAACATGAAGGTTAAAAGAGAAGAGGGGAGATGGTCAAGAGATAAGACACAGAAACAGAGAGGAGTGTGTGTGAGCTAGTAGTAACTAGTTGCTCGTAAGAGAGAGTCTCTCTTGGGCCGACGCGCTGTTGCAAGACAGTGCACACAAAAGGTTTCATTGTAAACTGTATTTGTGATATGGACGATTTGCATCTTCAATATGTGTGCAATCAAATTCCTGTATACTCCATGTATGATGCATTATTTCCAGTTGTTAATAGTAGTTCAACCGATATGTTATTTCATACATGAATGTCAAAGGTTCACGTAATTCATTTCCGTAATTTTATTATAATCAGAACTATAGAGACAATCTGTAGCTTGGAAAGAGTGTAGATCGTAGCGAGTAGCAATAGCTGCAGTTGCTGAGATCGCCTCTCTCTGGCGCGAGTTTCCCCGGGAAAGTCTCTACCTCGAGATAGAATCCCATCATCTTTTCCAATGCACTTGGGGTGGGGGGGGAGGGTTAAGAGGATGGGAGTTATGGACTCGGCTCATTACATTCGTCTCGTTATTTATGCATAAGTAGGCCTTGGGCCCTTTTTATTCATGAACTGGCCTATGGCCCATTTTATTGGTCTGCTATTTGGGTCATATGACTGAGGAGGGGGGCCACCTAGTTTAGTCACATGCCTATTGGGAGGGTGCACTATTATCCCTCCTTGAGATTGATTTCGTCAGTCTTATCCTCTAAAAGCTTCCTTTTAGGGCTTCTCTATGGGTATAAGTAGGAGACACTATGTTTGATTGGGGTTATGATGTTCATCTCTCTCTCTCTCTCTCTCTCTCTCTCTCTCTCTCTCTCTCTCTCTCTCTCTCAGCCCTCATTAGTCTTTTCCTTTCATTCCTTGTAGGGTTAGGGTATGATCTGTCAGAAATGGTGAACTCCTGCAACTTTGTCGCAACACAAAAAAGAAACGAAGGTCGAACGAGAACGATTCGCGACAATCAACGTCCCTTGACTCGAAGCACGAACGATTCGCGAATCATTCGTGAATCGTAAACACACCTCCAGGACCACAAACCGCAAAGGGACGCAAAACGAGAAACTACGAAAGAGACGAAAAGAACGAAAGCAAACGGGAGATTACGAAACAAACGAAGAGGAATCTTTCGCGCTGCCAGCTGGCAGCTCAACGAGCTTGGAGTCGTAGACTTCGCGCTCAGCTGAAATGAGTGGCAACGACGGAGACTAACTAACTAGTTGATTAGCATTAACTAGTCTTGTGATTCTACGTTTAGCTATCTTGTAAACTCCACACTGTGGAGGTATAAACGATCCTCTCTGGATCATAAAAAATAAGCGAAAAAGAAATCCGAATAGAGAGATCTATAAGAGACAGAGAGAGAGAGGTAGCAAGTAGAGCAGAAAAATACTAGAAACTATAGTTGTGCATGAAAGTCTGCCAACGAGCAGAACACAGCGAAAGAGCAGAGTGTCATTCCGCCAACGAGCGAGACATTGACGATCTCGCTCTAAAAAATTAAACTGATAATACAGTCGCTCTATTTTCGTGCATCTCCTTGTCTTATGCTGTCTGTCTTGATTGCTAGAATAAAATGTCTTCTGTGATGTGTAGTCGAGTGTCTAGGATTCTGTAAAAGGTTCCGCACAAAGAAAATTCAAAGACACAGAATCGTTCGCGACTAAGAAGACGAAGATGAAAACCAAACAGTCTCGCTTCCGGGACATGATCTTATGTGATGTTTCTTAGCTATTCTTGTAGGGATTAGCTTAAGCTGCTCATTCTATGATCTATATGCTTCATTGATACTAATAACTGTGATTCAGTTCATAAGTCTAGTAACAGTTGTAGGATGTCTTAACCCTCAAAACATTGAATATGACACTTACAGGTGGAAAATGTTCTTTGATCTATGCATAATCATTAGCATGAAGATAGGGACATATTGATTAATTATGTCTAACAAGTAGTGTGAAGATAGGGCTATATTAATCATTTGGTACCTTCCGTGATTGTGGCTACTTTTGGCTACAATCTCTTAAGCATATCAAACAAAAACTTTGCCTATTGTTCTAACAACAAGAGTTAAATTTACGAGCTGGGCATTATAAATTTAGCTTAACATGGCACATGTCGCTGAAGTTTGCACCATCGAACCAATCCAGAAGTTTTTCAATTTATACTAGTCTTCAAATTGTGACTAAGAGCAACAACAATAACTTATTTTGCCAATTTTGGACTACGTGCATGTGCATATTCTATGCATCGAAAGACAGAAATGCATGTTGAGCTTGTAGTTGAGTTTTTTTATTTTTTATACGATCTTGTTCTCTTTTTGGGCTAATGTTGACCTTTAATTAAAGCAGGTGTTGAGCTGGAGACCTCGAATATTGCTTTTTCCCAACTTTGCAGATGTTAGACAATGCAAGGCCATAATCGCACTTGCCAAGAGTCGTCTAGCACCTTCATCATTGGCTCTACGTAAGGGAGAGACAAGTGAAAACACCAAGGATATCAGAACTAGGTATTTTGTTGTATTTATTGGTGCGTACCTTGTTGTCTTGCTATTTGGGTCAATTTTAGTAATCTTGTGCACATGTATGGCCATTATTTGGTTTGTTAATGGTTGCTTTACTTCATTTTAATGGGATGAGGGCTATTTTACCCAAGGTTTGTTTTCATACACAAGCCTTGAACACATTTTGAGCATCTAACTTTTATGTCGTTAAACACTCGTGCTAGTTACTTATCCGCTTGTGTCTCCTTTGAGATCATTATTCTCTTCAGCCTTGCTTAGTCCTAATAGCTTGTCTCGACGAATGATCTTGGTCCAAAGCAATCCTATACTAAATAGGCTTGCAGCTAATGAAGAGGTATGCTGATTCCAACTTATATAAATCTATTGTTTGAGCATCCATGCTCGAGTGTGCATGTGTGTTTTTGTGCGTGCACATGTCTCTTGACATCTGACATTTGCTGCACATACAAGAATGTTAAATCTAACTTGTATTTTACTTCAATCAATTTTGCAGTTGCATTATCGGATTGTTCTTGCTTTAAGTTCACCACTTCAAACTTGAACAAATTACATTGTTGTTGCATTTGCTATTGTTGAAAATAATTTGACTACTCCAAAAGATTTCTCCTCAAGAATATGGCGTTTTAAATTTTATTTCAATATCATAATGTTTAATTGTCTTTAGTTGTTAATATTATGTTTTAAAGTCCAAAAAAAATCATTTTTAATGCTTAAAATCCATTTTTTTAATATTTTAGTTTAAAAAAGTAGAAAATAAAATGCATTATGGACAGCAGAATGCACATGCAGAGGAGATATTATTGGATGAACGCATCCTATGAAGACTCTGCTTTTGAGTTCTACCACAATCTAGTTGATTAAGATTTGTTTTCTTGCTCAGTGATATATTGCTTGTATCAATTTTCGCATGCCAGCGTTTAACTCTTTGGTAGAACTCCATTCAATGTACAAACTACAAATTAAAGTAAGCTTTGCTGCAAATGTTTCATTTTACATTCGGATCCGTGGATCTACTTTACGTGCTTCCTTCTGTCTTCTTGCTGACTCCCCCATATTGTTGGTTATGCATTTAGCTCTGGCACTTTCTTAAGTGCAAACGAAGACAGGACAGGCACATTAGCTTGGGTGGAAGACAAGATGGCAAGAGCCACTCTGATTCCTCGTACACATGGAGAGGTATAACACACCCACCAAAATTTTAAATTTTATCTTGTTTTGATGTCCGTTGCTGTGGATAAGGTCAGCAGTCCTAAAAGTTTCAAGTGCTGAGCTACTCGTTGGAGTTGTTGTTGTGATGCATGGGGATCCGTGGAGCTATTCTACGTTTGATGCTTTATTAGAAACGTAATCTAGTCTTCCCTTACAAAGGCAAAATTTGATATTTTATCTGCCTTGATTATTTTTGCCACCAATATGATGAAAAAGTTACAAACAATATAGACATGCTGGGTAGTGGCACTTTAGGTCAAATTATTGGAGAGCTCTTCTTGAATACATCACCTGGATTGAACTGCTCCTATAATGTAACCTCCTCAAAAGTAGTGAAGCTGATTGAGTTTTTGATTTCTTTTTCTTGTGGTGCAGGCATTTAATGTATTGCGGTATGAACTTGGACAAAAGTACAATTGTCACTATGATTATTTTGATCCTCAAGAATATGGTCCTCAAAAAAGCCAACGGGTATCCAACGCTTTTGACTCCCATCCATTTTCTCCTCTGCTCAGAGAATAAAATTTTCATGATTACCGTGTTTTGAATCTTTTGTGAAACTGTTGGCAAAGCCTAAGATGAAAACTCTATCAATGAAGGCAAGAGGATCCTAGTTGCTGTAAATACTAAGATTGAATAGTGGTGTTCATAGTTCCGTATCATATGGAATGGTTTGTTGGGATGCCGTTCCACACACATTTTATGGAATGTGCAAAAGTTTTCACATGAAGATCAAAATACAATGACCATCGAGTTGGATGTTTACCTACATCCTTCACAAATGCCTCCATCTCTCCCTATGATATTTGCCCATAGTACATCCTTCATAATTGCTTCCTTCAACTAAAATGTTAGGCAAACTAATCACAAGATTATTCTGCTTCAAAATTTGCAGCTTGTGAACACTAATATGACCAAATCTTTGATGCCAAATATCACCATTACCACGAAGAGTGCTTATTACCATGCCATGATCAAATGAGCTTGCTTACCAATTTCCATTAATTCTCACACCTATAGCAATCTTATTGTGATTCTTGATGTCTTTGACAAGACACTTGTCCCTATCAAATTCAACCTTCGATTGTTGATCTGCCATCCCATTGACAATGGATTGTTGACAAAACCGGATACATACTGCACATTTTTATGTCTCTGTTTTGTCCTTCCACTCTACAATTCCAACACCTTTGATGGGTAGTAATTGACCATCAACTTGTTGAACCTCGTCGCCATTGTAAATTTCTTTAAGTTCCAAGAACCACTCTTTCCTTGAGGTTATGTGCTTGGACTCTCCACTATCAATATATCAGGTATCATTGGAAACATCACTTGTCACTAACACAGTAATGAACAAATCTGATCACCATACTTTTCTATGATCGGTTTCTCTCATTTTGAACTTTCGGTTGATGCCATTTTGTCTGGTGCACCTGTACGGTATACATTAGTCTTCCTTGCCGATTTTCTGTGTTGGGGCAAAAACACCACATCTCCGCTTAAAACACTTGCTACAGAGCTATTCTTCTTTATTTGGAGTATACTTCTCCACAGCTATGCTTTGAATCAAATGGCAATTTTTCTAACATGGAATTTCTCTGTGGGTTTGTTATATTTCCCTATACCTCTAAGGGTGATTTGAAAGTCTCTGGTATTACCTTCACATCTTTTATTTAAGATGCCTGGAGGTCCTATTCGCTTCTTGCTAGTTTTTACACACCAAAATAAGCTGTGACTGTGATTGAGTTTGATCAACTGTTAAATGAAATGCAACGGCAATTGCAAGAGACTTTGTTGGGCTTTTGGGTGTTACAGCCACTTCAGATGGGTGGAAAAATTGTGATGAAGATTGATGCATATACTCTTTTTTCATTTTTAATGTACGACGATAATCATGATATGAAAACCTTGAGGAGCTCATGCTAGGGAGCACTGTCTGCAATATAGTGGTTTTTGTAACCCATGAGAGTCACATGAAAATAAAAAAACCATGCGAAGTCTGTATGGAGACATTTCTACTGTTGATGTTGATTATCGAAACATAAGAAATATTCCTTTGCCATTGAACTTTAATTGAATTGATGTATGACTCTGTGATATATATTTTTGTTGCTAATAGATGGCTTCCTTTCTCTTATACCTTTCTGACGTGGAGGAAGGGGGGGAGACAATGTTTCCTTACGAGGTACGATTCAAGGCCTATAATAAAATCAAAATATATCGAGCTAGCCCTATATAGAAAACTTTCTTACTTTCACCAAAAAGGAGCTTTCAGGGCTTCGTTTCTTTTCTGGCTTAACAGGATTACAAGAATATGAATGTTGGCTACGACTTTAAGCAGTGTATCGGGCTGAAAGTAAAGCCAAGACAAGGAGATGCGATTCTTTTCTACTCAATGTTTCCGAATGGTACTTTTGACAAGGTACGCATCTTAGACTAGGTCAAATCCTTGCTTTTGTTGCAGCATTCTGTCGATACCTTCTGGTAAGTAGAGGCTGATAATAGTCAAAAAAAATTTCCAACTTCCTTATTTCATCTGAAGGAATCGTTCACAGAAACACTCAAACTGATTCTTCTGTGTACCAGTCCTATTGTCCAATGCTGAGAGATTCAAGAGGATTTTTCAGTTAGTTATTAAGTATATCTTGTATGTGGCAATAAACAATTCTTTCAACCGAGTGGTATTGTGCGCTTCTCTTCTCGCAGCTGATACTCTGTTTAGAATATTTTCAGGCTCCTCACTTGTGTACGTTTGATTGATTTTTAGACGTCTCTGCATGGAAGCTGCCCAGTGATTAAAGGCGAAAAGTGGGTTGCTACTAAATGGATAAGGAACACAGAAGATTGGGCATAGCATGGATGTAAGAACCTTACTTTCCTTCCAACACGACAGCTATAGGGCATGCTATTTTCCTGGTAAATGCACTTCAAAACAGAATTAGCAAATCAGAAGATAGCTTTACTATCGATTAAAACAGATGGTAGTGAGTTTACCACAGAGGAGCAAAGGGATCGGCCCACACATGATGGTATGGTGTAACATGCTTTGGCCACCCAGGTTTTATTCCCTGCCCATGCGTGGCAGATACCTGGCCAAAGGCCTTTTAAAGATAAAATTTTTTGAAGCGAAGGGACAGTTTGCTTCAATGTGATTACTTAGACTCTGAGATTCTCAGGCTTATATGATATTTTACTGGTGCACTTAGAATGCATTACGTGAACATATAGCCCTATTTATGAAGAGAGATTTCATGATCCAAGTTTCATCTGCTGCTTTTTTATTACAGCATATTAGAAGGGTAATCAAGTACTCGATGCTGTCACATTTAGCTAATCATAAATTTTTTTTTCTTGTATGTCCATATGTGCCACTCAGCAGAATCAAACTCCAGATTTGGAGGTGACGAAGGGGCTTCAACCAGCATGACAGTTATTTTTGGATTTCAGCAGCTAATCATGATTTTTTTTCCATCTTGCTTGTCCATATGTGCCACCCAGCTCAAACTCCAGATCTGTAGGCAAAGAAAGGGGCTATCAACCAGCATGACAGTTATTTGTGGATGTCTTGTATCGTATCTTCTGGAAAAACTTCCGGCATACATTCAACATTATACTTAACCTTCAAAGACACTTATTAGCTTCACAGACGCAAATTAATATTTCAAGCAGCCAAACAATGCCGTTAGCAGGGTTTGTTGTTGTTTGGGAAGTGGTATGCTTCTACATCGTGATGGTAGTTGTGTAACTGAAGTATAGTCATGACTCGTTAGTTTCTTCTATACAGACTATAATTGGCCTTGTTCAAAGTGTGACTTGGTCCCCTATATCTTATTGTGTATTGATAGGATATTTAATTTTGTGATTGACAGTTCTGTGAAAAAGGAGGAAAGGAAATAGAAGAGAATTTCATACTTCTACCTAAAGGGTAGAATATTGTGTATCGTTGTCATTCACAGGTAATTACTTCTGAAAGGGATTGAGATCAGACTTATGGTTGAATGGGTCAATGCTCATGAATCTAGTGTTATATGGATTTTGGAAAGTATCGATTTCCACGAGTAAATCCAATGATCTATTGTTTTATTTCTTTTAGAGGGTGATCGACCTCATCTTAGTAGTTTAAAGGTTGATTGTGGTGAAATAAGTTTGGTAACGAAAAGTTATGCTTAAAAATGTTTGTGTAAATGGATATGGATTCCCTTCACACATAATTTTGTTGTTGCACTATCCTTTTGAAAAAAAAAAACTATTTTTATTTTGTAATTGAGTGTAGGATTTTTAGTTCAGAATAACAATTACAAATCTATGAATGGATCTGTTGTAGTATGTTGTGCCAGAAGTGTAGTGAGATCTTGTGTAAGGCATGCAAAACTTTAATTGAATCTACTATATATTCTCAAGTGTTAAGGTTTATCAAGCATGCTTAAACTAGCACGTGGAATATATGCTTATTGGGAGAGCTATCTGGTGACAATTGCTCATGAATCAATAAGTCATCTTTAGGGATTGTTATCTTATTGACTAAAGAATTAATATATAGACAAATGTGGTATGCTTGTGAAGGCCTTCACCGCAACATTTCGATTATTTCGAATGATCGCAGTTAGTAAACTTACTGTGTGATTCTCATTCATTGATGTTGTTTGTTTATTGGTGTATCTCTAGCTATATATGTACACTATGAGGGTGTAGTATGTATGAGATACATAGAGCAAGTAAAGTAAATCAGATATTTACTCAGATGTTTGCCTACTAGGAGAAGACAAACTCTCCACCAATACCAACACAAAATGAGCTTCTAGATGTTGCTCTCTGCAAAGGAAGGAACTCTTAGAAAATTGGATCTCTCTCTACACATTGCCATACACACCTCAATGACTCTTTTCAAGCCTAACAATCACTCAAACACATTGAGTAGGGTTGAATATGTGACTTGGATCTCAATCTCTTTTCTAGAACTCTCAATTGAAGCCAATCTATGTCAAATTCTACAAAAGATTTGCATAGATGCTATATATGCAGTGGAAACTCTCAAAGGTTTCACTTGGAGGACAGATCCAAGGATGTTTTCTAGCAAATTAATGCTTCTAAACTTGACCCTATCATTCTTGAACAAATCTAGAGTGATGGTACAATGGATTTCAACCTCTCATCTTGCATATGGCTCCTTAATCTATGATTTTTGGCAATTTTTCTCTCTCAACTTCAATACACTCAAAAAGTTAGAGAAACTCATTTAATGCATCTAAATCAGACTTCCAAATCAATTATTTGGATGATCTGATCCAAGAACAAATCATAGGAATAGAATCTTTGTAGAAAAAGCTTGAAATTGCACTAAAAATGACCAAATCTAGGTGTATGAAACAAATTATGCATCAAATTTGAATTTTTCCAACCAAAACAGGTTCTGTATGGCCCCACACATGTGGAAGGTACACCTACAGCCTACAACAAGTTTTGGTACAAAAAAATTTGAATCTATCTATCAATTCAAACTCTATCTCAAGATTAGCTAGTTTCCACGAACTTGCTAATTTGGGTTACATAGCATCAAATTGTAACATAAGGCTCCAAAACTGGTACTGTACGTGTGAAAAGTACCCCTGCATCCCACAACCAAGTTTGATGCAAATATTTCGAGTATACCTACCCAATCCAACTCATCACATTAAAATTAGCTAGTTTCCAAAAACTTGCTAATTTGGGCTTAGTTTTGGATTAACACCATCAAATCTCAATAAATCCTCTTGTACTTGGCTCTGATACCATGTGAAAATCTGCAAAATTGGACCAAGAATGGATCTTAAAATGATCCACAAGAGGGATTGGATGTTAGATACAATTGATCTACCAATCTACACAAGATTTAGATCAATCTAGATCAATTCTACATGAGAAAATCTAACAAGAACAATCATTAATGAAGGAAATTGTATTTGCTGGTTTCACACATGTGAAAAACTGTCAGAGTATGGACTCCAGCTTGAAAATAAAGTACAATATGATAGAAACTCAAAAACATCAATACAAATGAACAAATGGAGAGATTGACAAGAAATTGCTTCCAAAATGAAGATTGGTGTTGCTTGATGATTATGGCCAAATGTGGCTCTATATATACAAAAAGTGGGAGCTCGTGGTACTGATCATCCCTCTGATCTCACATGTGTGAGGGTGCTTTGTCATATGATGATTCATAATGCAAAATTGACACTTGGACCAGACCTTCTATTTTGAGCACCTTTTGGTCAATTTTCTACTATATAGAAAACTCTTCTAGAAGTGCAAATTCGACTTCCTCAGCTTATTCCACACGTGTGAGCAGACCTCTACACGTGGGATTTGACACCTAATCTCATGATGTGGCTCATTCAATCACTAGATTGACGCCACGTGGCATATAACTAAAAAACTTGATTTTGGTCTTTTTAGCCACTAGAACTTGGATTAAACCATATGTACAAGTTATATGATTGTACTACATGAAAAGTACATTTATTTCATACGCGGGAACATGCTCCACACATGTGTAATCATCATAGGTACAAGTCATTATGATATTTATAATGTTTGATCAAGTTAGCTTTTGCCAATTTTCACAAGAGGCAAGAAGGCAACGGAGGAATGCACAATTAAAACTTACAACTTGAAAAAACATGATGTCTCCTCAATATGACAAGACAACCCAAACTTGTATACATTACATACCTTAGAAAGAGTCTAGTGAATGTTTGCATTGAATACTACCATTAACGAAGCAACACCTAGATCATAGTTGTCCATGCACTAATTTGTACAAGTATTTATCCACCACTCATTCTTAGCACATGCAACATAAATATCTCTCTCTCTCTCTCTCTCTCTCTCTCTCTCTCTCTCTCTCTCTCTCTCTCTCTCCATCCATCCATCCATCTATCTATCTATCTGCATAGAGCCTTAATTATATACAAATAACCACAACTAGAGAGATGAATAATTTTGTAAAAAGTGCTTAAGCTTTAGAATTGGCTCAAAATTTAATATGCACCAAATGATTCCTTAAACATTACAAAAATCCACGTGGCTTTGAAATGTTGGGGTATGTCCAATGTGAATCTAATTTTAAAGGGCCAAGCGAAAATGATTCTATATTATTTTTTTAGTTTAAAAAGTGGCTTTCTCATTACAAAATACAAGGTGATCTAAAAGATTCAAGTCGTGCTTGTTGGAGGGGGGGGGGGGGGGGGGGGGGGGGAATTAAGAATATTGCAATTTAAAAGATTAGAAGGGATTCAAAATTTTCAACTCAAACTCACCTAAATGAGACACCTCATTAAAAAGATTGCAATTTAAAAGATTAAAAGAGATTCAAAATTTTCAACTCAAACTTACCTAAACGAGATATCTCTCCGCACCTTTGAGAAAGTCATGATAGCTTACTCCTATCGTACATAGCTAGAATAAGTTCCCATGCCCTATGGGGCATCATCATGCATGATGTGGCATCCACTGCCACAACCTTGCAATGATTCATATCAAGGATTCCATGCGGAGAAGTCATGCCCTATCGCGCTTCATCATGCATGATGTGGCATCCACTCCCACAACCTTGCAATGATTCATAGCAAGGATTCCATGCGAAGAAGTAATCAAAGCCACACCTTCTTTTTTTTTTGATCACGTATGCTATTTGGATCATGTAACAATAGGGTTTGAGAGAGGGAAAAAAGCCCCCAATTTGGATCATGTAACAATAGGGTTTGAGAGAGGGAAAAAAGCCCCCAATGTGAGATAAATGGATGATGATCTCCATTGGAAACAACCCTGGCATAGAGAAACAAAAGAAAATTTTCAAATATGATGTTCCAACATCTCCTTGTTATTAAACAAAAGAAGTGATGAAAATGTGTTTTTGTTACCTGCTAGAATTTGTGCTGCAAAGATGAAGAAAATCACAAGACGACATCTGGGAATAGTTTCATAATTTGTGTAAAGGGCAGGCTATCTATGCCTTTCAGAATGACTGGCGAGTGAGTTTAAGCGACGGGCAGTTTGGTCATGATTTCGAGAAGCTCTTTCAAGTTCTTATGATAAGCGAAGGGGGAAGAGAACAGGCTGATGGCCTGTGAAGGGCAGGCGGCCAAGCCGGCCAGCCCGTCATACGACTTGTCGTTATATGCGTCTTTCCATGCACGAAGATCCTCCCTTCAACTACGAAGCTTCTCGCTATCTATCTATCTATCTCTCTTCAATGCAAAGAGATTATAAGCTTTTCTCTTTCTTCCTCTCTCGCCTTTGGTTTTGGAGCGATCGGTATTGGCGCACTGGCAGCATCCCCAGCAGCTGGAGGGCTTGATCCATCCATTGCTCGCCCATATGATGATCGTGTTTGCTTTTCTTATTACTTTCTTTCCATTTCTTTCTGTTTTTTCTTCATGAATTGTATCCGATGCCCACCAACCAGCTTCAATTGTATCCGATGCCCACCACCCAGCTTCAATTGAAACGATCCTGATCATTTGGTTGTGACATAACATGTTTAGCTTCTGATTGGAGAGATGAGTTGAGTAGGTTAGAACATAGAAGTAGAATTCCGACTTCTTTTTTCTTCAGTATCATGTTTGTGAAGTGCGGCTGTGATCGCAAGGTATTTTGTTCCTCCAGAGCTGCGAAGCTCTTAAGACACGTCCCTTGAACACAAATATGAAACTCTTCAATATCTCGCCAGTGTTTGCAAAACACCGGAACGATGCCAACAATGACTACAAGGCTTCTTCTAGCTCAACAACGTCTCCTGTTATTTCCGAAAGCAATAATATAGTAGCTGCTGCGCCTCAGCTCAAGACCTCGCACGATCCTAGTAAAACAGGTACTGAAAGTCAGTCCAAGTCTAGTCCTGCTCCTGATGAGCTGATTACTTCTGTTTCTCAGCTGCCGTCGCTCAGAGCAGCTTATTACAGATTCAAAGCATTTTATCCGAAATACAAAGATACTCTCGTGATTGATCAGCTACGAGAAGATGAGTATGTCCACCTTAGCAAAGACCGGCGTGTCTATCTGAATCACCATGGATTGGGCCTGTTTTCTTTCGTGCAGAAGATGCTCGATCAATCCTCCTGCTCGTTTGGCTTGTCGGAAGTAGTTACAAGCCTCGCAACGAATGCATTGTATGGCGGAGCAGTGGAAGGAACAATGGAGTATGATCTCAGCAAACGGATAAGAAATCATTTCAAGGTAAGCGACACAGAATACGGCATGGTGTTTACAACAGATCATGCTTCAGCATTCAAGCTGCTTGGAGATTCGTTCAGCTTTTCCTCCAATACTCGCCTTCTAACGGTCTACGATCACGAAAACGATTCAGTTAATCTGATGGTGCAGAGCGCAACGGCTAAAAATGCAAAGATTATGAGCGCATCCTTCAAGTGGCCATCCATGCGGATTCGCTCCACAGATCTGCGGAAACAATTGCAGGAGAAGAAGAAAAAGAAGGAAAACTCAAAAGGGTTGTTCGTGTTCCCTGTGCAGAGCAAGGTTACTGGTGCAAAATACTCCTACCAGTGGATGACGCTTGCAGAGAAGAATCAGTGGCATGTTCTCCTGGATGCTTCTGCTCTAGGGCCGAACGATATGGACTCCCTCGGCCTATCCCTATACCGTCCAGACTTCATAGTCTGCTCCTTTTATAAGATCTTCGGATTTGATGCCTCGGGCTTCGCTTGTCTTTTCATTAAGAACTCGTCGATCCACTGCTTAGAAAATAATTGTCTAGTAGCAAGTAATGGAATGGTTAGGATCGTGCCAAATCCTTCTGAAGCAAAGCAGCTGGATGAGGAGGCCGAGAATGATAGTCAGGTGGTTGACGAAGACCATAGCAGCTCATATGGCTACGATTCAGAAGTAGATATTAGCTCTGTATCGCTAGCTAATGGTGCTATGGATCGGAGCAAGGTGGAAAGTCCAATTAGTGAAGATGATAGCCTCAAAACACCCAATTCTGTTGACAAACAGTCCATCACGTCGAACTCACATCCTCTTACAGAACCGCTTAGTGATGATGGGTCAGCTGAGTCTAGTGACGATATCGTTCTCAACGTTGCTCCCTGTAGTTTTGCTACTTCTATAGACAAATATTCCCAATTTGCTTCCTCAAGTCGCAGGGCTACGCTTGAGGATGAACAAGAGGCAAACTCAAGACAAAAAGCTCAGCTGGAGAAATGGGGAAGAGTGAAGGATGTATATACACATCCAATGGAGCAGGGTCAGAGTAGAACGAGTTGGTCTTTACCGCAAACGGAGCACGCTAGCTCTTCTGGCAGTAAAGACAGATCTCATCTCTATGAAAACTGTAGTAGAGGATTTGATGCAGTAACAAAAAGGGATACACGACGGCAGGCGGATTATTCTCTTGAGGTAGTGGATGATCAAGGCCATGCTTTGGACAAACGTGAAGAAAATTTACCATCATCTGCGACATTCTTGGATACTAGAGTGGTTGATGAATCTGAGCTGAAGCAGAGAAGTGCAGAAGACATAGCTTTTGATTTGGAGGGAAAATGTCTATCTTCTCAAGGAAGTTCTGGAAGATCTCCTCTCAGATGGGAGATCGAGGAGGAAGAAGATGAGATTGAGGATTCCATTCATAGACGCTTGGGTAGGGACGATGGTCTTATTGATAGCAGGAAATTCGACTACTTTCCCACTCAGAGCAGAAACAACAGCAGATTTTCTTCCATCAGGGAAGCTGTCGAAGATGACGTTGATCTGGATAACCAATCTAGGCATTTTGTTTATCGCAAGAAAGGTAAAGATGCTGCAAGCTTCCTGCAGCCGCTACACGGTGACTATTATGAGGATGAGGGGGAAATTGAGCGGAAGAGCGAAGAATCTTGGGATAAAGATTATTCCGAGGGAGCTGCACTGTTGCTTGTGTGCCGAAGTCTGGATCATGCTAGCTCTCTAGGTCTCACAAAGACCAACAACCGTCTTAGACCCCTCATCAACTGGCTTGTTCAATCCTTGACCAAGCTGCATCATCCAAACCGAGATAATTTGTATCCTCTGGTGCAAATCCATGGTCCAATGGTGAAATCTCACAGAGGAGCAGCTCTTGCTTTCAACCTAGTTGACGTTCACGGTGAGCTTTTACAGCCAGCTTTTGTTCAGAGCGTTGCAGAAAAGAACAATATTTCGTTGCTACTGGGTTTCATCTCCAACACCCATATTCGAAACACATCTGCACACGTCCATGGCCTTCCAAGCCCTTCTGCTGTGAATGGGAAGACAGGGAGATCTCAAAAACGTTCAGTATTGCCTGTGCTTACTATTTCTCTGGGATTTTTATCTAACTTTGAAGACGTCTACCAGTTGTGGGTGTTCGTGGCCAAATTTTTGAATTCTGAGTTTGTGATGGAGCAAAAATCACTTCACACTGCAAGCGATGATGTGCAGTAGATTGTTGCAAGAACCCAAAATTTTTGTACAGCTGTTTTTTCCTTGACTGAGATGAACAGGAGAAGTATAGAATGGCCCACCAGCTAGTGCAGCTGGTTGTTTAGCCAGTGCTTAAAAATTTGAGAGCTAGTAATTTGATTAACTTCCAAAGGCATAGTTGTTGACAAAATTGAACCTGCTTATAGAAAGTCACTGCAATTTTGGAAGTTTCAAAATGCTTTCTCAACTGTAAATCTAGATCAAACTTGATATGTGCCTAAAATTGGAGATTTGAAAAGGGAATATTGAGCTCAGATTGCTGAACTTCCAGGCTGCACTCATGTTTTCTGAATGAATTCTTTCTCTTTATATCAATGAACGACCAGTTTTACTTGAGTTTAAATAGCACCTGATTCAGGTTAGCCTTTGGGGAAGCTTGTGCAGATACTTTGGGGCAGGCAGACGGTATTGAGATTGTGAACCCATGGTACGCAATGCTAGTGGAAGGCCATACACAACCTACAAGTGAATTAGCTCTATCGACTTGATGATGGGTTAGCTTACCTTCGACCCATGAGGTGATCTTGCTTGCGTGTTTCTCGGTTCTTGCCCTACAAAACACCTGAGATCTTTTACCTCACCTGGTTCGACCTGATCCTTATTTAGGAAATCTTATTTATCAATTCTAAGAGCTTCTGGATGTTATGATAATTTAGTATCAGGAGAAACCTCTTGCACATCTACATAGTGCGTTGCTTCTTTAAGAAAGCTAGGTCTTTTTCATTTTGCATTTTAGGGTTGCCTGTCTTTGAAGTGCATCTATCGTCCACACTGTACTCGATTGATTTTCCGTTGGGCACTGCCATTTGATATATTTTCATGCATATGACTGACAGAGTGAGCCGTTTGATATCCTTGTTTGGATTCCCAGCCCACTTGATTTTCTTCTGGTTTTAAACAATATGTGCTGCACAATGTCCAATAAAGAATCATTAAATGAGTTCATGAAATTAATTGCAGAATAACTGGTATCATATCCTTGTTCGAATTATCAAATCATTATTTTTCTTCTAAATTTGCATAGATTGGAATGTGCAGTGCACACTAAAGGTTAGCTACTTACCAACGATGCAGAAGGCAAGCCCCTGTAAATTAGGTCTTATCCAATAAAGACAAAAAAATATAGACTTGCTAGCGGATTAGATGGCTTCATGTTAAATTGTCTGGCACAATGTGATCAACCATTATCTATGAGGGAATCAACGTGCATGAGTAGGAGAAGTCGAAAAAGTTCAAACTCTCAGATGAGAATTGCTAATGTCAGTCCTTCTGGTGATATTCAATGTCGTTAACTTGAGTAGTAGACTTGATTTGTATCTTAACCAGAAGGCTAGAGTTGGTAAAGTAGGTCAGCTGATACTCAAACGAGCATGTTTTGTAGCTCATACCTACCTTTGTATAAAAGTAAGTGAACCTGGTGAAAATTTAATCAATCTGGTTTCAAGTCTTGTTGTTGGCCAATGGCAGAGAGGGAACTGTGATCTGTAACTGAAAAGGATTGCTTTGTCCAAGGACAAGCTGCTGTCCATCCAAGAGTATGGACCACTAAGTCTTTTCAGATGCGAAAAGTATATGATGCAAGGAAGTCTCTAATTTCTAAGCATTTTCTATTAAAAAATTTGAGGAATAAATTTCACTCTGGCTGCCATTTGCCAAAGCCAGACCTTGAAATTTTTCCTCATTAGCAGGTCATATGTGCACCTTTTCTCTTTTTGTTCAAAACCAGGGTAGTTGAGCCTTCAATGCAAACTTGATGAAGACTCCCCTAAAGTTCTAGAAACTTTATGTGATGAGTATTTTGTGCTGTACTTAAAAGACCTCATTGTCAGGAATTCGAAGGTCCAGTTCTGGGGTTTTGTAGCGAAAGCACCATAGATTCTGTCCAAAAGCTGGTCACAGGTCCTCGTGGGGAAACTGTAATCTTACTTTTGATCTTTCAGACATGTAACGAAAGGAGAACGAACTAGCAATATTTCACTTCAGGGCCAATCTCTTAGCGGCATGCAATCGGAGTGGACTTTGATAGTTCTTTTAAGCAGGTCACCAACCCAGTTCAGATCTAGTAGCTAGCATAATAGTTTGGTCACATTGTTGATGTCTCAGCTGAGAAGATTCCACATTGCTTTTTAGAGAACTTACCTCCATCAATGGTTGGTGTGGCGGGCAACAGAGGAATTGTAAGGTAGCATGCTTGCCTGATGCGAAATGTCGGGGTTCAGGGAGCTGGAGACGGATGAGCTCAAACTTCTTCAAAGCTCGGACACTACAGGCTCAAAGTTTTTGCCAAGAAGGTTGCAAATCAATACATTTTGGGATCTGCAATTAGCTTGTCTCCGTCCTGGAGGTTATAGCATCAACTAAAAAGCAAGATCAAGTTATGAAAGTGCATCAAGCAGATTATACTCAGTTTTCATCCTTGTTTGGCAGTTGGGCATTGTGAGGAGGGAGCTCTCAGCTTAACTCCATGACAGAAACTGAGGTATTGCTGCACAAAAGTGCAAATAGACTTTAGTATAGGGGAAGGCCCTAGTCTGAGGGCAGCCCCTATCTAAGGGCCTTCCCTGCTTAAAGCATCCTAGAAATTTTTTATTTAGAGCAATTATTCTACTTTTTGACCTGTCTTTGAATCTTACATGCACTATATATATATCAAATGCACCTTACACATTTGTAAGGTGCATTTACGAAGCCTATTTTTAGCACAACGTGATTGTGCCACTTAATTGTTCGCCTAGATATACAGAAAAAAATTCAGCAATATGTATGCAAAAGGTTGAGAGAGAGCAGCTTAAACTTTAGCGATTTATATTGGACCACATGTATTCTAGGGTTTGACTAGCATTGGTCAATGAATCTCATTGGTGGACATGTGCACTTTAGTTTATCCCAAAGTGAATCTTTCGTTTAACTAAAATAATAATAATAATAATATCCCTGAAACGATGGGAAAATCCATGATTGTATAAGAAGATTAAAGTATTTAAAATAATACCGTAGAACGTAGAACGACAAAAATGAATTAAGCTACCCAATAGCTAAGTAAAAATTTAAAATAGTGAGCTAATTACTCAAAACCAACTGCCTGATGTAAATCACTAACTAAAATAGATCCAGTAATAGGTAATGCAGGAAGCTTTGAAGCAACCGCTCCTGCAAACTGAGGTCGTCGAAGAATTGAAAGTTCTTGTGAACGTTGTAATGCAATAGAAATACGCTGACGGTAGAAAAAAACAATGACGGATGGTAAGGTAATCTTTTTTCCTTGGCGTTTCACCATAAGCTCCGCACATAAAAATAAAAAATCATTAAATTTCTTGTGAAGACAACCATATGTTTCCAAGGCAAAGTGGATGAAATCTTCACCGGGTGCACGATCATTATAATCTCACTCCTTTTCTTGAGCTGCATAAGATGCAACGGCCCCTTGCTTGGTGGAAGAACGACGAAGGAGGTCCTGACGAGAGGGATCAGCAATGACAACATGTCCTAGAGTATGAATTCCATCACGCGAGAGAACAAGGTCAACTCGTCGTCGAGAAGATTGTGAAGAAGGCCTGGTAAAATATATGTCTGTTTTCGAACAACATGAAAACCACTATTATGAGCAATAGCAGCAAGGGCATCACGAATGGAATCATGTGAAATAATACGTTCTCCACCTGAGGGGCACCGCATAAGATGAGTACCCAAGGAATCCAACACATGCCCACATGAACACTTAGAGAGACCAATTAACATTGGATGTGGAAGTCCCAATCTGGTTTGAAGGGCAGTTATAAATGAATCATTGTTGAGTCACAAGAGTGGAAGAACTAGACATGCAAACAAACAAGCCCTTGCACCTGGACCAGCACAAGAAAGAAGACGAGCTCGAACTGCATCAGAAGGTGAATCATTGATACGTTGACCGAAGGCATAAGAGTGAAGATGCTCCATAATAGTCTTCTGAAAAACCAGTCGTTGATTTGTCACCAAAGATTCGAAGGGAGACACAAAAGGCTATATAAGTGGTGGAAGTAAACCTCAAGCAGTGCCAAAAACATGTTGAAAAGCAAAATTGCTAGTCTCCACATGAGCTACCGTATCAAGAAAGAGGCTGGTTACCCTGCTGAAACCGGGAAACTAGTTCAGAAGCAACAAGAGTCCAACTTCTGAGAAAAGGCTGGTGCAATGCAAGCAGAAGATACTAGGCCAACACCACCAGAGGAGGCAGGAAGAGAAATTTGCCACTTAGAAAACTGACCTTCACAAGTGTCAAAGGTTCTTGGCCCCAGAAGACGACCAAATACGCCCATTAAACTATCATCAAAATCTCGAAGTAAGAATAATATGTCAGGAAGAAATGCAACGTAGAAGATAGCTAGGACGTTGAGCAAAGCACTGAGTGAGAATTTCAAATGCAATCTGAGAATTTCCAAACTTTGGCAACAAATCATAATAACGAGCAAATCCATCCAGAGCTTCACACATAAATGAAGTGACATATCCAGAAGAACCAATGGGAACACCTAATGCCTTAATCCCAAACTGAAAAGTATTGAAACTTTTAAGTAAGGAGAAATATGTTGGAAGGCCTTTTGGGCACCAAGCAACGCACTTAAATCTATTCATTGTAAGCCCAATAGAAGAAAGTTGAGTTCGGAAATACAAAAAAGCAGGGACGACTTCAGTAGCAGGCCCCACAATATAAATATCATCTACAATAGAGAAAAATAAACAGGAGGAAAAAGCTGAAGATGTAGCACGCAATGTGCAATAATGTGCCAAAGCAAAAAGAGGAATGTTGGAAATTAAGCCCACAGTTGTCTCCTTGGTGAATGACTAATTTCTATTTCATGATTCTTCCTGCACGTTTATTGATCGTTGATCTAGAATCAGGTGAAACCAACTTTGGTTCTACATCTGCTCATTTGACACCTGTAGGAATCATAACTTAAACAGCCAAATTATTTGAAGAACGTCTACAACGGGCTTCCGGCTGATCTCCAGCAAAGGGTAACCAATCCTATTATAATTTCAAAGCTTAGATGTTAAGTTCAATTACTTGAAGTCATTGAAGACTTGGCCATCTTCAAGGACTTCCAAGAACTAGCATTTAGAACAAGTCTGCAGAAATACAGTGTCGCAACAGTCTGCAGAAATAAACTATGTTTTCAACAGTGTTGGCTTTTTCACATTTTTCTGAAATGCGATAGTGTCGGCTTTTTCGCATTTCCTGAAATGCTCAACTTCAACATAATTCACAAGTTCAACTTTTTGCGATAGTGTCGACTTTTTCACACTTTATTGAAAAAGCGACACTTGCCTTCAACTTCTTCCTTTCAACTATTTTGAAAAAGTTAACTTGTTTTAAGGGCATTGTCGGCTTTCTAAGGGCACTGTCGGTATTTTAAAGGATAGTGTTGCCTTTTTAAGGGCACTGTCGGCTTTTTCACAAAATTCTAAAGAGAGAAAAAAAAAACCCGACAGTCGTCTATTTTATGGCACCGCCAAGGAGTGGTACTTGAATCTCAAAGCTCCTGATCTTGCTTCTTGGACCACCCTCAAGGACGCTCTCATCAAGCATTTCAAACCATCCAAACTGACTCAGAGCCCGTTCATTCAAATTACTCATATCAAGATGCGTCGCGAAGAGTTTGTCCGAAACTACATTGAGCGTTTTAAACATCTCAAAATAGAATGTGTTGATAAAAATATCACCGAACAAATGGCCATAAAACTGTTCTTAGTTTGGATTGCCAAAAAACATCCTCCGTGAACTCAAACCAGTTGACCTTTATGATCAACTTAAAGATGTGATGACTGATGCTATCCGTGAAGAAGATGAAGGTTCTGACGATGACTTTGACCATCGTGAAAAGAAATCTAAGAATCCAGACCGTCCTAATCACCCGAAGTCTGATAATACTACTTAATCTTCTGAACTTCTACATCAAATGGAAACCTGACAAAAAGCTCAACAATCTCATATGGATAAACTCACTGTCGATTTCCAAACCGCCATGAACCTTAGATGTAGGATTTATCTATGAAATTGAGCATACTGAGTGGGTCTCTCCAATTGTCATCGTTCCCAAAAAAAATGAAAAACTTCGCATCTGTGTCAATTTTAAGAAGCTTAACGTCGTCACTGAACGTGATCATTCAGTTCCATTGCCTTTCAGAGAATCCATCTTAGAAAATCTAGCAGGAGATGAGGCTTACTCCTCCTTAGATGGCTTTAGCGGATACAATATGATCCAAATCGCTGAAGAAGATCAACACAAAACCACGTTTGCCACAGAACGGGGAACCTTCTGCTGGAAAGTCATGCCCTTTGGTCTATGCAATGCTCCTAGCACCTTCCAACGTGTTATGCAAGCGGCCTTTTCTCAGCAGATGGGCAATACCTTAGAAGTTTACTTGGACAATTCAGGAGCACATTTCGAAGAAATATGCCATCTGTCTGTGCTCAAAAAAAATTTTATCCAATGTCAACGCTTCGACATCTCTCTAAATCCTGAAAAATGCCAGATTTGGGTAACCCATAGTATTGTGTTAGGACATATTATCTCACGAAATGGCATTGCCACTGACCCTGAAAAGATCCTTATCATTCAAAATCTACCGGAACCACGTACGATACGTGGAATTTACTCCTTCCTTGGCCACGCCAACTACTATCGGTGCTTTATTTTCGATTTCGCTAACAAAGCACGCTTAATCTCATCCTCCGGGCTCCTGATTATTCTAAAGAATTCCATGTGCATACCGATGCATCCAAATATGCCATTGGAGCAGTGCTCACCCAACCGGGAGAATTCAAGAAGGACTACCCAATTCATTTTCTTAGTCGACAATTGATACCTGCTGAAGTCAATTATACCACTACCGAACACGAAGCCTTGGCAATGGTATATGCGGTTCAGAAGTTTCACCATTATCTTCTAGGAAAAGTCTTTGCATTCTTCACTGATCATCAAGCACTGTTGTATCTCATCAACAAGATGTGCACCACAGGCCGTATTACTCGGATGGATCCTATTATTGCGAGAATTTGAGTTTAGAATCATGGTTTGTAAGGAAGTTCAGCATTTTTTAACAGACCATCTATCTCGAATCTCTAACCTTCCTACCCATGATCAAGGCATCAACGATGATTTACCATATGCAATCCTTTTCCAAGTTGACTCTACACTTGTATGGGCTAAGGATATTACCGAATATTTAACTTTAGGGCAGATGGATCCTTCCTTCTCTAAATCTGAACAATGTGCGTTGGTTCTCAAAACTAAACCTTATACGTTAATTGCAGGACAACTCTACAAGCAAGGGTTAGGTGGAATTATCCGACAATGTCTTACTGAAGGAGAAATACCCTCTGTAATTTCTCACTCATGAAGGTATTGGTGCCGGCCATTTCTCTTCTGAAACAACTGCTAAGAAAATCCTCTTAGCCAAATTTTGGTGGCCAACACTCTTCAAGGATACGCACAATTACACTAAGGCTTGTGATGTCTGCCAACGCACCAAACGCTTTCAAAAAACAGACTACATGCCTCTACACCCCATAACCACTGATCAAGCTTTCCAGAAATGGGGAATTGATTATGTCGGACCTATTAGTCCTGTTGTTCGACACACACAATCTCGTTACATCATAGTAGCTACGGACTATTGCACCAAATGAGCTGAAGCAAGAGCTGTTTGCAATGCTGACGCTCGTTCTATCGCCAAATTTCTCTATGAACAAGTTATAGTTCGGTTCGGATGTCCTCTAGAGCTTATCAGTGATAGGGGTACACATTTTTTTAACTCTGTCATAGCAGATCTTCTTTCCAAATTTTTGTGGTACATCGCAAAAGTTCCCCATACTATCCACGTTGCAATGGCCAGGCAGAATCCACCAATAAAATCCTATGTGGAATTCTCACCAAAACCGTCGAATCCAGCCGATCTGATTAGGAACTCACACTCCATGCTGCTCTCTGGGCTTATCGCACCACCCCGAAGCGAGCTACAGGCTTAACCCCTTTCCAGCTCACATATACGAACCAAGAATGAGACTCGATCTCGAAATCAAGTCATGTTCTTGGAGGACCAATCGACTTACCTACAATGGGATGGCAAAGACCTGTGACCACATTCGTACGAAAGATAAAGGATTTGTTTATTTCTTTGCAGAATTCCGGCACCAAAAATGCGATCTCAAAGGAAAAGCATCTTAGCTATTTTCTTTGTGCCCTACCCAGGTCATTCCACAGAACTCGAACTTTACTAGCGAAAGATTTGACAATGACACTTCAAAAAGTGATAGATGTAGTCAAAGAGGAAGTAGAAGCACGCGAACACTATGATGACAATGGTGATTGGCAAAAAAGCTCTTTTCACTCAAAAGAATAAATCTTCAAAGAAGTTTAAGTCTAAGAGGGAGTTTAAGAAGAATGAAAATCGTTTAGATGAATCAAAGACAAATGATCGACAATCTGGAAAGCAGCAGAAAAATTCTGGTGAAAAGAAGATTTGCAACAGATGCAGAAAATCAGATCATACAGAAGACAAATGTTGGTTAAATTCAAAAATTAGATGCATTCATTGTCATAAACGAGGTCATGCAGCACTAGACTGTTATCAAAATCCCAGAAACAAAAAGGAGCAGAATCGAAGCAAACCTTCAGATTCTAATTTTATCAAAGACAAAGCAGAATGTTCCAGAGCAGCGGAAGAGAGAACAACAAGAAACTCAGCAGCATATGTTTCTGAAAATTTATGTTGTTCATCAAATTCACAAACTTGAGAAGTACTTCTTGATTCAGGAGCCACCTCACATCTTGTTTCCTCGAATATCGTCTGAGTATAAGAAGACAAATTATTCAAGATTTATTATACTTGGAGACGGTTCTAAACATATAGTTGATGGAACTGGTGTACTATGGCGAGACACGAATCAGGGTGAAAAGAAACTGGAGGAAGTTCTCTATGTTCCTACTCTTGATAAGGATCTTCTATCCGTAGCTAAGATAGTTGACACAAGAATGTCAGTAACCTTCACAAAAACTCTTGTAGATTGTTCGATGAAGATTCTCATAAATGGTTGCCAAAAGCAATAGAAATGGTAATTTGTAACACTTGAGTATCCGAACTAGAGTTGAACAAGCTAATCAAACTCAGGATTCAACAGATATTCTAAGGCACAAAAGGCTATGTCACATGAATATGGAAGTCCTGTACCAAGCCAACAAAAGTCAGATAATTGAGTCGAAATCAAAAGTCGAGATATTTGAACTACCTGTGAATCCTATCTTAAAAGCAAAATGTCTTGAACACTGTTCAGTAAAAATGTTTATAAAGCAACCAAGGTACTAGAAATTGTGCATTTAGATATTTGTGGACCATTTGGAGTGTTGTCATGGGGTGATGCAAAATACTTCATTACGTTTATCGATTACTTCAACAAGTTAGTTGTAGTATACTTTATTCGTACAAAATCAGAAGCTTTCGAGAAATTTGTTGAGTATACGAATTGGGTTGAGAAGTAGACATGCAGCAAGTTGAAGCAAATTCGCACAGATCATGGAGGTGAGTACATTTTCAACGAATTCAAAGCTTACTGTACTGATCGAGGTATTATGCATATAAAAACAATATCATACACACCTCAGCACAATGGAATAGCTGAACGAAGAAATCGTACACTTATGGAAGTTGCAAGGTGTATGATGGCTCATGCAAAAGCACCAAAGGAGTTATGGGCGGAAGCAGTAGCTATGTCAAACTATCTTCAGAATCGAATTTTGAAATCAAGAATGCCGAATAAAACTCCTCATGAAGTATGGTGGAAGTCGAAGCCAAATTTGGCTCATGTTCGAACATTTGGATGTGTAGTTTATATGCACATACCAGACAAATTGAGGAAGAAACTTGATGAAAAAGTAGAACAAGGTTTTCTGGTAGGATTCGAGTTGCATTCTTCATATTATCGAGTCGACTATGAAATTCTCAAGAGTTATTATGAGTTACCATCTATAGAGGTAAAGCAAGCAGATGATAAAGAAGAATTACCATCCGGACACAATAGTGATTCAGAGGGAGTTCAATTTCGAGAACCTGAAAGACTCAAAATACCAAATCGAATTCAAGCAGAACAAGTCAAACCTGAAGATATCTCTTTGAATTTGAGACCTATACAGACTGTGAGAAGATCTGAAAATTGTCATTTGTCACGAACAATTCGCGAATGACGAAAATGTCGCGAAGAGACAAGTGTCGCGAACAATTCGCGAAACACGAAGCTGAAACAAAGAGACAGACTATTGCGAAATATTCGCAAACAAAATTTATTCGACCCTAGAAACCAGAATGTTGTTGAATATCAACTGTCAAAACGAATCAGGGTGAAAAGAAACTGGAGGAAGTTCTCTATGTTCCTACTCTTGATAAGGATCTTCTATCCGTAGCTAAGATAGTTGACACAAGAATGTCAGTAACCTTCACAAAAACTCTTGTAGATTGTTCGATGAAGATTCTCATAAATGGTTGCCAAAAGCAATAGAAATGGTAATTTGTAACACTTGAGTATCCGAACTAGAGTTGAACAAGCTAATCAAACTCAGGATTCAACAGATATTCTAAGGCACAAAAGGCTATGTCACATGAATATGGAAGTCCTGTACCAAGCCAACAAAAGTCAGATAATTGAGTCGAAATCAAAAGTCGAGATATTTGAACTACCTGTGAATCCTATCTTAAAAGCAAAATGTCTTGAACACTGTTCAGTAAAAATGTTTATAAAGCAACCAAGGTACTAGAAATTGTGCATTTAGATATTTGTGGACCATTTGGAGTGTTGTCATGGGGTGATGCAAAATACTTCATTACGTTTATCGATTACTTCAACAAGTTAGTTGTAGTATACTTTATTCGTACAAAATCAGAAGCTTTCGAGAAATTTGTTGAGTATACGAATTGGGTTGAGAAGTAGACATGCAGCAAGTTGAAGCAAATTCGCACAGATCATGGAGGTGAGTACATTTTCAACGAATTCAAAGCTTACTGTACTGATCGAGGTATTATGCATATAAAAACAATATCATACACACCTCAGCACAATGGAATAGCTGAACGAAGAAATCGTACACTTATGGAAGTTGCAAGGTGTATGATGGCTCATGCAAAAGCACCAAAGGAGTTATGGGCGGAAGCAGTAGCTATGTCAAACTATCTTCAGAATCGAATTTTGAAATCAAGAATGCCGAATAAAACTCCTCATGAAGTATGGTGGAAGTCGAAGCCAAATTTGGCTCATGTTCGAACATTTGGATGTGTAGTTTATATGCACATACCAGACAAATTGAGGAAGAAACTTGATGAAAAAGTAGAACAAGGTTTTCTGGTAGGATTCGAGTTGCATTCTTCATATTATCGAGTCGACTATGAAATTCTCAAGAGTTATTATGAGTTACCATCTATAGAGGTAAAGCAAGCAGATGATAAAGAAGAATTACCATCCGGACACAATAGTGATTCAGAGGGAGTTCAATTTCGAGAACCTGAAAGACTCAAAATACCAAATCGAATTCAAGCAGAACAAGTCAAACCTGAAGATATCTCTTTGAATTTGAGACCTATACAGACTGTGAGAAGATCTGAAAATTGTCATTTGTCACGAACAATTCGCGAATGACGAAAATGTCGCGAAGAGACAAGTGTCGCGAACAATTCGCGAAACACGAAGCTGAAACAAAGAGACAGACTATTGCGAAATATTCGCAAACAAAATTTATTCGACCCTAGAAACCAGAATGTTGTTGAATATCAACTGTCAAAACGAATTGAATTTTGTTACAGAAGGAAAAAGGCCAAAGGACTTATCCTATAACAATATAACCACTTATAGTAATCACATACTATCAGATTCGAGCTCAGACTTAGACTCAGACTGACTTATCTACTTATGCACTTGCGCACTTACATATTCTTCATAAAAGAGATACCACAAGGCAACAAGAAAAATGTATATTAATTCAGACTCAGAATTATAAAATTCTTTTTCTGATCAAATTTTTCATCCTCTATCTGATTATCTAATTGTCTATCACATTTGCGCATATATTTCCAATTTCCGCACCCATATTTCCGCACGCATAATTTAATCATAATAGAACTGCCCTATTAGTACATAGATCAGATTCAGGCATGAATAAAACGCTAATATTGGTGTGATTTATTCAACCTCTAATCGCGTTCTTTAAGGAAGAATTCGTAGAATCTTTCTAACAGTTTCGCAGGACCTTTCCTGCAATCTAGTCGCTCATCATAAGAACACTCCCTACTATCCAAGATACAATGGTCAAGCCGAGTCATCTAACACAATTTTATGTGCAATCATTACAAAGATGGTCGAGGCCAGGCACACAGATTGGGAACATAAACTCTAGGCAACAGTATGTGTGAAAAATACAGATCCTAAGTGGATCTAAACTCCAAGATCATTGGCTTGAATGCTTGCACTCCAAACTACATAAGCTAGGAATTGGCAACACATTCTATGCTACCTAGAATGCAAAGAACTTGATCAAAAAGCATTTATCACAAATGGAAACTTCCATAAACATCAAGTGCGGCCCAAAATAGCATTATACAGTCCATAATACATCAGCCTATCACTTTTGGAAAGCACCTAAGATCATACACACAAAGCTTGAACTCAATCACTACACAATGCCAACAATGGAAGGAGAACCCAATAGAAAAATCTCTCATTAAGCAAATGAATACAATGGATCTGCTCCAACCTGTTTCTCCACGGCCTACCTGCTATATATAGCTGAGAGAGATGACTCTCTCTCCTCTCTCTAGACCCTCCTTACCTAAAATATGCCCTATATAGGTAAAATTGGCATATATGTCCAAAATACATGAAAATGGACTCATTTCGAAGGTCTTGAAGTTTGACACTTCTTCATACTGAAAAAATACACTTACTAAAAATATCTAGACCTGTTTCACACGTGTGAAAAGTCAGATCCTAAACTATGTGCCATTTTTAGCAATTTTGGCCTAAAACTAGACAAGGAAATGTTGACAATTTTCACACTCCCTCTTCAACTTAACTTGCTAGTTTTACAACACTACTTTGTTCCAACTTAAGAATGATCTCCATCATCAGAATAGATCTCTTCTCAAGGATCCTAATATGTACAAAATAGGACACAACATAATTGATATAGATAATAGTGTCCATATAGGATGCTTCACTATTTCTTACATCAATTTTACATAGAATCATAAAAATGGTACATGTAAAAGAACATAGAATCTCAATTAATGAATTCCTCCATGTATCCATCTCTGGTTTCTCTGTAAAATAGCAGCAAACAAGTTGTAAATGAAAGTGATCAACAAGTGTTTGCATGCCTCCTCCACATTTCACTATACATATAGTGAATGCAACATGTATCTCCATGAATGAACTTCCATCACCACCTTGCCTTTGTAGATCTTCAATCCATGAAAGCCTTTGAGTGAATGAATGCCAAAAAGATGTGTTCCCTACTCCATTTGAATGACCAAAACCTGAACTTGAAATACTTGAAGTACCTCCACAAGATTTGCACACAACGCTTGATCCTACAATGTCAACAAGTTGCCAATTTGCCAACACTAGAATACTAGATCTTGAACTTTGTTCAAAAGAAAACATATTGACCACTTCAATACCTTTCAAGATCTGAATGAATTCATGTACTTGATCATACAAACCAGCAATGATAACTATTCCATCTCCAAGATCCAAAGGATGCAAAACTATGGAACTAGTTTTATTGAAATTTGACAATTTCAACACATTGACATAACAATGTTCATACATGAGATTAGGCAAGTGAGGTAGAGTAAGAAGACACTTCCTTGCAGCTCCAAAGACCTTACTTGAACCTTCAAGAACCTGTAAAAACAGATCCAAAATGCCTTGACCATTTGTCTCTTTTTTTGATGCTTTTCACTAGCTTCGAATTGCCACTTGTCTCTTGGTGTTGATGAAGCAATCCAAGATCAACCTCTTGATCTTCCAATAAGACATCAAAGATCTTGCATATGTGAACATCTTCAGATCTGAAACTCTGAAGATACTCCCTCTCAAACACATGATTAAGATCCCACAAGATCTCATCAATGCTCAAATTTGACCCTTCACTATAGTTAGTGAAAACAATGCCACCATCATAAACCAAAAGATAGATTCCAACATTTCCATTTAACATGAAGTAGAGTAGGTGAAGATGAGTATCAAACCTAATCAAAACAGCCCTCTTGAGTTCATAACAAACCTCAATAAGCTCACCAATGATATCTCCCTTGCCTTGAAGAAGTTGCCACTTGAGTTGCTCCATGTAGTCTTCTTCAACCAACCTTTTGCCATCTTGACCATGAATGAACAATCCACCACAATCATAGAATGCTTTGAGTTGATGAAGAGATGTTAGATCCATGCTTTGGATCTTCCCAAGAACCACTCTTCCATTGCCCTTTCCTTCACAAGACTCCCTCTTAATGCTAGCACCACAAAAGTTAGAAACCTCCCTCTTGATAGTTGCACCATAAGAAGTAGAAGACTCTTGAATATTAGAAGCCAAGAAAAGAATCCTTAGTACCTTCAACATAAGAGTGATTGAAGTACTCTCTCTTTTCAAACATGAACTTCTACTCAATGATTTAGGTAATGAGTCATATGATAATGATTCGTCCTCACTATCGGTCATAAAAACATCATTCAAAGTACATCCTACTTTGAACACTTCACATACTTCTCTTCCTTTTGACTTGTGATCTCCCTCACCAAGTCTCATGATAGAAACCTTTGATCTACTCTTTTTATGAAGAAATGTGACACCACTTGTTGCACAAATGACTTTATCACAAAAAGATGTAAAAGAACCATTTCCTTCAAGCATGCTCAAAGCACCATCATCTTTTCCCACATGATTACATACATCAATATGAAAAGAATTAGAAGAACAACCATCTTCTTGCAAAGAATGACACTTAGCATCTCCTTCTTTTTCCATATGAACAAACAAGTCATTAGCAACAATCACTTCCAAAGAAGAATCTTCATCAACTCCATTGATGAAGTTAGCTCCTTCCTTACCTTTTCCATTTTTGCACTTGCCATCTAGCACCATTGAAGAACCACCAAGCCTTGGAAGTCCATGAGTAGAAGAGTACAAACATGATGCTAATTTAGCTCCACATGACTCCATATGACTAGTAGGTAACACTAGTGCATCTTCAAGATCCAATGGATCCAAAAAATTGACCATAGATTCACCAAAGCTTGCCAAGTTAGCACAACAATTATCATCTCCAAGAAGTACATTAGATCTCAACCTAGATCTAGCATTTTGTTTCTTATGGCATTCATTTGCAAAATGTCCTTTTATCCCACAATAAAAGCACTTGAACTTTGACTTATTGTTCTTAGTAGAAGAGGAAGAGGAAGAGTGATCATCATGATCAAAGTTACCACCTTTGGACCATTTCCCTTTGCCTTTACCTTTGCCCTTGAATTTGCCTTTTGTGAAGAAAGCCTCTTCACCTCCACCTTGCAAGGATGCACCATCAAGCTTTGATTGCAACCTATGTTCTTCAGCCAATAAGATTTCTTGCAAGTCAACCACACTTGGCAAGACTCTTTGAATGGCAAAACTTTGCACAAGGTTAGCATGTTCATTTAGCAAACCATTCAACATAACTTGGACTATTTCACCATCTTTTATGTTCTCATCAATGCATGCTAAATCATCACTTAGGGACTTAACTCTCAAGATAAATGCATGAGCACTTTCACCCTCTCTTTGCCTACTAGAAAATATTTGTCTCCTTAGGGTCAATACCCTAGATGTGGACTTTGATTCAAAGAGCTTCTTTAAGGCATTCCATGCCTCACTTGCACTTTGACACTTTCCAACTTCCTTGAGAAGTTCATTTGTAACATTCATTTTAATGATATGAAGAGCCCTTTTTGCCTTCTTATCAAACCTTTGTTGCTCTTGAAGTGTGAGAGGTCTCTCTTCAATTTCTGCAACTATGTCCATGAGTTCATTCAACTCAAGTAAGGACTCCATCCTCACTTTCCAAGTAGAGTAGTTTGATGAACTCAACCTTTCACTAGACTCTAGCATGATCCCACCATTGGAAGCCATGATTCTAATGTTTCTTCAACTTTTAGGTTTTGTCCTAAAGCACTTAGCACTCACTTTTCTCTCAACAAATGATAGATAAAGAGATCTATGAAGATTTAGGACCCTAAAACACTTCTATCTTGAACCTAGATGGTTTCCAAGCATAGAAAGGAAGATTGAAACACATGCAACACTTTGCACACACTAAGAATGGATTACAAACTCAAACCAACCTGAACACACTCTTGCTTAAGCTCTCAAACTTTCCAGCAAGTGACCAAATCAAGTTATGGTGTGAAGAGTTACTTGCATTCTTAGAAAATACCCAAAACTAGGATGCCAAAATTACCTAGTAATGAACAAACTTGATCAACATATGATCACCACACTAAGATATTGATTCAACCTGTAAAACCACATGTAAACCACACTTCTAAAAGTTTATAAACTCCAGCAAGTGATAAATACAAGATTTAGAGGTGAATGAATGAGCACACTTAGTGAATCACAAGACTAGCTTCACTATCTTGTCAAAATTTGGTGTTTAGATGTAGATCTAAGATCACTTCACATGAGAATGTTCCTCAACCTGTTAAGAACCTGAAAACACACTTGCATAATGGTTAACACCTTCCAGCAAATGCTCCAATCAAATTACATAAGGAGAGTTACTTACATGCTCAACAAAGTACACCAAAATTTATGCCAAAATTGATGACAATCTTTACAATATGCTCTTCACAATGGAGCTTACAATATGTTCACCCAAAAAAGGGGATCTTTCATCCAAATGGGAGCTTTGCTCAGCCTTTAGGAGAATTACAACTCACTCAAAAGAGCATTTGTCATCCACTTAAGGAGAAGTTTCATCCACTTAAGGAGAGTGTTCATCCAAGAATGGAGATTGTCAACAATAGGATTGAAAAGAACATTGTTAGTATTGAATATGCACAAGCCTCACAATCACAAATGATTAGGTGTTATGATCTGATCCAAAATAGTTTCTTTTCAGCCTCTGATCTTCAATAGACCTGAAATATGCTTTTGATCCACAAGTTCAACTCACAAAACAAAGGTTAGTAAGATTTGATCAACAAAGCAATGCAAAATCATGCTAGAACTTGATCAAACATCCAAATATCACCAAAAATGGAATACTTACTGTAAATAGAAGCCAACCAGCTCTGATACCATGTGAAAAATACAGATCCTAAGTGGATCTAAACTCCAAGATCATTGGCTTGAATGCTTGCACTCCAAACTACATAAGCTAGGAATTGGCAACACATTCTATGCTACCTAGAATGCAAAGAACTTGATCAAAAAGCATTTATCACAAATGGAAACTTCCATAAACATCAAGTGCGGCCCAAAATAGCATTATACAGTCCATAATACATCAGCCTATCACTTTTGGAAAGCACCTAAGATCATACACACAAAGCTTGAACTCAATCACTACACAATGCCAACAATGGAAGGAGAACCCAATAGAAAAATCTCTCATTAAGCAAATGAATACAATGGATCTGCTCCAACCTGTTTCTCCACGGCCTACCTGCTATATATAGCTGAGAGAGATGACTCTCTCTCCTCTCTCTAGACCCTCCTTACCTAAAATATGCCCTATATAGGTAAAATTGGCATATATGTCCAAAATACATGAAAATGGACTCATTTCGAAGGTCTTGAAGTTTGACACTTCTTCATACTGAAAAAATACACTTACTAAAAATATCTAGACCTGTTTCACACGTGTGAAAAGTCAGATCCTAAACTATGTGCCATTTTTAGCAATTTTGGCCTAAAACTAGACAAGGAAATGTTGACAATTTTCACAGTATGGACTTTTTGAACCACATAAAAGCTAGAACGGACCAAACTCCCTACTAACTAGTATATGGCCAAGAAGCAATTATTATACCCAGTATTAGGTTAGCAGTGGAGTTCATTATACCCAATCTCAGGTTAGCAATGGAGCATAGACTAGATGATGACCAATCAATGCAAAAGAGACTTGACGATCTCATGAAATGTCACGAGATAGATTCTTGTCCATATAGGCTATGTTAGTTGAGAAAAATAGGAGGAAGGCATGGCATCATAAGTTATATACTCCCTTTTTGGAGATAATTGCTTCCATTATGAATACAAACTTTGTTGTATAGTTTTATATTTCTTACTTTCTTGTGCAATGTGAGTTTTTCAAATAGCTTCTCATGGAATGTTCTCTCTGTTTTGTTACACGACAACATTTGGTCCAAGCATCATTCTTGAAAGCCCTCCGTAGCTTGCTTTCAATGCAAATGGTAATAGGGCAAAAATATTATAGAATGTTCCAAGATTGTGAATGTTCCAGGTGCTTTCACCAAAAATTAGGGCACACATGGTCCAATGGAAATGCATTGTTTTTCTCCATCACATGTTTTCTCTCTCTCACCTCACTATATCGCTATTTCTCCTCCCCAAAACCCTAATTTTGCATAAAACCCCAACATTTCACGCTTTTCATTTTGAAGGTCACATTTACACTTTTTCTTTAAAGAGATTAAACAACTACAATATTTATAAGCTTTTGGTTAAACAACCACGATATTTTCAAGAGGAGCTTTTTCTTCGTTGCAATGCACTTACATCAAAACGGGAGATTCAGGTTTAGACTCACGATCCATTCCTATTCTACATCGTTGTATTTTCCTTAGACAAGTTGGTGAATTTTCTCGGGCTGCACATGCTCTTGCTCCCTCAATTTCAACAACACCTTCTTCTACAACTATTCAAGCATTGGATCAACTTCATCCCCATGCCAGTGATTTTCTTCCTTCATCTCTGGAAGAGCATCTACATGATTGTTTTTCTCCAGATGATTGGCTTTGATCTTCTCTTAAAGGTGTGCTCTTTCAATTCATCTGGACAGATCTTGCCTTCAGTTGCTCATATTTTAGGTTGTTAACAATCAGAAATGCAACATCAAGCATTCACCATAAGCAATCACCAAGTAGGGAGACAGAAGAAGAACACGCAATATCACTCTATCACACTAACACATACTGAATGTAAAATGTACATATAAACCATGAACCCTGATAGAGAGGGAGAACCTAGGAGTAGACTACTAGACTAGGCTACGACTAGTTACAGCTAGTAATAAAGTACATCGTAAACAGTAACTGTAAGTGTAACAATGAAGTTTATTATTGATTTCTAACACTCTCCCTCAATGATAAAATTACATTCCTCTATTCCTAGTAGAGTACGAAACTTTTCAAATTTACATCTACCTAATGACTTAGTAAAAATATCTGCCACTTAATCTTCAGATTTACAAAAAACAAGATCAATGGCTCCATCGAGAATTTTCTCTCGAACAAAATGATAATGTATTTTGATGTGCTTGGTTCGAGCATGTAAAACTGGATTTTTGGCAAAATGAATGCAGCTTTGATTGTCGCAAGATATAGTAGTCGCATCCACCTGTGGTTGACTAAATCCACAATCAATCTTCGTAACCATACCGCTTCTTGTGCAGCATTGCTGAGTGCTCGATATTCAGCTTCCGTCGAGGATAAGTCTACTATAGGTTGTTTTTTGCTACTCCATGAAATTGCAGCTGTACCATAACTGAATGTATGACCACTGGTAGACCTTCTGTCAGCATTGGAAAGATCTGATTTGATTTCATCAATTAAGCTCTCATTACTTTCTGTAATAATCAAATCATCCACATACAACACAATGAGCACTATATCTGAATCTTGCCTTAGAATGTAAAGATTAGGATCAGCATCACTCTTTACCATTCCCCTTCGCTTAAAGTGTTCATCAATGCAAGAGTACCACGCCCGTGGTGCCAATCCATAAATAGCTTTGTTGAGCTTACAAACAAGGTGCTCTCTCCCTAGTTCAATAAATCATTGAGGTTGTACTAAGTACACCTCTTCATCCAGCACTCCATTAAGAAAAACAGATTTAACATCAATTTGCTGGATCTTCCAACCATAGAAAGCAAAAATAGCAATAATAGAACGTATAGTTACCATCTTAGCTATGGGTGCAAAGGTTTCCTCAAAATCAATACCTTCCTGCTGTTCAAATCCTCTCGCAATCAACCGTGCTTTGTATTTGTTGAGTTGCCCATCAGCTCCATATTTGATCTTGTATATCCATTTGCAAGTGATAGGCGTCTTACCATCAGGTAGCTCAACCAAGTTCTAGGTCCTATTTTTTGATATAGTTTCCATTTTCTGTTTCCATAGCTTCACGCCACTCCTCGTGCTCCTTTGTTTTATCAAAAGTTTTTGGTTCTTGAGCCTTGAGCACAGAACCCATTAGGGCTAGATTCATCTCTAATCTTACAAGAGGTTTTCGATTTCTACTTGATCTTCTAAGCTCTCCCTGCTCACTAGTTACCTTATGGGTTTCAGTGTTCGGTAAAAGCGCCAGTTGTAAGGCCGCTTCAAAATTTTTAAGTTGGCGCATAGCTAAGGGTCGCATAGCTAAGCATAGTTGGATCTCAATGTTGGTTTTCGGAACTTCAAGTTGATTAAGTCTGATCGTTGTTGGCGAGTTGGTTGCTTATATGTCAAGTGGGTTTGGATGGCAAGAGTTAAAGGTTGGGAAGCAAAGTCGTGGTTCTCGGCTCCCTTTGGGATGCCTGCGCTACATCCCTCCTTGCCTATCTTGTTGTCCAACTTCATGCCAACCCTTCTCTTTTTTCGGTCTTCTTCGACTCCATCTGGGGGCGGTCTGATCCGATTGGGCCACTATCCATTTTATTCTTGTAGGCAAGCTCCGTGACCTTTCTTATCGTCATGTCCAACTCTCTTCTTTTTCGTGACAAGTGTCCTTTCCTTGTTGTTCGCCTTTGCTCGTTTTGCTAGTTATAGAAGGAGTTTGTTGAGCATTTGCTGCAAGCTCTACCAAGATCGTTTCAAACGACCCGAACAGTACCTGCTAAAGATCCACAGATGACCCTTGAAAAGGCTGTAATCGAGATCAGAGAAGAGGTGGAAGCTCGTGAACACCTTGATGACAAGAATAACTCTGATCAAGCTCTCTACAACAACAAAGAGAAGCAGAAGAAGAATTTCAAGCCTAAGAGGGAGTCAGACCAAAGACAAGATCAAAGGCAGCAGTCAGAGGGAGCCAAAGAAGACAAGTGGAAGAGCAGAAATAAACCGAGACAGCAGAACGGTGAAAAGAAGACTTGCACGAGTGGTGCACACGAGAAGGCCACATTGTTGATAAGTGTTGGCTCAATCCAAAGATAGAGTGCATCCATTGTCACAAAAAGAATCACGCAGTCATTGACTGCAACCAAAATCCCAGAAACAAGAAAGCTCAGAGCAAACGAGAGAGCAACAATAGCTCATCCTATGTGGAGGAACCTGAGTCCTCCAAGATGGCTGAAGACAGAGCCAACAACGGCAAGAACCTAGTAGCTTACTTGTGTGTTGATGTCTGTGCGACATCAACTTCAGATACATAAGATATCATTCTTGATTCAGATGCAACGTCACACTTCGTGGCAACGAGACACATGATCACTGATTATCAAGAATCAGAATCTTCCATATATATAATCTTGGGAGATGGTTCTAGAAACAAAGTCAGCGAAACTGGAGCGCTATGGTTAAGCACCAAAGGAAGAGACAAAAGGCTCGACGACACTCTATATGTGCCCACTCTTCAGAAGGACCTACTATATATTGTTAAGATGGTAGATGCAAGACTAACAGTCACCTTTGAAGGCAATACTTGTGAAGTGGTTGAAGCCGCAACCACTAAGCTTGTCACCACATGAAAGCGAAAGGGGAACATGTATCACCTCAGAATCGGAGTACCTTCAGAGCAAGCTCACCAGATCAACGAATCGATGGATATTATATGGCACAGGAGGCTGTATCACATGAATACAGTTGTTCTATACAACGCTAGCTGGAGCGGAGCATTCACTAGTGTCAATATCAAAGATGCAGCATGCTTGAAATCCTACGATGCTTGTAACAAAGGCAAGATGTCACATATACCATTCACCATGGACTCTTTTAGAACAAAAGAATTCCTAGAACTGGTACACTCTGACATCTGTGGACCGTTTGATGTGGTCTCCCTGAGAGGTTCAAAGTACTACATTACTTTTATTGACAATTTCAACAAGTTTGCAGCCGTGTACTTTATCCACAACAAGTCAAAGGCCCTGGACAAATTCACAAAGTTCGTGAATTGGGCTGAGAAATGGACTGACAAGAAGGTGAAGCAGCTGAGAACAGATAGAGGAGGAGAATACGTCTCCAAACGCTTTGCAGAGTTTTGCACTAGCAAAGGCATACTTCACTTGAAGACTGCAGCCTACACACCACAACACATACCACGCCACACGAGGTTTGGTGGGGCAACAAACCAAGTTTGACACATGTGCGCATTTTTGGATGCGTCGCATACGCTCGCAATGTTGCACATACAACGCCACACGAGGTTTGGTGGGGCAACAAACCAAGTCTGACACATGTGCGCATTTTTGGATGCGTCGCATACGCCCACATTTCAGATCAGAAAAGAAAGAAGCTGGATGAAAAGGAGGAGCAGAGATTCCTTGTAGGATATGATGTTCATTCATCATACTACAGGATCTACATGCTTGACAACAGACAGATCAAGATTGTCAGAGACGCCAGATTTGATGAGTCAAAGACAATGGCTGACGGAGATCCAGTTGGCTACGAAATTCTGACCAAAGGCTACTATGACCTGCCCACATCTACGGAGGGAGTGGACTCTGAGCATCCGGAACAAGATGCTCAAATTCCAGATGGACAGAGTGACTGTTCAGACGACGAGCAACAAGGCACACATCCTGTACCAAGACACCTGCTACTCACCACAATTCAGCAGTCAGCAAAGGCAAGAAACTTAACAAAGGCAAGACAAGGGAGCTAATACGCCGATGGTAGCTGAAACAATTTTGACCGAGCAAGACTGCCCGCAGAATGCAAAAGAACAGGAAGCCATGCAAAACGTGCCCTATAGGAGGTTAATCGGATCACTCATGTACTTGGCAGATAATACACGCCCTGACATTGCTTATGCAGTTTTCAGAATGAGTCAGTTTAATATCAATCCAGGCCCTACGCACTGGAAGATAGCCAAGAGAATTCTGCAATACCTTCAACAGACAAAGGATTATGGGCTGTGTTTCTCTTAGCATGAAGGATTCCAGATCAAATCCTACAGCGATGCAAGCTGGGCATCCCTGAAAGATGACTTCAAGAGCATCTCAGGAGAGTGCACAATAGCAGCCGGTGCAGCTGTGATATGGATCAGCAGTAAGCAGACCGTAACTGTGCAATCATCATGTGAAGCAGAGTATGTTGCAGCAGCCAAGATGGCGAACGAGCTTACACGGCTCAAGCAGTTCCTTGACGGACTGGGAGAGAACTCCAATGAGTCGTTGCTACTATTCAGGGATAACACATCCGCCATTCATTTGACGAAGGATCCAGTGTTTCATTCCACGACGAAACACATTGCTATCAGATATCATTTGATAAGAGATTTGGTTGAAAAAGACAAGCTGAAGACCAAGTTTGTTCCAACGAAGCATATGGTGGTTGATATTTTCACAAAGCCTCTTGACAAGGCAATTTTTGAGAAGCAGCGTGCAAGCCCAGAAATAAGAAAAATACCAACTTTGAGAGGGAGCTGAAGAAACTGAAAGTTTTTATCTTTCAAAGACTTAATATTTTTCTTAGTTTTTCCTTTTCTACTTCTTTTTTCTGACTGTTGCATTTTGAACTATGTTTCGCACAGTCTGCATTTTTGAACTGTTTCGTCGCACAGTTCGCATTTTTAAGTCATGAGAAAAATTCAGCACTAAGTCAAAAACACTTAGAAAATGATTTTGGCCAACTCTCCCAACATTGTCCCATTTTTCGCATTTCTGCGAAAAAAGTGAGTCTTAAAAATACCTTAGAAATGTTTTATGGCCTACTGTCGCATTTTTCGCCTTTCGAAAAAAAGCGACATTGTCGTCAAATGCCTTCCGGAAAAAAGCGAAGGTGCCTTTGAAAAAACAACACTGTCCTTAAAATCGCGAAAGTGTCCTTTGGCAAAATGCGAAGGTCTGCAGCGTGAAGTCACTGTGCAACGGGCATAAGGCAGCTAGTGCACGAACAACCGGAGGTCAAACGACACGAAACTCTTCGCAACACGAAACTCTTCTCGCTTCAAAGGACCAGGAAGAACATATGTGAAAAATTGTCAAAAATCTATCTTGTTTATTTTATGATTTTTTGTTTGTGAATACATTTCACATGTGTGGAAGAACATATGTGAAAAATTGTCAAAAATCTATCTTGGTTATTTTATGATTTTATGTTTGTGAATACATTTCACATGTGTGGAGCATGTTCCCACGTGTAAAATAGTCAGAAATAGTTTATAATTTTGACTTTAGGAGTATCATGAAGATTTTGTGTCAAGCATCTTGGTGTAGAACTTTGATAAGGCCAATTTTGGCTTTAGAGGTCAAATGGTCAAGTACACATGTTTTGTCATGATTAGGCCAAAATTCAATTGTGATGTAACTCAAGCTAGTTAGGTTGCTTACGCATGTCAAGTTTAGGTTTGATGAGTGATGCACCCTATGTGGTGGCAAAAGTCAAAGGGTCCAATCATAAGAGTGATGTGTTGAAAGGGTCCAATCAAAAGTAAAGGATGTTGTATCACACATCCAATAGGATTAGAGAGGCTATGTTTAAGGGGTCCAATAGAAATTAAGCTTGGATTTCCACGAGTTTCTATATGTACTTTCATTGCCTTCATTAATGTACGAGTTCTATGAGTTTTTTGAGTCAATTTAGAGATTTGCCAATTTTGCTTGTAGAGGAGTCCAAAAGTGGTATTTTCTCTCTCTACCCGAGGAGAGGAGCTTGTTGGAACTTAGTTTATTTAATGAAGTTTTCCACACGTGTGAAACAAGGGCACCCTACCAGTCCAACCAGATCTGCAGAAGGTCGTGGGAGGCCGCCGAGAGAAGAGAGAGCAGGACAAATCTGCAGGAGGGTGCAGAAACCCCAGCCATAGCCATAAAGCTTGGCTAAGAAGTTGTAGGAGAAGGCAGGAGAGAGCGCACCCTTGAATGGCCCTCCACCATGGTTACATGGTTGCAAGAAAGAAAGGACCAGCTATTTGCAGCGGTACTCAGAGGGCTTGTTATAACCTAAATCAAAAGACAACGCAGATCAAAGGAGATAAGCTTCGAGGGATAACAGTTGCTTTGACTTACTAGTTACACCATAAATGGATCTACAAAAGATCCACAAGAGTGATTGGATGCTTGCTTAACAATCTATCAAAAAACTAGAAAAAGTTGATCTAGATTGGCAATTTGACAAACAACAAGCATTAATAATCAAAAGCATTGATAAACATTGAAATCCGAGACCACACGTGTGTACTACAGGCTGTAGTACGGCCTTCAACCTGAGAAACAAGTAGAAATTGATTTGGTTTCATTTGAATCACAAAAACTCAATGTACATAGTGAACTAGCTTGAGATTGCCAATGAGCTCCAAAATTTTTCTATCTTCTCACTATGGAGAGAAGGAATACATAGCATATTCGACTTCCTTCTTAAAGTTATGTGAATTTCCAGCATGTAATAAGGAAGTTAACTCACTCTCCTTGATCTAAAATGAAACCCTATTCTATTTCCTAGAGTCATGCTTGGTAGATAGCTAGTTGGTCAAATTTTCACCTTCAATCTAGGATTTAGGTCCTATAAACTAGGAATCACTACCAAAATGACATGACCAACCCTATGGACTTGAACTAACCTACATTAGGAGTGGGTTGCCACGTGGCATCTTGGTCTCACATGTGTGGAATCCACTTATGTACAAAATTTACATTATACTACATGGTTTTTTATCAAGCTAAATTTGCCAATTTTTGGCACTTCTTCACAAGACTGGCTCTTGGACTCTGCTACAATGAAACAGATGCTCGAATCGCTCTTTCAACAGTAAAATCGGCCATCCTGTTGAATATCCAGTCGTTGTCAGACACCCGTGGGTTGCAATCCAGAAAGGAGCAGGAGGCAGCGCGATCCTCCAACGGGTGCGTGAAGGAGATAGGTTAGAATGTAGTAATTTGGGGTCTTCCCACTTTGCAAGAAAGCATGGAAAGCTGTAAACCTGGAGTAGAAAGAGTTGAAGGCTTTGCGGCAATAGTGGTGATCAAGGAGCTGATTTCCGATAGTAGGGCGACCTATCGCAGCTAGATTTCTTCAGGTTTGGATAAGCAAGCATACAGTTAGAGTTATAAACGGGTCAGGACAGATTGTAGGACAGCCAGTCACTGGCATTAGTCTTTGAAAACTCATTCTACTGAAAAGCAAAGCCTGCAGGATTCGTAGCAAGGTCTTGTTGGCCATCAAGGAGGCTTCACACTAATTTTTGGAATCTTCGGAGGCAGCGGCTGGATCTTTACCTGTCAATCTGGTTCCTCAAGAATCTTCTCATCCTTTGCAACTCCCGAATTTCAATCCTCTTGTTCGACGTGGAGAAAAGAGACCTGCTTCTCCTTCAGAGCATCCTTCTAGTGCTTCCCCTTCTTGCGCGCGTCATGAAGCCCACCGTGATGTTGCGGATTCCTTGCTTGTCTCCTCTGGCCAGGTGGTGCCATAGTGTCCGCCCCATCTTCGCCATCAGCTTTCTTCCTCTCTTTCTATTTCTCAGCTTTCTCCTTCTTCCTCTTCTCGCCCCCGTGTTCCATGTGCAGGCTGTGGTCGCCTTTATGTGCAAGGTGCCGGTCTTTCTCACCATCATAACGCTTGCTCTGCTTTTCGTCAACAACTCGCATTAACCAATGTCGACCTTGCACCCCATCCTGCTCCCACTTCGCCACCTGACTCGGCTTGGACCTGGATTCGCTCCCTTGATATTTTGACCGCTTTTCACTTGGGTTTTCCTCGTCCTCGTCTTTATGCACACATTCCCTTTGCCTTGCGCTTAGACGTCCAGAGAGCTTTCTCCTTACCTTTGTCTCGTCTGGCTCCAACCCTTCTGATATTGCAGCTTGGCATGCCTTTTTGCTTTTTCCTCTCTGGTGTTTGCCTCTGCCTCCTCGGGGTGGTGATGCTGGTCATAGGAAACTCGCAACAGGATTCATCGCTTTATGTCAGGAGATTGGGAAATCTGCAAGAAGAGCATTTCCTTCGCTGTCATGCGCTTGTTGCTCAACGGGATTCGACTTCGGATGGTGTTTCTATACCCCTTGTTCATCGTCGGTTGCATCGCTGTGTTTTACTTGGGCAAGTGGGTGAGTATTCTCGCGCAGCTCGTGCTCTAGCTCCTACAAGTCCAGCTACTCCTTCTGCTGTCACCCTTCAGGCTTTGGAGCTTCTTCACCCACCGGCAAATGACTCCCTTCCTTCTTTTGTTGAGGACTTTGAACCTGATTCCGATTTGCAGCTCTCAGAACCTCATTTTCTTAATGCTTTTCTACGCAGCCCTCATTTGTCAACTGGGGGTCCTTCTGGTATGGTTTTCGAGCATCTTCGTGACTGTTTTTCTCTTGATGACTCTGCTAGCGGGTTTGGTTTGCTCTTTCAAGTTTGCTCTTCCGTAGCATGTGGCCGTATTCCTCTTTCTATTGCTCGTATTCTTGGTGCTGCTCAATTGATAGCCTTGGATAAGCCTGGCGGTGGAGTGCGTCCCATTGCTATTGGAGAGGTTTTATACAGATTGGTTTCTATGGCCCTTGGTTTTCAGCTTCGTGACAGTTTTCATGACCACCTATTTCCTCATCAGTTTGGTTGTGCTACTCCTGGCGGTTGCGAGACAGTCATACATGCTTTGCGTGCTACCTTGGATCTTCATCCAGATTGGGTTGTCCTTCAGGTGGATGTTAAAAATGCTTTCAATTCTGTTTTCCGAGGGGCCATTTTCGAAGAACTTCGTGCGGCTCACGGTCCTCTCGCTCAACTCATCCCGTTTGTTCGCTCTTTTTATTCCATGGATGCGCCTCTATATTTCAGTCATGCTTCTCGCTTAGGTGATGTTTTGGTTATCTCGTCTGCTGATGGTATCAGATAAGGTGATCCCTTGGGTGGTGTTCTTTTTGCTTTGGCGCACTTTCGGGCATTGCGTGCTTCTTCTGCTGCTTTTCCTTCTTGTTTGTTTCCCTCTATTGCTGATGACACGCATATTGTGGGACCTGCTAATGACATCTTTCCGGCTGTCCTACATTTCTCTCAGCAACTTTCGGCTTTGGGCCTCACTGTCAATCCCTCTAAGTGCGTTGCTTGGTGTCCTAAGGGCCTCCTTCCAGAGCTCCCTTTACCTACAGGTTTCAATACTCCGGTTGATGGGATTAGAGTGTTTGGTATTCCTATAGGTTTCTCGGATTTTGTGGCTTCCTCTTTGCGGTTCACTTTGGACGCACATCTTCGTCACGCTGATCTGCTACCAAAGCTTGGCAATGCTCAAGTTGCTCTAGAGATTCTCACTCAATGCTTCGCTCAACGGCCAAGTTATATTCTACGGTGTGTTCCTCCCTATCCTGATGTTTTGGCTTTGCTACAGGATTTCGATAATACTTTATCAGATATTTTGGGTCGCTTGATGGGTTCAAAATCCTTTCGTATTCCCAATGGTCAGTTCGTTAAGCGACAAGTCTCTCTTCCCACTTCGTCCGGAGGTGTTGGTCTTTCTTGCACAGCTTCTATTGCTCCAGCTGCTTTTATGGGAAGTTGGGCCCTTGTTGTCTCTGCACTTATCTCTCGGTTTCAGCAGGACAACAAGCCTATTCTTCTCGATTCAGTAGCTCATGTGGAAACAGGCATTCTTCCTTTCCAACGACATCTTCGTGCGGCCAAGGATCTCATTCCTCCACCTGTGCGAGCTTCTTTGCCTCCCTTTGAGTCTTTGCTTAGCCATCAACGTGCTCATTTTCAGAAGTATCTTTTGGAGCGCTTCCACTCTCATGCTTTCACTCAGCTTCTCATTGATTCACCTTCCGATGAGACTCGGACTCGCCTTTTGTCTTGTGCAGGCCCGGGTGCTAGTGCTTGGCTTGTTGCGTGCCCTGTTGTTCCACACTTGCGCCTGTCTTCAGAGTTGTTTCTCACTGCTCTTCGGGTTAGGTTGGGTCTCCCTCATCCAGTGCTGGCAAGTTTGACAAAATGTTCCTGTGGTCACCCTGTTGATCCTATTGGCACTCATCTCATGTGTTGCCCTTCTGGCGGAGAGTGTACTGCGACTCATGATTCCATTCGTGACGTATTGGCATCTATTGCTCATGAGTGCGGCTTTCATGTTGTTCGGAAGCAGACCCACATCTTGCTTGTGTCTGATTCACAGTCGTCTCGGCGTCGAGTTGATCTTGTTCTTTCGCGCGAGAGGATTCGCACGCTTGGGGATGTTGTTGTTGCTGATCCTTCGCGGCCTGCCTCCTTCGTCGTGCTTCAACTACTCAGGGTGCCGCTGCTTCTCATGCAGCTCTAGATAAAGAGCGAGATTATTCACATCGCACTCTTGAAGAAGGCTTTATCCCTTTTGCTTTGGAAACATATGGGTGCCTGCATAAGAAATTCGATGATTTTCTATCATTCTGTGCAGGTTTTGCAGCGAAACTCCATGGTCGTAGTGCCTCACCTTTATCTATCCTTACGGTTTATTATCGTCAACAAGTTTCGATGACTTTACAACGCACTCAGGCACTTGCAATACTTCGACGTGCCGTAGTTGCAGGAACGGCTGCTTCACAGCTTCCTGCACTACCTAAACTTCCAATTGTCTTAACTAGCGACTTACACCAAGCAGTAGGCTTTATGTAGATACTCTGCGAGATTGTTGCTTTGTTATACTTGTACAATATCTCAATTCGCCTTATGGCCTTTACACTTTTTACATGCATTCCTTTGTACTCTGATGGGTTTTCCCATCTTTTATTAATAAAAACAGGAAGTTCTCTCTTTTGGTAATGAATGAATGCATGTAAAATGGTCTTTTTGCTTAGATTTCATCATTGATCTTGGATTTCAATCAATAGGTGATCTATAGTGCATGAGCCAAGCTTAGGAGATCAATTTCACACATTAGGGCATTCCCACATGTGTGAATTTTCACAACATGAACCGGCTTACCCTGAAAGAGATCGGGGCCGTTGGCCAAGACAACACTAACCTCCCGACAAGTGGAAAATTTAAACAAGGAAAAACCCTTGCCGAAAGCTTGAGAGCCCAAGACAGTAGTATTGAGCAAATCTCTTGACACTTTGAGCCAGAGGAGGTCTACCCATGAAATGGGCATATCATCAGTGAGAAAAGGTAGTTGCTGAAAAGAGCAGAGTCAATCTGAAAAGAGCGCACCTTCAAAGCATCTCAGAATGAGCAGAAGGTCGCCGAGCAAATCGACTACCTGAATAACCTGATGCAGAAGAGGGATGAACAGGAGGTTCTGGTCCTGGTGAGCCTTGAGCAATAAATGCTTCTTGGTTTCCAAGGGGAGGCTCGAACCTGGGACCAAAGAAACTCTGGATGCCAAGCTAACCAGCTGAACAGTAAATGGCGAAAAACTCCTTCAAACAGTTGTGGGAAGCCTCCTTATAGTCCTCCAGAAGAGCAGGCCTGGGCTGGCGGTGTAACCTCTTGGCGCCCAACCCCTTGCGAATTGACGCCTTGAGAGGAGAGGACGGCTAGGACAGGACAAGCAGCGCGCAGCGGCTGCACCCTGCACTCCCCCTGATACGCACGGTGGGATCTTCGAACCCTTGGGCGGGACGATGTTGTCAGATCCTGCTGAGCAGCCGGTGACAGTAGGCTGCAGGCTGTAGTCCGGAGAAACCAAGAGGGACGCGAACAAGGGGGGGGGGGGGGGGCGAGAAGAAAGCAAAAAAGGCAAAGAGGGAGAAGAAGGCGAAGCCACAACAGCGGCGGGGGGGGGGGGGGGGGGGCGGCGCGCAAACAAAAGGCCATCTCCCCCCTCAGCACGAGGGACGGACAGCGTCAGCTGAAAGCGAGGGAGAACAGCCATGGCCCCATCACGTGCGCACTCAACCTCCATCAAGCTTTAAGTTGATGTTTTCAATTAGTCTAATGTTATATTCTGGAATTGTCATTCCTACTTAAGCACATATATTGAATTGTTTTAGTTTTTAATTTTTCACGACTCCAATTTGGTAATTCAAGCAATACTTGATATAGGTGATTAGATTCATGTAGTTTATTAGCACAACAAAACTGCAAATTCAATTTCACTGTGGTGGAGATGATGTAAAATCTTTGAGGACGACCATCAGGATAAATACTTTACAATACATGCCATGCATGCACATTTCTTTATCTATCTAATTATCTTTCTATCCAACCATTTCATTCATTTATTGATTCACTTTTTGCCCCATCTTTTTGCATGCCTGTCCAAAACCTCACCCCTCAAGCTTTGTCATTCTCATAACTAATGTCCCAGGTTCAAGCCCCACTAAATTCGAGGAAGGTCATTTCCTGCTGGAAATAAATCTATGAGGAATAGGACATAAACCTACAAGGCAACTAATTTTCGCATTATGGGTAAACCAAAAGGCAGATCTCAATCATCATCCTGCACTAATTTCTATTGACGTTCTTTCCAAACTGACTAAGCGTTATGATTTTGAAAGTCCTTCAGACCTATTTTATTGGATTATCACCAATACCCCTGCAATCCCATCAGAATGTCTTATATATCATGTGGCCAATTGTAGAATGAACAAAGCAGTTAGCATCCAATTAGTTGGAGATCTCAAAGATGCATATAAATGTCAGCCCAACAAGGAGCCTCTGAAAAAGAATTGGAAGAGCTACAGTCAAAACGCAGCACTCCCTCAATGTGTGAGCAGAAAGTTACTTATGTACCATATTCATTCAGGTTACTGTGCAACAAATTGTAATGTAGCATATAATAAAAGAGTAACGAGTTAAACGGACAGCATAGAGCTTTGAAGTTACCCCAAAAGATTGTTTTGAACCCCAGCTGTGAACTAGGTATCAATAAACAGAACCTGCAACCTGTAGTGCTCCAACATCCTTGAGGGAAAAAAGTTAAAAAATATTGAGGCAAAGGGCAAGTAAATTACAGTCAAAAAGGTGTCGCATATAATAATTGTTTACACAATATTAGTACTGAATAGGGTGGCAAATGCTCACAAACCAATGTTCTGATTGCACATCTTGAACTTATACTGTTGCTCATGTCATAAACTTACATAACATGAATACCAACTTTTGAGTGCTTCAACAAAGTAAGAAGCATGTTGGAATTTAGATGTTGTTGCTTGTAAGGATTCTCACGGCAACAGACAACATACTGTTGTAGTACAAGAATTTGCTGCTTCTAGGTACTGATACAAAAGGGCGAATGGCATTCTTGATCACTGCACGATGATGATATGATAATTTGATATGCTTGAACAAGATAGCCAGCAAAGCTGATCACTAAGAGTGCTGTTTTTTGTCCTGATTTTTTGTTGGCCGACAACCACTTTATCTTCTTCCTGGATTTTTTTGCAAAACAGCTAGTGGAAGAAACTAAGATGGCACTGTAAAACACAACCAGAGGCAACAATTCAAAAGGAATCAGAGAAAGGAACTTCCACAACTTCCTGAAAGTACATGTGAGAGTAGCAATCACATTCTACCGAACTTTCAACATAACTCAAAATTCAAATATAAACACTAAAAATCAAGCCAAGTGATTAAATTTGTAGAGCATGACACATGCTCTAAACAAAACGGCTTTTTGGCAAGATACAAGTTCATGAAAGGATCAGGAGCCATTACACAGTAGACAATGCTTGGAATCAAGCAACAATGTGCTTTAACGGGGACGGAAAAAAGATCTCTTAAATGTCACTGCAAAATCAACACTAAAAAGTTGCCCTTTGAAGCACAAATGGTCATGAGCACATATTCATTGTAGATTTATCTTGAAGATTCATATAAAACAGTCACAACTTTTGCATTTTCAGTCTGAAAGGAAAAATAGAAACTTGAACATCTTATGAAAATAGAAGCCTTCACATGGTAGATAGGAGCATACCCTTTGTAAATCCAGGCCTGAGGACCAAGATGCAGCTACCAAATATGTCCAACACAAGGACACATTGCAAACTATGATATTAAGGACCCTAGAGTCGTAGCAAGATGAACATTCTTACAATTCTCAGCTTAATTGTTTAAGCAAAAAATTTCTCCCTTAGACTCATCAATAGATAATGTCTCATCAATACTACTTAAATAGCCCAACAGAATGTCAAACAGCATACTTCATCTTCAATAAGTATCTAAGGGTATGGTGCTTCAACGAATCATTGCAACTCAAAATGTGATACGAGGTTGATTTCTTGGTACATAATCTCAGGCACTCATGGTTTAAAAGGGTGAATCTTCAAGGACCTTATCATCCAAATTCGAGTTGGACCTTTACCCTTTCTTGAATGGTTTCATAGAGCGAAAATTCCTACATTTGGAAAAGTTGTCCTGGTCCCTATTAAAGAGTCCTTGAGAAAAACTTTCCTGGGTTTAAAACTGGAGACAAGCTCGGCAAACCGAGACTCAAAATGCATTTCAACCAATAAAAGGTGTTTATGAGAATCTTAAACTGAAACAGAGGTTAAAAAGTTTCTAAACTTTCTGCAAAAGTTTCATGATGTTACATCAATAAAGGCTTATGATTTACATACGATGTGAGACTAAGATTGGTCAATTCTTCTAAATGCTCAACTGTTTACAATCAAACAAGAAGGATCCAGACGTTCAAGGAAAATTATGATTCAGCATTGTCGTGACCAGCATCCATTTCTAGTCTTACATGTCATACTAGCACCTAAGAGTGTCCTGACAAGGTAAGACTCTTGTATGCCTCTTTCAGCCGATAGCCAGAGATGATAAACATGTCCTCGTCCCAATGTCAAGAAAAAAGTCTTCTCAATACAACTGGCCTAGGATAACAACTTAAATCATACCACCAATATCCCCAAAATCTGTACAAAAATACCAGAACTGCCAATTCGATGATTCAATGATTGGATAAAAACAGTACTAAGTAGCTGGGGACATATATTTCAAAGTCCATAAAGCCAATCACAACTTACTGTAACTGTTGTATGTATTCCTGAAACTTCAAACAAATATTCAAAAAGGTACGATGGCAACAGGAACCAGAAGGAAGAAGTGAAATCAAAACATTTCCGAGACTTGCCACAGCTACAGTAACTTTTTGGCAGCAATGATTTTTTGGATAATCTATATTCTGATATCAACCATGGCTCAGTCAGGGGGAATAACTGAATACCTCTAAAGATGAGACATGTCACAAGCCAGTCTCTCCAAGCTCGTGAATCCTAGAAGCCGGTGTGTAGAATGAACCTCCCAACCATAGGCACCCCCCTCTGTGAGTCCTTCTACCTGCTATTCCCGTCACTGGCGCATGGCATCCACCTGTGGGTGATCAGATGCATGGCCAATGTGACCTGTGAATATTGAGTGACTCATAGGGTACCACCCCCAAGCCCGGCCAAAGACCTGTGACCCTCTTGGTCACCCCGACTACTTGCCGGCTAGCATCTAGTCACTGACGGCTAGGGTCCCGACGGTCAAGACACACCGCATCTCTGACAACTTGTCAGGCAGCCACACCGGGTCACTGCTCGTGACGCACCGGTCCCAACTTGTCAGGCCGTGCTGAGGTTATGATAGAGCTGTAACTGGGCTCTAACAATCCTTCCCTCCTCTGGCAAGTCATCGATCCTCGATGACAATCTTTGGGTAAGACTTCTGCAACGCCTGTCGCGTCTCCCAGGTAGCATCTGACAACGGATGCCCTTTCCAGGTTACTAGATACTCTTGAAGGAGACGATTCCGCAACCGTCGCTCCCTTCTATCTAGGATTCTGTCTGGCCCATAACCTGTGGTGCCTTTCTCCTCAAGAGACACTAGACCTTCCACCAGGCTATTGCCATCGTGCAAACATCCCTTCAGTTTGCTAACATGGAATACTAGATGCACCTTGCATCCCACAGGTAGTTGTAGCTCATAAGCTACTTGGCTCACCTTCTTAATAATCAACCATGGTCCACAATACCTAGGAGATAACTTGGCGCACCTTCATGTGCGTAGCACCTTCGACTTCGAAGGGACTAGTAAATACACCCAATCTCCATTCTCAAATTCCCAATAGATACAACTCACTGCCCTAGCTACAGCTTTGGACAAGTTATCTCGTGCCAACTCTAGCTTCTCCTGCATCTGAGCCAAAAACTCTACAGCACTAGGTACCCTATGCGGAATCCCTATGATTGCAGGACTCAGTGGCTTGAAACCATAATTGAGCTCAAATGGACTCAATCCAGTGGACGCATGTCTCTTATCATTGTACGCGAACTCCAATAGCGGTAAATGCTTTACCCAGTCTGTTTGCGTACTACTCACATATGCCCTAAGCATATCTTCCAAGATCTGATTCACTCGCTCTGTCTGACCATCCGTCTGAGGATGCTCAGAGCTACTCATCCGCAACTGTGTTCCCAGCTTGGCGAACACCTCAATCTAGAAATTTCCTGTAAACTTGGGATCCCTGTCAGAAACTATGGACTTCGAAAGACCATGTAACCTAACAATATTCTGAATAAACAACTCAGCCACTTGCAGAGCTATGACCTTCTTGGTCGTTGCGATGAAATGAGCCATTTAGGAAAACTTGTCTATTACTACCATAACGGAATTGAATCCATTCTGGGTCTTGGGTAGCCCAACAATAAAATCCATAGAGATGCTTTCCCACCTTCCTGTAGGTATCTCAAGTGGATGTAACAAGCCCGGAGGACTTACTCTCTCGGCCTTGTTCACCTGATAAGCCGTGCAACGCTGGACGTACTCTCTTACATCCCGCTACAATCGTGGCCAGAAATAATGCCTTCTCAAAAGCTCACTGGTCTTATCAATACCAGGGTGACCTGCGCAGGGACTAACATGGCATTCATGAAGTATCTTACGATAAAGATCCTTCACGTCTGGCATAAATACTTTTCCGTTTTCTCAACTACATACCTGCCTTCACGGTGTATGTCAAATAAGTACTGGTGTGTTCCTCTACGGAAGCGACAGTCGAGGCTGACTCTTCCCCGTGGTCGACTAACTTGCATGCATAGGCTACACACACTGACAATCAGCGACCACATTTTCCTTCCCTCCTTGGAAGCGAATTTCCAAATGAAATTTCTGCATCAGCTTGGCCCACCGAGCTTGGCGGCCTTACAAACCTGGCTGAGTGCAAAATACTTTATAGTATAATGATCTGTGTACACATAAACCTCGGCGCCGTATAAATAATGTCTCCACACCTTGAGCGCATGTACTCACATACAGCTCTTGCTCCTGTGCGTATATACCATCTTGGCTCAACACTGCACCTACGGCAATGCCACTTGCATCCGTCTCTAGGTCAAACGGTATCTGGGTATCAATAAACTTGAGAACTGGAGTCGTGGCCAGCACCTCCATCAAGTTCTCAAACCTGTGCTGAGCTTCAGCAACCCACCGATCTACAGTGATGTTTTTCCGTAACTGGTCCATCAAAAGGAGCAGCTACCTTGGAATAGTTCCTAACGAACTGCCGGTAGAACTTGCAAAACTTAAGAAAGATTGTAATTGGCGTATATCGGCAGGCCTCGGCCACTTCTTAACCACAGCAACCTTAGCTGGGTCAACCGAAATACCCTCAACTGTCACTACGTGACCCAAAAACTCGACACAAGTCTTACACAACTCTGTCTTCTGAGCATTGGCATACAAGACAGAAGCTTGTAACTTGCCCAAAACGGTCTTGAGATGAACCTCATGCTCCTCAACCGCTTTACCTAAAACCAATATATCGTCAATAAAATTGACGACAAACTTGCCCATATAGTCTCGCAAGACATCGTTCATGAGCATCATGAACGTGGCTGGGGCAATGGTTAACCCAAATGGCATAACCAAAAACTCATAATGACCAAAACGGATTCGGAAGGCCGTCTTTTGGATGTCTTCATCTCGAATCCGTATTTGATGGTATCCACTTTTGAGATCTATCTTACTGAAAAGGGTTGCACCTTGCAACGCATCCAGTAGATCATCAATCCTGGGCATCGGATACCTGTGCTTTACAATGATTTTATTCAATCCCCTGTAATCTACACACATCCGGAAACTACCATCCTTTCTCTTAACAAGTAAAATAGGAGAGGCGAAAGGTGAATAACTTGGACGGATGTACCCCAGCTTGAGATACTCCTCCAACATCTTTCTGACTTCCTCTTCCTCTTTTAGGCTCATCCAATGAGGAGGCCGACATATCGGACTTGCCCCTGGAACGAGCTCAATACGATGATCAACGTTCCGACTAGGCGGCAATCCCTCTGGCATATTACTAATTAGCACGTGTTTAAACTGCGTGCGGATGGACTTCTCCAACTCACTTGCTGGGTCACATCTAGGCTGTAATGCAAATGCATGTGCACTAGGGGAGACAAAAGTAAATGAAGCTTCTTGTGGTTTATTAGTGAGTGTGCCTATTTGATTATTACCAACATAAGAATCAAAACTGGAATCAACATTCACATAACACAACCACAAATACTGAATCTCCATTCTCTTTATTTGCATATAGGTAACAAGAGGACCCTCAACAGATGGTCTCTCCCCCTTAAAAACATGAGACAAACCCTCATGTCCAAACTTTATATACATGCAAAAAAATGAAAAACTATACAGGCTGCCTACTCATCGTCGCTTACTAATAAGTCTTCCTAAATTTTCTCATCCTTGTCCTTATCTTGACGTTGTTGTAAAACATGGAGCTTCATGTCCGTGCGGCGAGGACAATCATTGACAAGATGCTTGCCAAGACAAAAAGCATAATCCGTCTTTCTTGGCCTTGTCCTTTTGTTTTGGACTGAAAAGAGACTTGTTGTAAGCCTAATGAGCTAAAGGAGATGCCTCTATGCACTTCAAAGTCTGCTGCATCTGGATAGGATCCTTCTGCAAAAAGCCTTTCTGACCAGCTTGGCCAGACTTTCGCGAACCCTTCCTCTGAGGCCAGCTTGGCGCTCCAGATTCAGCCTTGGTGCGCACATTACCTTCAAAGTTAAGAGCTTAACAACTGCCTCTTCTAAGGTCTTGCACCCTTCATTAAGCACTGAAGGCCTCAACTCTTCGCGAAGGCCAAAAATAAACTTGTGGACTATGATCCACTCAGAAATCTCTTATGGAATCTTGATAAGCGTCTCACAATACTTATCAGCATATTCCTGCACCATGTACTGCCTTTGACGATGCAAAAACCAAGAATCCGTTGCACACACATGCTCATGTGGAGGAATGAACTGAGCTCTAAAAGCTCACTTGAAATCAATCCAGGTGGATGGAGCCTGATTAAACTTCAACAACTTGCGCCACCACCTGTCAGCAAAATCAGTGAGATGGTAAGCAGCTTTGCGGACTCGCCAACCCTCCTCGGTTGAGGCCCGCTTCAAATTAAAATAAGCGTCCCACTGATGCAACCACTGGTTTACAACATCAGTTGCTCTCTGGGAAGTATTTACTGCGAAATGAGTAAACTTAAAATCATTGTCTTTTGGGTAGAGTAGAGGTAACACAAGACAAACTGCAGAAGACGGAAATGGATAAGGATAAGGCGAAGTATGCTGCGAGGAAGACGCAAAACCACCAACTACAGAGGAGAGCATCTCTCGCATCTCTGCGATGGTCTTCTCCATACTATCCATGCGAGCTTGCACAGAAGAGGAAACATCAGCAGACGAACTAGCAGCCATTATAGGTGGGTTACGGTCAGGACTAAGCACAGGGCTGGGTGGTGGTGATGGAAGAGCAACGGGTGGACTGAGCGGAATATCAACTCTATCATCTTCCATTATGAAACAAAAACAGAGAGAGCACGGAATCAAGCTAGAAATTGCACTTATTGAAACACAGTCAGGAAAAAGGAAATTAACAGCAGAAACCGGAGATAAATCGGAGAAATTATGTCCAATCCAAAAATCTGACCTGTTTTTTGCTTGGAAACCGACTTTTTAGTGAAACAGAGGCAAATCTGCTCCAAAACCAGCGTATGATGGCTCTATAGGATCGCTATGGGCCTCAGGCCCTTTGGTAACCGGCCGTGCCGAGGTCGTGATAGAGTCGTAACTGGACTCTAACAAGACAGCTTACATCTGCAATGGGTAAACGCTAATGCAACAATGCAAGTTATATGTAGCAAAACTATGCAAAATGACCTGGAATTCGACCCTAGGTTAGCTTTCTTCCAGCATACATCAAGCTAATAAAGTTTTGAAGCTTCATCTCTAATAAAGCTCAACAGCTTTCCTGCCACATGAATGCTCGGTTACAAAATGAATAATTCTATAAGGTCCACATAGTACAAGCAGACAGTCTTCTTTCATATACCTACTGCAAATATTATGACCTCTAAAATGAAAAGTTTAAGGGGTTCGTGATCCTCTGAAGCAACCTGGCTCCAAGGCCCGTGTTATGGTCCCATAAGTCCCTGTTGGTTATCATATGAGCATTCAAAGGAGATGGCAACCAACAGCTCTTTCTAGAACGAGAAATCTAAATGATCCACATATCTCCAACACGGGACTACAGACAAGTAGTTCCACAGAAGGTTAAAATTCCAAAATATACAGTTCAATCATGTTCAAGTCACGGACTGTGTATATGACAATGAATGAGCTGGATTGAAAACATGATTGCCTTCAAACCCAGTTTGCCACTCAACAAAGTTACCAACAAGTCCACGCAGAGAAATTCAATAGTCCTTACAAGCTGGAAGGAAGTGAGCTCAGATGCCCCTGAAGACATAGATGTTTGCAAACAAGCACTGTATGTTTCACTTGAGGGAGACCTACAAGAACATATTCAGTAGAACTCACTCTCTAAAAAAACTGATAATCAAATAAGATAATGACAACCTTCCAGTGCCCTTCAAAGGATCTAAAAGGTACGTTGAATTAAAAATACACCATGTTCGCCACCCGATATCCAAGATACCACCAGAAATGCTGGTTAGAAAATGACAACCTTCCAGTGCCCTTCAAAGGTTACTAAAAGGTACGCTGAATCAAAGACACCCCATGTTCACCACCCAATATCCAAGATATCCGATTGGAATGATAAAACAAGCCAGGAGTAAAAGGTCATCTAAAAAGCTCTTCGAAAATGCAGATTTGTGGAGCATGGACGCATGGCGTATCAAACAAACAGTTCCAAAAACTGTCAATCAGAACACTTTCAAATGCAACTCAGGCTGCAGATTGGATGTAGCACGCTCCAACGTATATCTATCAGCTAAACTGAGAGCAGATGGTGAACTGATGCAAACAACTCCTAGGACCATTAGTAAAGTCTAAGTCATCTAGTACCATGTGTCTTTTGTACAGGCAAAATGGAAAATAGATAAGCCATAAACAGCAGGAAATAAAACTATAATGATATTTTTGAAAGAAGATGAGAATGTCTCAACAAGACAAAGCAGCTAGAAGAAGAATTGGAGATTTATGACTTTAACATTTCAAACAAATCTGAGAAAGTGTGATGGGCTTTTAAAATAAAAGAAATTGGCACATTGCAAAGCAATAACGAGCTAAATCAACCATTTGCATCAAAAGCTGTATAAAGAGTTTGAATACTATACCAGACTAAGGGTGGTTTCAGACTAGCGGGCGACGGCAAGTCCCTTTGCCTGGCCATTTCCGTTTTTTGAACTTTGGCAAGTGAGTTGACAGGCAATGACCCCCCCCCCCCTTTCAAACTTGGCTGGCAAGTGCTAAATAAAGGGCCGCAATTTGATTGGCCAGTTTGAATCCCTACCATCTGATTGGTCCATTTTTGTTAAGTTGCCCCTGGCAACTCAACATGATAGGCAATGTCCCCAAGCCCAAACAGTGTTCTTGAGTTGCCCCTATATGACATGGGTCCCATGCCACCTCATCTGCCACATGATGGCAACTCAAGGTTAAGGTCTAAAAGGGGGGAGACCCATTTTTCTTCCCTGGACCAATAGGAGGACTCCATTTCAAATTTAGGACTTGCCAGGAAATGTAGTCTAAAACCACCCTAATTATCTTTCAGGACTTCCAAGTCTTTCACAATAGAGTTTGGAAACTCAGACAAAACGGCACTAAATACCTGAAATAGTATTTATCAACAATACGGCAACAATGCGGTAAAAAACTCCAGAACAACAATTTTAAACTATCAAAACGTCGTCTCTATGTCACAAGTACATTACCTTGGTTGGACTTACACACGCAGGGTGCCAAATCCCTCTCACTTATTAACTAGGGTTGCCTTGGGATTCGCAAACCCTCCAACAGTATCCCCCACCAAAACTGGTGGCCGTCCCACGACACCTCGCGAGATTATTCATTTGGGGGCTCTGGTTGGCCTCTCTTCGTACCCTGATCAGGTGGTACTGCACTTTCTCCATGAATTCCAGACGTTCCACATTGAAATCAAACTTGTGTGAAAGAAAGCACTTATTCGCGCCGACAATCCATTGTGACGTTGTCCATGCTGTGAATCTGGACTCCCACGATCCCCCCAGCATCGCGACACGATAGTACAAACGAGCTATTGGCAATTGATCTGGAACCTTGTCGGACGTCATAGGGACATTTGGATGGAAAGCCAATGTGGGTAGACAATCATCCCATCGAGTAGAAAAGGACGTCAACTTGGTCAAATCGTTCGCAAAAATAGCCGATTGCCTAGCAGTCGGATCTCGTGAATTCTTGTACTCGTATGCATGGGCCTGTAGGGCTCTGTTGAAATCTACTGAAATTGTCCAACTGTAGTCTTGGTGGATTATTGGCCAATTTGGGGCATGGATATTGATTCGATCCATTGGCACACTCAAATCTTTCCATTTATTTCGTCGCGGCATTGGTCCATAATACGGATCTATTCTGAGCTGGCGAGGGCCCGCGATATAGCTCCTGATTGAGTCTGGAGCTTTTTCAAAAACTACCCTGCGCCAATGTGGTTGCTCACCCAATGCGAGTAGCTTATCCAATTCTCTTCCCGCCTCGATCTCTGAGGTTTTGAATTTTATCACCCAACCACCCCTTGAGGACTCGTGTGGATGTTGTTGTAAAAAATTCTGAATTTGCTACTCAATGGTGATTGGTTTTTGGAATAAAGGCCTGGTCGTTGATGTAGATGGACTTGCTTTTGTGGCCTGAGTTTCCATGACGTCTTCAGCATCTGCCCCTTGATCCAATCCTATATCCACTGGACCTTGATCCTGCTGGGTTGGCGAGAACTGAGGCATCATTGGTACTTGAATCTGGGGGCTTGCGTCCAAGACCTGAGCGGCTGCTTTTTCGTAGTCCTTGATTATCGTCTTTGCTTTTGCCAACTCAATCGATGTTGTGCGTTTGAATCTATGAAAGCGGCCCTGGAATTCGGCCAATGAGGTACGATAAGTCTCAACTTTCTTGAACAAGTAGCTGATCAGCCAGAAAACACTCTGATCAGCCAGAAAGTCATCCAGCTGAATTGAGAGTTAAAGGTCAAACAGCACTAAGCAAAGTCAGAAGCGGAGATGAAAAAGGCTCAGCAATCAGCTAAAACTTTGGAAGGATATGTAGCCACACTCCAGAACACACTGACAACAGCGCAGGATCAAGTCAATAGAGCCGTTCAGGATGCTAAACAACAAGTATCGTTGCTTCAAGGGCAACTGGACATGGCAGCTCTTGATCGCGAAAGGCTCCAAGGTGAATTGGATACAACCACCCTTGAGAGAGACACCTACATACAAACACAAGTGCCAAATCATCCTGTCTCACCAAAGGAAATCAGCTACTTGTCATTGGATGATCTCATTGTCTGATTGAAGTGATTTGCAAATATGGCTGATGGAGGTCCGATGAATGTTCCACCAAAAGCAACTGAAAAGTCCGCTAAAACTCTTCCTAGTTGAGAAAATGTTTGGTGTGCGATCTGTGCGGGCAATCAAACCATCAATGAGTGTCCAACAATGAAACGACGAATGACAGGTACTATTTGTCATCTGTGCAACTCTACGGGACACGAAACACCTTTTTGCTCGTTTAATCCTTGGATTATCCAGCAAAGATATGCTAAACTTCAATATCGGGAACCTACTACCCATAAGGGACCTGATCCTAAGAACCAGGCTCAAAACTTTGGCCTTGGATTTCCTGAACGACTAGCTTTGCCAGCTCCACAAGCACAACATGCTCCTCCTACGAATCTAATGGAACCAGAATCTTTAGTTGGTAATGAGCAACGGAATTACAATAATGATCAAGAAATTGGTCCTTCAGATCCGTATGCTATCTATGTTGCCGCGCAACAACAACAAGCTAGACAATGGACTAGAGCACCACTTGGATGCTTTGCATGCGGAGAGAACCACAAAGTTGCGGAATGTCCGAACAAAGGAAAGTTTGTCCCATTCTGTAGAGAGTGCGGTTATGGACATTGTTACAAGGATTGTCCGGCACTTTGTCGGCAACGGAAGCCGCACCAATCAGGTCTAGTAGACATTGTCGCGCATAGTGCACACCAATCAAGCAAAGACCAGCAGCTCAGCCTACTGAACCTAGCATGCCTTTGATGGTTGTTACTAGAGCTCAGAAGCAGAAAGAAGTTCCAATTGATCCAGTACCTGCTGAATCTGAACCATCTACTGATATACCTACTGCATCAAGGGTGTATCCGAATCTCAACTCTGGAAAAGAAGAAATACCAGAATATGAGGCAATGGATTAAACAGTTGCAAGAAGAAGAGGAATTGGAAACCGCTAAAGCTGCAGCCGAAATACATAATCCACGAACAGATGTTAATACTCAGTTGCACCATCATGAAAAACCCTTCAAGATGACAGAACCTGAACCACCGCAAACAGAACTGATCGTGAATATTCTATCTAGCAAGATGGATATTACATTGGGAGAATTTCTTAAGCTGGTGGCAAAAGCAAAAGATTTATTAGCGGAAAAATTAACTCAGATTGAGCCAACAATCCATCAGGAGCCACTCTTTTGTGTCAAATTTGAAGAAACAAATGAAGTACTAAATGTAGGGGCAGCCTGGGAAAGTGAGCAAAGAAACATCACCCTGCCAATACAACATAGACGGTTTGGTAAAGAAGCAGCCATGATAGATGGAGGTTCAGGAGTTAAGCTGATTTATGTGCAAAATAGGACCTTACAAGGTAAAGCCTGCAACTTTTGCCATCAAGCTAGCAGATCAAACGACAGTCCGTCCTAAGGGGATAGTGGAAGATATACCTGTCAAAATTGTTGGAGTTCAGTTTGTCATTAATTTTGTAGTGATGGACTTACTTGACGCACCTAATGTTTATCGTGTCTTATTGGGACGTCCATGGTTACGAGTTGCGCAAGTAATTCATAACTAGGGCACCGGAAAAATTACTTTCGAGAATCGTGAGCGTGCAGTCAAAGTTGATCCAATCACTTGGACAATCAAGCCAGTTGTCCAAAAAGGGGATGATGATTCATCAACAACGGATCACATTTGTGATCGACAAGTAAAAACTTTGGGAGTTCATTATGACTCTCAAACTGATATTGTCAATTGGAACCAAGCTCTTGCAACAGTGGATTGTACAACAGGCTATATGTGTCAAAGAGATAATCAATCAGAACCGAGTGGGATTTCTTTACCTGATTGAACTTTAGATACGCCAATCACATTCCCAGTAAATATGCTGAACATGGCATGGATATCGACCAATCCAATACCAGATCTGATTGAAGATGAACTCATTTATGTCAATCATGCTTTGTCTTATGATGAAAGTGCAAAACCTACAGATGAGCAAATTTTAAATCACACGGATCCTACGAGGTTTGGAATTCGAGAGATTCCTGATGAACCGACAATAAAACCGCCAACAGCAATTATATTGAAGTAAGGAAAGACTGCAGGACCAATGACGAAGAAACAAGCTAAGCAACATTATAATACGGTCCTGAAATGGGAGAAATCATCAAGAGAAGATCCTAAAAATGTACCGCCTTTATTGATAAAGGAAAAGGGAAGGTCAAGGATGATTCTTCAAGTCAGAGTTCTCGCAAGACATCACCTTCCAGGAAGTTGTCACCCTCAAAGAAAACCACATCTTCTAAAAAGTCATCACCTCCTCAAACGATTTCTGCCAAGAAAGCTAAACGAAGAGCCAAGATCAATCCTTTAGAAGCCGAACAATCAAATAAAGTGCAGCATGATATGCCAAAGCATTTCAAACGCTATACCTTGGATGATGTTGTGACTATGTTACCAAAAGCTCATCGTGAACATGAGGAGCAAGTGCCAGAAATGAAAGAAATTTACGATGACTCAGCCGATCCAGGAGAACCAGAGAAGATTGTTCAAGTTGGAGTGCGAAACAATTTCAAACTCTGAGAAAGTTGTTGATTAAGTATCAAGATTGCTTTGCTTGGACATACAAGGATCTAAAGGGGATTCCGACATCAGTGATTGAGCATACAATATCCTTGATGCCTGATGCAGTTCCAAAAGTCACAAGATTCTATCGTTGTAATCCAAACGTTACTGATCTTATTAAGAAAGAGTTACAGAGATTACTTGAAGCCGATTTCATTTACGAGATCGAACATACTGAATGGGTCTCGCCAATTATTGTTGTTCCTAAGAAGAGTGGGAAGATGAGAATTTGTGTGAATCTCAAAGCCTTGAACAAAGTGACGCGAAAGGATCACTTTCCGTGACACTTTACTGAAAGCATATTGGACCACCTTACTAGAGCGGAAGCCTACAATTTTTTGGATGGATTCAGTGGTGACAACCAAGTCAAGATCGCACCTGCGGATCGCCATAAAACAGCTTTTGCAACGGAATGGGGAACTTATGCTTATAAAGTTATGTCGTTTGGACTTTGTAATGCACCTAGTTCATTTCAAAGAGTGATGCAGTTCGCCTTCAAAGACTATTTGCAGAAATTCCTTGAAATTTATTTGGATGATCTCGGAGTTCATAGTGCTGATACAGACCATCTGGATCGTTTGGAGAAAGTATTTGAACATAATCTCCTTAAATCCAAAAAAGTGTCAAATTTGGGTTACTCATGGAGTTGTTCTTGGACATGTGATATCAAGACATGGCATTGCTACGGATTATTCCAGAATCAAAGTCATTGTGGAGCTACCGCCACTTGGAACAATTCGAGGAGTATATATTTTTATGGGTCATGCAAACTACTATCGAATATTCATTTTATTCTTTGCGGATTTAGCACGCCCTATATACAAGTTGACCATTGTACCTATTTGGACGACTGAAGCGTTGGAAACATTTGAGAAATTGAAGAAAGCATTAGCTTCTGCACCAATTCTACGAGCTCCAAATTGGACAATCGAACAACTATGTGCCCAACTAGCCTCATGTTGGTGGTGCAGTAAACCAACCTATTCAGTTGGGGAACGATGAGCCTATTGTGTCTCTTTGTGTGCATAAGAGACCAGTGCTCCAATTCCGCTCAAAAAGTCGAAGCAGAATAATCCTGAGCAAGGATGCGAGTGGCAAAAGCAGTACTATCAGGGGCAGATTTTCCCACCACACCCCACCATGTGAGCGGCTCTGGTAAAAACTCGCCATACTCACCATGAGATCCAATAAAATATCCATGTCTGCGCTCAAAATCTAACATGTCTCTTGATCCTGCACAAGAACGGGCCATGACCGGCACAAAGACGGGACATTGTAAATTCTCAAAATGAACTAGTCGTCAAAAAGCACAAACAGTATGTTGACAATTAAACAAGTGCTTGATTCAACCTAAGCATCGTAAGGAGATTGTTTTCTCTTTCAAGAAAATTTAGAACCAACCTCCTTGTGGTTTGATAAGGATTTTGCCCACTTGCCAAGCCCTCTTCATGCAGATCCAAATCGACTTCATATCAGCAATTCACTCTTGCTATAGTTTGGTTATTCGACTTTATCCTTTTTTCTAGAAAATTGGGAGATCTGATAGATAGATCTAGAAACTGATGGAGAGATCTAGAAAATGGGGATCTAATCAAGACAGATCTGAACTTGTTTGCTAGATCTAAAGTAAATGGGGGTCGGATTAAAACAGATCGTGAATTGATTGGATACACATTCTGTGTGTATGTCCTCCAGCCGTCCAAAAGCTCAGCGTCTGTGCATATGGCTCCAATAACCCACATAGGGTGAAGCAAATGAGCAACTGCGTGTATGGGCTTGTGGAAAAAATTCCACCTGTCAAGCCACTTCTCTCAGATAGCTGACATCCTACAGAAACTAGAAAAGCAATCACTGTATTGTAGGAAAAACAACTCAACAATGCTAAAAGCTTTTACATAATAAATGCACCAAATAGACTACAAAAAAGGTATACCTGCACTCATCAAAAAGCGGTCGTTATAGGGTCTTCCCAATCCTGTCCATAAACTCATAAATGAGGCCCGGTGTAAAACCCTCTCGATCCACCAATCTTAGCACATGGTACACTGGCTGCAGGACCTCAACCAATTGCTCAGCCTACCGCCGGAAACCAAAATCCTCTGGAACCTAAGTCCAGTCGACTCATTGCTACGATGCCACTACTGTGTGAACTCGGGACTGGCTACTATTTGGCGCAATGCAAGTCGAACCTAAAGCAACCGTTCCAACACGACAAAGTGGTAAGCAAATCGTGTGGACGTTAGCTTCTTCAGATCCAATGGGCTATGTCCTGGACACGGCAAGGGGGCCCTCTTCTTCCTAGTTACAAATGTGACCAAAAAGATGGCACTGGATGTGATGGTGGAAAATCAGGGGAGGCCTCCTATGTCATGCATCAAAAGATCGATCCACACACGGGGTCCATACAAAAGCAGGGTAGTCCCTCTCCAAAAGCTCACCCATAGCCACACAGTTGCTGGCATTATCAGTGACCACCTGCACCACATGATGTGCTCCCACCTCGATGATTGTTGCACTATATGCTCATAGATTAACTCTCCGAACTCAACAACACCATCTCGGGAGACATCCACACCCCTGAGAAAGAGTGCCCATTAATATGAAACCAAGATGTTGATAATGGGCCTGCGCCTAATATCAATCCACCCATCCGATAGAATAGAGCAACCATATGTGGCCCAGGCATGTCATAGTAGGCGCTCTTGCTCAAGTGCAGGAACTACATGCATGCCCATTCGGCTTGGTCAGACCAAGCAAGTGCGCTCTAATCCTTGTCAATGTGCTGCAAAAGGTGGCACCGCAAAACAAGCCACACCATGTATAAAACTAAACTTGTAAAAACTACGGTGCCTCCCTCCAAGAGATCCACCTCCGACCACACGCCTCATCCCGCCACAAGCATGACTATAGAAACCCTCAAGAAGCTATAGAGAAGGTCAAAAACTCAATGGAAAGTGGATAGGTGGAAAAAGGAAGCTAAAACAGGCCTAGAGCCGCCTAAGACCTAAACCGTAATGCCAATGGACGCCTAAGACCTACCGTAAATCCCTAAACACTAACCCCAAAACCTAGAAAAAAAAACAATGCAAAATGCCTCATGCACACCAACCACATGAATGCTCATAGTGACCACCTATGCATAAAAAAGCTTGAGAACATGCAATCCCTCTCTTCCAAGCAACCATACGGCCAATCTTAACAACAAAATCACTCAAAATGATGCATATAGCCTCCAAACAAAACAAAGAAAAAAGGGTGAAAAAAAGCTTCAAGAAGTTGCTTTACTTGCAAATCCCCACTTAATCATTGTTGCCCTCTTCTATGTGCTACATTCACCTTGCACTCATCATGGTCTCCACATAGAGTGCTCACACTACCCGCCTCCTATTCCTCTCTCCACAAGCCTTTCTTCTCTCCAAGAAGCGCGCTGGAAATGGGGGCTTCGCGGCAGTTTTAAAATAATTTCAGTTTTTTTGTTGACAGCGTTCTGGCGTTCCAGAATGCAGGGGCCTAGAGCGCTGTTCCGAGGCAACTTAGTTTGCAATATTAATTTCTCATTCACAGACAACTCGCTATGATGGAATCGCATAATAACATACCTATCAAATAAATTTCTTGTATGGTTTTTTCTGAAACCAGCACACCATGTTCCTAATCAGCAAGATGTAGTTTATATATCAATGTTACGTCTACGTAAGGACCAAACATAACAAAGGAGATGTATAATCTTCAATCTTATGGAGTTCACCCACAGTCTCAGATCATCAACAACCTATCATACATAGCACGGAACATATGCTATGACATCCCTACTCGCTTTGTCAGCACTCAAGAATAGGTTTAGATCAAGTGCACAAATAGATGAAAGTTAGCAATAAAGAGCACAGCAAAAAAAACGGAAGTGCTTACGTCCTCACAAGAGCAAAATTTAGTTGGACTCACTGTAGGTTGAAGTATCAATTTGCTCTGGAAGTTCCTTAATATCGACTTCAAAACGCTCTTGTACCTGTAAATCCATCAATCCACTTTAGGGCAATCAAGATGAACAAGCTTTTGACTTGCATATACTAGGAAGAAATGACCAAAATATCAAGCTTCCAGGTTGCATGCAGGACAACGAGACATGCCTGGTTTAAAACGTCAGAGTCTGAAGCAGATGCCACAAAAGTTATGGAAAGACCCTTGGTGCCAAAACGACCAGCTCTTCCAACCTGCAATTTGCAAAGTCATGCCTTTGATACTTGTTCAACTTTCATGCTAAGAAAACATAGAAAGCTTCAGACTAATTTGCAAAACTGAAAATAATCTATACCATCAAAACATTACCCTGTGCAGATATGTGTCAGCTGACTCGGGCATATCATAATTGATGACTATGTTCACACGCTCTATGTCTATCCCTCTCCCCACAAGGTCTGTTGCCACCAAAATACGTTTGTGCCCTTCCTTGAACCCCTTATATCGAGTTAGCCTGGGAAAAGCAAACATGACAAGGAATGGTAGTAAATTTCTTAACAAAATGACTGGTGCTCATCTAAGAATTTTTGTGTCTACAATCGAAAGAGAGACCTATGATAAGTCTCAAAAACTACAAAAGAAACTAGTCAAAATTTGAATCATCTAAAAGTGGAGTGTTATAGGATTGTTCCACTTCAACATCCTCAATAACTTCTCCAGAACCTGCCAAGATCTGAGAGTTAAAAGGACAATTTTGCTTAGCTTTATAACATAATTTCAAAAACGCTAACCTTTCCTCTTGAGACATGCCAGAATGTATGCAGATTGATGGGAAATTGCACTCCACAAGTAATTTGTTCAGCTCTGCAGCACGGCTCACGCTCTTCACGAATATCACAACCTGATTGAAGTCCAGCGCATCGAGCAGATCATTCAGCTTCCGATTCTTCTCCACCTCACTAAGCTTGATGTAGTGCTGGAAAATTATATACTCAGACTAAGTCAGTCCCATCAAGCCAGCATCAATCTGCATACAACAGAAGGCATAACAAAGGCCTAACGTATACTGTACCTGCACAAGTCCATGCAGTGTCAACTTCGCTTCGTCGTCGACATAGATCTCCATAGGCTGTAAATGAAAACAAGGTCACGTAACAAAAGGTGAGGAGAAAACCTGCTACAAAGAGCCATCAGCTCCACAGCACTTCCTTCTCCATGGTCCAAGTAGCAACCACTGAACTGAATTAAGGTTTTTCAACTAAGACACCACCAAGGTCGATAGCTGGAATTTGATGTGTTTCAAACTTACAGGGCTGAACTTTCTCAGCGAAAAAGAATGCACATTCCTCTTTTACCATTTTTTGTTTATTAAATTTGAAGAGATAAGAGGGACGACCAAAGGAAATAACTCACTGGGGCTCCAACAGAACTATGCAGTAAACAAAGTTTTCAAAATCCAACAAAGAGCCCTTTCTCCATAGGGCGTCAAAACCCATTGAAAGTGATTAACAAGCTAGACCCAAATGCCAATTAAGCCCTGAATTTCAATAACAAAAGTGCCAGAGCTTTGGAATAGCAATATTGCCAGAGCTTTGGAATCCATGACAAAAAAGTCGCCATGTCGACAGAATATCCTTCTAGACAAGACTAAGGAGTACCACGATATCATTCAGCCCGAAACTGCCTGCCATATCATGTAATGTGGAGGAAGAGAATTGGCCATGAGACATACATCTTGCATGAACCTTTTGCAGACTGGACGAATTTCCTTGCTCAATGTTGCAGAGAACATCATCACTTGTTTGTCGTGAGGAGTCAGCTTGAAAATTTCCTGTACATCTCTTCGCATATCTATACAACTAGAAATGTCAGAAATGAGATGAAGAGAGAAGTCACTCTACATACATTTACTAGTTGAAACTAACACAGCCATTAACTAATACGTAATTAACAAGCACTGCTAAGAAGCCTATATATAGCAATACAATGTACCCTCCAGGCACAAAGGGTAATCAGGGAACTTCTAGCCACACAAAGTCAAACCTTTGAGAATGATACCGAACATGCAAAACACACAAAATTGCATACCCAAAGATTCAAGCATCTTGTCACATTCATCAAGGATGAAGTGTCTAACACTCTTCAGACTCAAGTCCTTCTCTCTTGTCAATTGCAAGATCCTTCCAGGTGTACCGACAACAATGTGTGGGCACTCATTTTTTAACAGGTCCTTGTGTGTCCTGATACTAACACCTCCATAAAACACTGCAACCTTGATCTCAGTCAAGTAAGTGCTGAACCTCTCAAATTCATGGCATATCTGCAAATTGAAACAAAAAGCTTCTATGATCAACTGTTAAATTTGTTTAAGGACACTAAAAAAACCAATATATCAATGGAGAGCAGCAAAGAAAGGAAAACTGCTTATTATGACCTGATAAGCCAGTTCTCGAGTGTGACACAAAACAAGGGCAGCAACTTGGCCATGTAATGGTTCAATTTGTTGCAGGGTTGACAGCACAAATACTGCTGTCTTCCCCATACCGGATTTGGCTTGACAGATAACATCCATTCCCAGGATCGCCTGGGGAATACATTCATGTTGCACTGCTCCCATACATACAAGGCGATTTGAAATTTGTGTGTTAGGCTACGCAAATTTAACTGGCAGCTTCTGAATGTATTTAAAATGTTCACCAAAGAGTTTATGCCAGTAATTTACTCCAAGGATGAAATCCTTTGGAAGCATTTACCTGCAAGAACAAGGCCAATCTCAAAACCAAGCCATGACGCTGAAAAATTACCTATATACAACTTAAACCTCTATATAGTAATCCAAGCTTTTTTCTCGTTTACCACAATACAATAATCCAAAACAACTTGAGAGTGCTCGGGATGGAACCACTTCACAACGATAAGATACAAAAAAAACTCAAAACTAGAGGTCCCATTAAAAATTCAGCATTCACTTATTCACATCAATCGTTCATCCCCCATTCATGAAGACGATACATGTGAGAGAGCGGAGGAAGTCAGGCAAATTCCTACAATAAAGAAGAGATGATATAAGAAATGTGCAATGATGAGACTCGATATAACCACCTATTTTAGACAGTAAATAGCTCAAATATATTAAGTGGATCGATGCTACCAAATCTAACAAAACAATGGTTGTGCTATTAACTTAAAAACTTGAAGGTTTCAGGAACTTCAATTTTGTGGTTAAGGACCAGACCTTTTATAAAGGTCAAATCCCCAACAAAAGGTCTTCTCTCTCACGAATGAGCCCTCCATCTTACATTGCTTTCTTCTTCATGCTAGAAAAATGTAATCTTAGCCTTGAAACTCCACATTATCTTTTTTGAAAACATCAAATGTGGGCAGCGAGGAATTTGAGTTTGATTCAAAATGAAGGCTCTCCATGGCACCCCTCTCATAAACTTCATGTTGCACAAAAAAATATGTCGAAAAATTTGACACTCACAAATTTGAAACACGTTCCAGATGTTTTAAACATTGCCTATCTTTTTCAAGGTTGTGAACAACCAATATGTTTATTTAAAGGCTCCGAGATTAAACCTATGATAAAAACGGTTAAATAAGCGTGTAAAAGGGTCAAGAGCATCAAATTTACTATAATTAACAAAGGTCATGATCTTTCTTGCAAAATGCCTTCCTAGTCATTTCCTAAATCACGAACAATGAGATGTAGGCCAAAACAGAGAGGAGGGTTCATGTGGCCACTATTCGTCTTTGGCTTAGAGCCCCATTTCAAACACGTTTCAACTTAACACTCAAACACTTGCAAAGGCCTCTTCCATGACTGACTTTCAGCCTTTCAATCACTACAATTGCTCCAGGCTATCTTAAAAGGCAATGAATATAGGCTGGTTGGTACACACATCTCATACTTGCTCTTTCAATACATTTATTCTCATGGGTGGGAATGATTAGTAACAACAACAATGGGTTGCCAGATTGAAATATGAATTTAGCAATAGCACTACCTTTTATTATAATTAGACTTATTCAAAGATTCCAAACTAGGTAAACACGAATTCAGGGTTGGAAATAATAAGTGTGCAATGCCAACTGTATTCACTAATAACAAGTGCTCATCAATACTACTAAAATAATTACTCAACAAATAGGCCAATGTGCCTCTAGTAGTCTAAGTTTATTAAATTGGTCCTTTGTATGTGGGAGAAAACTAGTGTAGGGGATCGTATATTCTCTCTCTCTCTCTCTCTCTCTCTCTCTCTCTCTCTCTCTCTCTCTCTCTCTCTCTCTCTCTCTCTCAACACCAATCTACCAAGAGTCTCTAGCCTCATTACTCCATTATTTTCCCCATGATAGTCCAGTTGAATCACAAGCTGCTTTCCTTACCACATCTCTTCACACTGTCGCCTCTCTAGCCTTTCCTTCTAAGCCTCATAAAGGCAAATCCACACATTCTTCACCACCCCGCCCTCTACAACCCCCATGGTATGACACCGAATGTCGCTCTCTTCATCATATTGTCACCCATGCATGTATACTCATGCCCCTCACCTTCTCCACTCCTCCCGACATTCACACCATTGTACACTCCGCCATAAAAAGCATGACGTCTTGTTGACCCCACGTGAAAGAATCGGCAAAGCGATTTTAGTGTTTTTTGTTGGGGGGTTTATTTCTAGCAAAGAACACACTAATCTCAGTTCACTAGCAAAGAACACACTAATCTCAGTTCAAACACAACACTAACTTCTAAGTTCTCTCTCCCTCAGACTCTTTCCCTGAATTTTCACTCCCTCAAATATTACAAAAAAAACAAGACTAAACATAGTAGTAGAATTGTTTAAACTTGAAAAAGATCAAAAAAAGGGTTTTTTGTTCAAACTATTTTGTTCATTGAAAATCCATTACAAACAATTCATTTTGAAATAGACCGTTTCAAAACACAGTCTCATTGAACGAAAAGTGTTTCAATGAAACTATCAATAACCAATACCTCCTCTTCCAAGTGACCATTCAAGGAATTGAACGTGCATTTATTGTATATGCCATCCATAGTGAGTAGGAAGTGCTTTAATAGAACTTACAGTACTCATTTTAGCAAATGGTTAATGGAATTGTACACCTCTTGCACAACTTCTTTCCACTCCATTTGTTGAGAAGCTTCTACATAAGTATGTGCCTCAGACATCAAATGTGAAATTCAAATTTGCATTTAATTGTCTTTTTCCCATTGAAATCGTTCAATTCCATGTTCACCTTGTTCAGTCATTTGTCCACCTTAATAATCTTCAAGTACCACCTTGGTATCTTCTTTTGAAGTCTAGGTAGAGGAGGTTATTCCACTATCACATTGTATGTTCATAGATATCAAACACTTGCCCAAGCTTATCTTTTGTTTTCTCCAACAATTTTGCATCATTGTTCTCATCAAAAATGACAGCTCAACTCACAATGATCTTCTTAGATTGTCAATTATAAAATCTATATGCCTTCTCCTTGGCAGCATAGCCAACACAAATGCATTTTTTAGACTTGGTATCCAAATTTTTGTCTCTTCTCATCCGACACGTGTATATGCAATGCATCCAAACAATTTGTAATGTGCAACGTTAGGCTTGTGACCACTATACACCTCCTCCGGTATTTTGCCTTCCAATGCCTTAGGGGGGTGACCTATTTTAAAGACAGTTTTCTATTTGAACAGCTTCAGCCCAAAGAATTTGTCAAAAAATTTCCTATCATCATACTCCTAGCCCATTCCACCCTTGTTCTTTCTAAAATCCGCTAAGACATTTTGTTAAACAACAAATAAGTGGTTAATTGCTTTTTGATGCCAATTTCCTTGCAAAACTTATAAAATTCAATAGAATTATATTCTCCACCTCACTCGCCTTAGCGCTTTGATTTTTTTCTCTAATTGGTTTTCAACTAGAATCTTGCATTCGACAAAGTAGTCAAAATGCTTGAGAATTACATTTCAAGCAACATACATGTCTTCTTTGGGTAATCAAATGAAAGATAACCACACCTCCAATAGGTTGAGCTTGTGTCGGAGCCTGTGCCAGTCCCCCACTTTACTATGAAAAAGTTCCAAGGTCCTTTGTGCCCTGTATGCTCCACTTTCAAAAACTTAATTCTGACGCTTGTCCATTAAACAAACTTCAAAAACTTTGGATTTTTCCACAATCTTAAGTAAGCCTCTTACCATTTCTTTATCATGAAAGAGTTTAAGACTTGAATGATTAAGGTGACCGTTCCTTTCAAGCCAAAATTGAGTTTGATCATCTTTTTGTACCACAAATACTTGATGACCAGCAACTTGTAAAGTTTGATGTCTCCTTGTATTCCTCTTACAACAACCTTGCAGTTGTTTTTCAAGTCTTTTGCCACAAAGTTATCCTTGTGGAACTCCACCTTCATGTCTTGATCAATAATTCATCCAACCGATAGAAGATTCTTTGCTAGCTTAGGAAAATAAAACATTTTGAAGCACAAATTCTTCATCTTTGTCAAGCTCAATCGGTATGTTGCCATGTCCCTTGAGTAGTATTGTCTCCAAGGATCACTTTATTTTGCTCCATTCACATTAGATGAGAACCACTCTCTATGTGACATGACATAATTGATTGGTGGTTTAAGGTTTTGTAATAGGACCTAGATTTTAGCATCTTGTCCATTTTACAATATTAAAGTTTTATTTTTATATGATCTTGTCATCATGGCTATTCATTCCAATGGCCTTTAAGGCTAGCGGAAGTGGACGCCCTAACATGTGCCATATATTAAGGAACTTTACCTTGACATCCAACGGCCAAACCTTGGAATACTAGAACTCTGGCAATGTCCATGGCTCTAGTGGGCACACAATGTAGCGCCTCTCCTAAAGACCAACAGCTGGCCCTCAAACTAATGAATGCTTTGCCATCCACAAAACAACAATCTATTTTTTACAAATCAATAGGTTATTCTCGAGATGCACCAAAGTCTACATACCAACCATGTTCACTGGAAGAAGACTCTTATGCCATGAACATATATGTTGCATGTTCTTCTTCTTCTTCTTCTACTTCTACATAATTTGAAGTTTGTTGATTAGGAAACTTTTTACATATTCCTCTTTTCCAAGTTCCTCCCTTTCATGATTTGAGCATATTGCTTAATGCGACAATTAGTTTCAACGTGACCTACTTTACCACAATAATAACAACCCATCCAGCTTTGGTTTGCATTGCTCAATTGTTTGGGTCAACACTCCAATGCATGATGACCAGGTTTTCCGCAATTTTAACAACTGCCTTTCTTCCGTTCTTGTTAATTTGTGGATGGTCTATTTGTATACGTCCTTCTTGATGCATTGCAAGACCTAGCTATGGAGTATCTTAACTACAATACTAGATCAAACAAGAAAGCTTGAGAAACTTAGCTATGGAAAACATCAAATACAAGGAGAATAGCATAAGCACCTCACAACACCAAAACTTAGAAGAAGAAATGAATTGCTAGAGAGAGAGAGAGAGAGGAGGGCGTGGGTCCTCCAAGTCCCCTATGAGGCAAGCAACTCATGTATATCTATCTATTTGTGAAATTAAAATATATCCAATTTCACAAATTTATAGAGAAGTCAGCAACATCATAAGGTAAAGCTTAGAAACAATATACGAGTAACTCAAAAAGTCAAAGGATCTAAGTCAAAACAATAATATAAAATTCAATAAACAAAAAATCTTAGCCAAATAGCATTGCTTATGTCTCATCAGTACCCAAGCATAAGTTGCTAAATGGGTTTTGAAAGAATCCGTATTCTCTTGGGTAGATCCAGTGTTGACTAAGAAGCAAAAGACAACAAACAAGAAGAAAAAAATAATAATGATAATGATAATAATTCAAATAAAATGAAATTCAAAATCTACAATTTATAAATCTAATTAAAAATAAAATAAATAAGAACAAGGATCCTAATATGTATACGAGTTACCGAAACAAAGACAAAATTCATGTATATGCACGGAAAGTATAGGTGTCAACGTCAACCATATGAGTGAGCTACTTGGCTCTTGCACTAACTTATTTAAGTTACAAATATCGGGTCCCATGTATTTGATTAATAACCTGCGTAGCATACAACTTATAACAATATCAGTGCTTAGCAAAGGTGTAAAATAGGGATTATTCTTCAACACTTCCTCTTCCTCTTCCTCTTAAAGAGGAAGTCTTTACTGTTAATGCTTGATCCAAATCTGTCACTTTGACTCAGGCCATGTCTTCATAATCCTTCTTGCAAAAGAATTTTAAACACCTCATCGAACGAAGGTGTTGTTTCTCTCAACATCAAAATCGTCATCAAATATTGATGGTTTTTAGGAAGCCTGTTCAGCATTCTTACCATACCCACATCCTTTCATCAATTGCAAGAAGTTGATCATGGATGTCCTTGACCTTGTTAAATAGCTCGCCATTGAGCCCCCGTCGTTCATCTTCATTGTATGAAAAATTCGTCTCAAGAATAGACGCCTTGTCAAAGCCTCAAATATTCCTTAAAGAGTGTTCCAAGTTTGAAGAAATGGTTTTGTGGCACGAATATGCGACATCAAGTTATCATGATCCCAACATATTTATTATGCATAAAACTTTCCGTGCCCTCTTGTCAAATTTCATTTGATCTAGACTATCTCTTAGTAGAAGTCTTACTTCATCATCCAATCTTATTTCTTGACCGTATATCCCATAGTGTGCTCATGACAAAGATATTTTTCATCTTAGATTTCCATACTTGGAAATTTTTGCCGACAAGTTTACTTGCTTCCAGTAACATGAACGCTTCCAATTTGACACCCATTTTGATTTATTGATGTCCTGTTTCAGCTTGTGATTTCAGGAAAGCACATAAGTAGCCAATCCAACTATGCGAAATTGTTGTTAACCAAACAAAATAGCTGGCTGTGAAAAAAATTACAAGTTACCTCTCAAATTTATACTCCGTAACTGGGTCCAACAGTGTCTATTGCTTTGATTTTTGTCTCCACATGTATGCAACCATCTCCTGCACATAGTGGTCAACTCGCTTCTCCGACAAAAAAAATTTCCACATATGCAATTTGCTCTCTGTTTCTGGTTCTGCAAGGGACAACCTTGTTTGGCCTAAGGTAGCCCTTAAGACCGCACTTTCAATTTTAAGGCAAAATAAATAAAGCTTTTTTTTTATAAAGTTCTCGAGTCCCTTCAACCTTGAACCAACCCAACTCATCTTAGGCCTTTTCAAAATTGAAGGGCCAGTAGGCCACATCACAAAGTAATTTGGCCCTTCATTTCAAAAATTTGAAGCAATTTTCCTTAGACGGCTTCTCTCCCAAAGCAACATAAGAGGCATTTTGCATGGAGGGGCAACTCCTCCCACGCACTAATAGGGAATCTTATGGGAATTTCATGAATCCAGCACAAGCTCCCATATCCCTCCACAATTCTGCACAATAATTGTAAGAATGATCTCCCCTACAAAAAGCGCCCTAGAAACACTATCCTTTTGAGACTACTATCACTCTATGATGGAGAAATGAATCTTTAAAAATCTAAAATCTTTAATCGATCTTCATAGAAGTTCTGTGCCATCATTGAACAATCGAATGGGCAATTTTCAGCTCTGAAATGATCCACCTGTAGTGAGTCTTTCCATCACATTTTTGGCAGAATTTTCAACACACTTTCTCTTGGTTGTTTGCTAAATATTCCCAACAAGTAACCTCATTTCATTCTTTCATTCACTTGCCTTGACATTCAATGCTGAACCTTATCTCTTTCTCATCCACATGTTTAAGATAACTCCTCAGGCATGATCCTACTCTCTTTTCTTAAGCTCCTGCTTTGCTGAAATTTTTCATAACATTCAATCTCTCTCTTCTAACTACTCAATGAGTGCCAATGGCTCTAATACCCATCAAAGGTCCCACTTCAAAATCAATAAAGTCATCAAACCCACTTCAATCACAAACAGAATCAATAAAGTTAGCATTCATCACAATGCAAACAACCATTCATAGAGAGACATCTATGTGTGTGTGTGTGTTTGTGTGTTTGAGAGAATTTCCAATACACACTAGTTATCATAGAAAAGAGAAGACTCTATACATAGAGGGGGCCCCTTTCGAAAACTATCTGAAAAATTCATACAAACAATAACAAATGAAGAATACGCAATGCTCAAGACCTACTACCAGTCATTATTCCCACTATCTTATGTCCGAAGTCCTGTCACACACAAGGAGGATCGTACTTCAATGGTTATGATTCATGCAGCTCATAGACCTATTTAATCACTTAGTATACCAACTAGATTACAAGCATGTTTGATTTCACAACTTGCACTTCATGAGCCATTTTGTATAATACCATATGAACGATGAAAATGGCACACACTTGACAACTTCTACAAAGTCATGATGTTGATATTGATGTGAAGATCATATCTCCAACACATGTGCACGATATTTGGCCCATAACTAGAATAGACTTGTATACCAATAAAGAAATCAAGAAATAGCAAACCTTCAGAAGGATGCTCAAAACCACTGTCAACAATTGCTCGTAGAAGCTCCGGTTTCAACAAGAAGTCCCTAAACCCTGAGCTGTGGATCCCAACATAACCTCTGCATGTAGCAATACACGCTCGTTGAATTTAAGTCATCTATAGCTTGCTCAAGGTTGCCAAATCATAGCATGAACTCAAATTTAACAAACCCCTTCAAATTCTAAACCTTGTAAATGAAAAGAGAAGCTCAAAAGCGAATGCAAATACAAGTTTATGTGCAAAACAAATACCTTCTAACACAACAATATATACAAAATAAAAAGACAAATATATCTTCAGATTAACTTCTCAAAGTCTAAAGCTCAAAACTAATTATTGATAAAACCACTTATAAAAAACTAACTTCTCAGTTAAGCAGAAACTTCAAGTTTATAAAAATCATAAGCTAAAATCTAACCATTTCAAATTTACATAAATGCACTTATTGATAGAATAAATTCCAAAGATGAGAGTTGTGGAGCTAACTAGACGAAGCTTTACATCTTGAAATAAGCTCTAGACAAGGATGAGCTACTTATGGATGAGAGAGTGCTAAAAGAGTTTCTATACTTCTTTTTTTGAAGTGAGAAAAGGTGAAGCTACCAAACATTTATGGAGAACATCCATCCTAACAATTTGGACCAGAAAAGTTTGCTTTGAATTGCAGTTGAACACACCATGTACATCTAATGAAGATCCAGTGAGTCCCATAGATGCCCATTACAAACCCTTTGGTTCGGAACGATTTTTATTTTAGTTTCGTGTTTTCCTTTTAGAAACAATTTCTGCTCTTGAAATTTGTGTTTAGAAAACACCAATTGAAAGTTCTACATGAGGTTATCAAGCCCTTCGACATGATAGACAGATTTTTAGGCTTTTAGAACAACGACCACAACAACGAAATGGTTCCAACTCTAAGCCTTCGCAAGACAACATCAAACGAAAGTCACTGGACAAGTTAATTGGAATGAACCCTCTTGTTCCCATTCAAAACATGCTCTACCATTGTGGGACCCAATAAGGAGAAGCTTGAATCAGATAATTCTACTACTCCTAAACACTTTGGGAGCCAACGCCATTGTTCAACAGCTTTTTTTATCAATTTTGCGAGTATTCTACCCAGCATCAATAAGGAACTCATTGCTACCCGACAAACTTCTTTTTCCATCATACTGCAAAGGTCACCACTTTGCACGATGTTTGTTTTATGTATTTTTGATCAATAACTCCCTATCACCATATGAGCTACTTAAACAGTCTTTTTAGGCAGCTAAGTAGTCCTAAACAGTCTATTTAACAGCCCAATGTCATTCCCTACTTTTCATTAATTTTTTAAAAATTACAAGAAATGAAATCATTTTTCATAAAAATGCATTTCAAACATCTTTCGAAACATTTCTGTTTCAGAATCAGCATCTATGCCAGTGACTCATTTTCCGTCAACACCAGTTGGTGTATATGTGCAAAACCTTCTTGAAGCTCAACTAATGCATTATATTATCCAATTTATAATACTTAGGCACATTTTTTGTATATGATATAACATATAACAGAAAAAATGGACAAAAACAACTTCATACAACATTCCAAGACATTTCAAAACGAGCATTCTGAATGCTCAAGGGACGGATCAGGGTTTTGACACAACTACCCAACAATACATGATGAGGACTACTAGGACTCATGACAAAATAATCATTAATATCTCTCTCTCTCTCACTCTCTCTCTCTCTCTCTCTCTCTCTCTCTCTCTCAAGCAAAAGTAGGAGCTACAATTCTCTCTACCCTTTCCCTCTCCCTCTCAATTTAGAGTTTAGGAATGATGAAATCCGCTACTTAGCAAACTGATGGAATAGATTATCCCACAAGTCACTGATTATACAGAACATTGGCTCTCTCTGTTTACCATACTTGCTCCTGCATACTGAGGTGGGATCTAGTAAAGTTACACAACGTGAAGTCCTTTGTATAATCCTTGGCTGGCATACTGAGGCGGAGTCTAGTAAAGTTACACAACAAGAAGTCCTCCACGATCTGTTCACACGCGGCATACAGAGGACACACATCTTTGGACCGAGGGCTTCTCTTTTTCTCCAAGTATAATAGCTATCATAGTTGTTTTTGTATGCATTCAGTAATTTTAGGATTGGGGGTTCCAATTCTTCCACACAAGGTGTCTCTCAAGGTTACTTTTTCCCATCCATGGAGGAAAAAAGAAGAAGACCGAACCTTTCCAATCATGATTTCTAGAGAAACCGTTTCCTTCGTGCAGGGTTACTAACTACAATGATGTTTTGACTTGGGTCGTGGCAGAAAATTCAAATCTCTTCTTAAAAAACGTTCACCAGACACGTCTTAAAAGCAAACACTCCAATGAGCACTCAAAAAGTTAATCACTTGCTCACACAGAGGACTACAATCTAGTTGATACGTCAAATAGGAAAGGGCAAATTAGTAGTGTACACCTAAAATTACAAACACATTTCAGTAAACAACAGGTGTATACATGGACACATGCATGCTGATAATTTATAATCAGCTTAACGGTTACCCTAGTGCTTGAGTATTTCCCTGCCAACTAATACTAATATGCTAGCCGTTACTATTAAAAGCCCCACTTTACAGTCTTGATCAAGTAATCTGTCTGGTGCTGAGTATCAGACTTACGTGAAAGGAATATCTGTAGTTTTACATGCTTCATGGCATATAAAACTATGAAAAATAATGGGGATGTGGGTAGCAAAAAAGCGGCATTCTGAAGAAATAGCTGAATGTTTGACGGCTCGTACGCACGATGCAACACGTACAATGTACGGATCAGATCAAGTCTGAAGCGTGGCTCTAAACGCATGCCCTCTAACTAATTAGTTTATACATTCTGATAAAGCTGTAGTTACTTAGTGCACAACAGATAAAAATGCTGTTGCACTCACTTTTTCACAGTTTCGCCTGAACCCTTAGCTGCAACTGCATCAGGAGCCACGTCTTCTTCTTCTTCGTAGTCGAGAAGTTCTTCCTGATAAGTATCTGCTTCCTTTGCTTCACCCATCGCCATACCTAGATGATGACCTCGATCACTGCCGTTACTTATCTTGGACATAAAAGAGACCCCGACACCTTCAGAGAACAACAAAATGCAAAGTTTAGCCGTTTCTAAGATCACACAACTATAAAATAGGCAATTGACACACATACGTGCTCTGGGAGACCAAATTATATATGCAAAAACATATTGATTACAAAGCATCAAATGCAAGAAAGCAAAGGAATGACAAGAAAAGCATATGCCATCAAGTTACCTGCAAGAAATGAAGAATAAATGCAGTAAGCAGGAAGATCGAAAAGCTGTTCGGCTTGAACAAAACGATGGCGTCGAGGGTATCGAACCAAAAACACACAAAAAAAAATTAGGGTTACAAGACAGTCTGAAATAATAACAGGCAAAGGAATATAACGATGCGACGATAGACGCAATCGACACGCGAATTAAAATAAAAGCCTACGTTCCAACAAAGAGCGAATAAGGGAGTCCCCTTGGCTCTCTTCTTTTTCTTTTTATACAAAGTTGCGCAACTAGTAGCTTATACACAACATATACAACTTGGCAACGTTATGTGAGCAACGTTTAGTGAAAAGCAAGCTCCTAAGATGTCACTACGCAGTAGTTAGGATTCGAGCCTGCGCCTTGCCGATCGTAATCAATGACTTTATCCATACACTGCATTTCGATGGACAGGCCAGTTGCGCTCCTCTTTTATTTTCTCTTATCCTAGCCACATGCACATGCATAGTATGCATCTTGGTCACATCATTGTTGTGCTTTTATTTTCTCTTATCCTAGTCGCAGGCATATTGTGCATCTTGGACACGCCCAAGCCTTGTTAGATACATGCACTTCAAGAACTTGAGTTTTGGTTAAGTTAGTTCATGGATGTGCATTACATGACGGTTTCATATTTTTTGACATCTTGAGGGATGTGCACATCTAGATCTTGATAACATCTTGGAAGTTGAGCCAAAAATATGTGCATCTGGCCAGGGGGGGCCTTCTACATGTCTCCTTCGCTGGCCCTTGGAGACACTACTCTAGTATTTGGGCCTCGCGAGATAGTAGTGCAGAACGTGGCAAGAAGAGGGGCAAACAAGGGCTTGCCTAGTTGACACTTCTTAATGACTATGTGACATCCAAATTGTTGTTGGATTTGCGGCCCATACAATATGGATGATCGGCTCAAAACAAAGTATGGAAAGGTAGGGAGCATGTCGTCATGAACAGAGTAGACTGATAGTAGACCGAATCTAAGCCCAAAGAGCTCTTTGGACTGATTGCGTTATCAAAAAATTGGATATCATGGATCACAAAGATTTTGGAGGAGAGCTTTTTCAATTCAACGACCAAAGACGCATGCCAGCAATTAAAGGTTTTCAAAGCACAAAGCAAAATCCGTGGAACATGAGCACATCTACACACAAATTCAAGGGAGCTATCAAATTCATTTAACAGGAAAAAGGTTTGGCACAAATCAATACATCAACTTATAGCGCAGGTTAGCTAGACTACCATGGGAGCAGGAAAACTTGGAGAGCGCTTCTTTCAAGGAGACTTTTGTTGAGACTTGTTTTAAAGTTTGTTGAAGAATAGCGTTGCATGCAAAAGACTGTTGGAGAGCCATTGTAGCATATCATTGGTCACTGATCAGGTCGCTATTGGCCAATTGGATCTCCATGTATGTGGTAGGCAAAGGACTTTTGAAATCTTTTGAGGTAGCAATCAGCAATAATTAGCTAGCCAACAATTTCGCAAATTTCAACAAGAAAGGTCAGCCACAAAAATTAACAATGATCAGGAGAGAAGGAGCACACCATAAAAGCATCAATTCTAGACACTTTGGCATGCCCAAGTTTGCAATTTTCAATAGGTGATTGTCAATAGGTTTGCAAAGTGAGCATGATTAGTCATGGGGAACCTACAATTGGGTTAATTGCAATTTTCAAGAGTTTTCAATGGATGATGGCAATGTAGACATTCTCACTATGCATCAAAGTGCAAATCAATACAAAATGAGACCTGCTTCACCATCACTTCCATCTCCACCTCCCCTCGTCGTGAATCAACGCTTGCTTCTACATCTCTTCCTTCACCTGCACCATATTGTCCCCCACATCTTCGTACATCAATTTCTTCCTCTCCTTTGTCATCCTCGTAGAATCCAATACCTCCACCTTCTCGTGTACCTTGTCAAGATTGTGGATGTTCATATGTGCAGGGTATAGGCCTTTCCCAACATCAAAATGCAGGTACCGCCTTTCAACAACGAGCTTCCCTTTTAGCAACACCTCACATCCCACATCGTGCTCCTCTTTCACATGGGCTTGGGCTCGTAGTTTTGACATTTTGGGCTCCTTTTATCTCAATTTTCCTCATCTCTACCTTTATGCCTGCATTCCAATCAACCTTCGCCTAGATGTACATAGAGCTCTTTGACTGCTCTTGTCCCATTTAGCTACCAACCTCTCTGATATGGCTACTTGGCATATTTTCATGCTCTTTTTCCCTTGGTGTTTGTCTCTTTCCCCTGTTGGATTGTTGAATTCTCAAATCAAAAAAGCAACATCAGCAAATCGCAGTCGCAATATGCTAATGTAGCAGAAGGTTTGAAAGACTTCGACAAAGAAGCCAATGAAACAGCATTTATGACAAATGAAGAACGACAAGATGTCGATTCTTGGTATTTGGATTCAGATGCTACTCAACACATGACTAGCCAACAAAATTAGTTTCATGAGTACAATCAAGCTACGACTCAAAAGTACATCTCACTAGGCGATAGCAATATTCATAGTATTGATGGTATCGACGTCGCTATCAAATTGCAATTTTGGGATGGTACTACTTTCATTCCAAATATTGTTTATGTTTTGAATCTTTACTTTCTATTAGTAGAATCGATTATTTGGGCCATAAAATTGAATTTCATTCTAATACTTGTTTGATATTAGACAAAAGTAGAAAGGTACTTACATTTGAAAAGAGTCGAGATAATCTTTATAAGCTTAGTCATTGTAATGCTTCAACTATTCAAGCTCTATCTACTTCTACTTTGGAAGATAGAAATTTACTATGGCATTACAGAATGGATCATGTCAATTTTACTTGTCTTCAAAATATGTTAGCAGAAAAAATTGTTTGAGATCTCAATTGCAACAATATTTCAGTCCGTACAATTTATTGAAGTTGTATTCTAGCCAAGCATGCTGGAACTCATTTCAAGTTTGATTCGCACACAAATTCAAAGGTATGTTAGATATTGTGCACAACAATATATGTGGACCCATGTAGACTCTCTCGATAGGGGACCAAAATGTATTGACTTTCATCGACGATTATTCGAGAATGACTATTGTCTATTTTTTTAAGAAGAAATCAGAAGCCTTTAAGTATTTTCAGCAATTCAAGCAAGAAGCTGAGAATCAAAATTCCAAGAAAATCAAAGCAATTCGGACTGATAGTGGAGGTGAATTCATTTCGATTGAATTCAAAGATTACTACAAAGCTCATGGCATTCACCACAAGCTATTCTCCATAGTCGAATGGAGCGGTTGAATGCAAAAATCGTACATTTTATCGAAAGTGCGAAGAGTATGATTCTACATGCAGGATTATTGAAGACCTTTTGGGGCCGTCTCGATAGTTGCATATCTTCAAAATCGACTTACAACCAAAGTCTTATTCGACAAAACACATGAAGAGGCATGGACAAGTTCAAAACCTTCGGTAAGGCATCTTCGAATTTTTGGTTGTATCACTTTTGCACATATTCCAACAGAATTTCATAAAAAACTAGATAATACTATTTTTAAGTCTATTTTTGTTGGATACTCTTCAAATCATAAAGCTTATAATCCAATGACTAAGAAGATTACTTTTGGTAGAAATGTTATCTTGCTCGAAGATTTGATTGTCAATCTCAAGGGAAAAGAGAAAGTTATAGATATCGAATCAATACTTGATATCGTATCAAGTTTCAATCTCAACTATACTCCAATCAATGATTCGGAAGACAATGCGACATAGCCACAGCAGCAGCAGTTAGAAAAGCCAATTCTTTAAAGATCAAATCGTAATAGATTTCTTCCCGACAAATTTATCGACAACGCCATAGGCACTTGTTACTTTGTCAAGGAGCCGGCCGTTATTTGGAGGCAATTTCTAGCTCAAATGCATATCAGTAAAAATCAATGATGGACAAAGAGTATCAATCTCTTATCAAAAATTAGACATGGACTGTTAAAAACCTGCTAGTTGGTAAGAATATCATTTCTTGCAAATGGGTTTATCGGATCAAATACCAAATTGATGGATCAATAAATCGATGGAAGGCAAGATTAGTCACAAGAGCATTATCTCAAATCTCGAATGTTGATTATTCGAAAACTTTAGTCCCATGGTCGATCACACTTTTACTTTCATTTGCAGCAGTGGTAGTTTCAGAGGTTTACCAAATGGATGTGCAAATTACATTTTTACATGGAGTTATCGAAGAAGACATATAAAGTATGTCAACCAAACTATGCAACATTGAACACTGTCAAAAATGCTTGTATTTAACAGTTTAGCAAAACTTTAGCATCTACAAGAAGATAAACAACATCAACCAAACCTTCATGGGATAAAAACTGATACAATCATAACAGCAACATTGAATATTATCAAAAACAATTTATATAGGACCTAAACATTGCATCCCTCTACATTCATAAACCCTAAACGATGCAATGTATTTGGTCAAGATAACAAAAAAATCACCACTGATTGGATTCAACGTTTGGAGTTTGTCATATGTCTCAACTCAAAGGCTATGAGTTGGAGGGTTTAATCCATCAGATATGTGTAGCAGGTATTTCCTATCCACCTTCAGACCTGGATCCAAGCTGTATCAAGCATCAAAGAGATGAAGAGGATTAACTTGTTGTCATGCGGAGATTCGTTCCCATGAGAGCAATAGCATAGTTCATAATCAAGCACATGCTTATGATCCACATCTAACACTAACCATTAACACTACGATCTATTAACACTAGCAATTACCACTACTCGAGCAATGATAGATCATGGTTTTCTGCCCCTAAGGATCTTGACAATGCACATGGAGATTTCACAATTGGCTCCAATCTTCCATTTGTTGACTTCAAAATATTTTCATCCCTTAAAAATGAACTGCTTGAGCTTGTCTCATGGTCCACTTGCTTGCTTATTGTCAAAGATATATCTTGGAACTTTTGATGTTGCTCTGCTACTGCTTGATTTGCAACATGAGGCTTCTTCACCGGACAATCAACAATGTGATGATTTTCAAAAAAATAGGAACATTGGCCTCTTTGAAGAAGTATTACATTACATGCTCGTATTCTAGATCTCGTTCTTGACTTGAAGACACAAATGTTTCATCTTCCCTTCCTTGTGAAACTGGATCTTCCCTTGTTGCTCCGTCACTTGTCATTAGTGTTGGCAATATTCTTGAACCCTTTATTGATGGTAATCCAGATATTTCATCCAACTCAGATTCTGAGTCAGAATTCTTAAATGTGAACAATGTGGATTCAATCTTCATGGCATCATCAAGAATTTTTTTCAATGTCACATAAGAGATGAGAGTCTTCATTTGATAGTGAATGTCACTTTGCAAACCTCGAATAAAGTTTTTGATGAGTATTGATGTCGGGATTGGTGGATGACAGTCCTTCGCTATATGATAAACTCTTTGAAGGTATTGTATAATTGTCTCGTTTTGTTGCATGCTAATGTCTGATAACTGAGTAGCTGTGGTCGACATATCTTCTGTGATGGATGGATGAATGAACGAGGTCTTAGGATAGATCCTCAAGAGATGACTGTTGGATCTAAGTGTTCCAAGAGTGTTTTTTTTTTTTTAAGGAAAAGAGAAAATTGAAATAAAAGAAAAATAAAAAATACAATCAATCAATAAAGAATGTATAAAAGAGAATTTAAAATTGATAGAGGACAAAAAGTGAAGTGGGGATGATGGATTCGGCCCTTGATCTAAGTTTTATACTCTCTCTCTCTCAATACTCAAGATGTTGCAACTTGAAGAAGCAGATTTTGGAAATGTAGGCTCTTGGGAGAGTTCAACTTTTGAGATCAAGTCTTCAAATTGGGTAGTGGGGAATGTGGGCTGGAAAGGCAAATCTGGAGAAATTTTTTTGGGAAAGTGCAGATTTGGGAATGTAAGAGTGTGGGGCAAATCTGGGAATGTAAGAGTGTGGAGCAGATCTTGGAAATGCAAATTTTTGGGAACGTAAGAAGTTGGGGAATGTGAAAGTTGGAGAATGTGAAAGTTAAAATGTGAAAGCTGGGGAATGTAGAAGTGGGAATGTGAAAGTTGGGGAAGGTGGAAGTGAAAATGTGAAAGGGGAATGTAAAAGTGGGAATGTGAAAGTTGGGGAATGTGGAAGTGAAAATGTGAAAGCTGGGGAGTGTGAGAGTGGGAATGTGAAAGTTGGGGAATGTAGAATTGAGAATGTGAAAGTGGGAATGTGAAAGTTGGGGAATGTGGAAGTGAAAATGTGAAAGCTGGGGAATGTGGAAGTGGGAATGTGAAAGTTGGGGAATGTAGAGGTGAGAATGTGAAAGTGGGAATGTGAAAGTTGGGAAATGTGGAAGTGAAAATGTGAAAGGGGAATGTAAAAGTGAGAATGTGAAAGTTGGGGAATGTGGAAGTGAAAATGTGAAAGTTGGGAATGTGATAGTGGGAATGTGAAAGTTGGGGAATGTGAAAGTTGGGAAAGCGAAAGTGGGAAAGTAAAAGTTGACAAATGTAAAAGTTGGGGAATGTGGAAGTGAAAAATGTGAAAGTTGGGGACTGTGAAAGTGGGAATGTGAAAGTCCCATGGGGAATGTAAAAGTGGGAATATGAAAGTTGGGGAATGTGCGCATAAATTTTTTTTCACCAACTTCCAAAATTAGTAACTTAATTATTACTGAATAGAACCCAAAAAAAATTACACCTTTAATAAGCCCTTTCTATGCTCTAGAGCTATAGCTATTCAGATAAAATTAAAACAAAAAAAGGGGCACAAAGTGGATCAAATAGGGAGAAAAAATCATGAAATTTTTTGCAAGTTGTTGAATGTTTTTCCAACTTAAAAAATTTGTAACTTGCTTAATATTAAGCGGAATAAAAAAAAATTACCCTTTCAAAAAGCCCTTTCTAAGCAGTAAAGCTCTAGCTATTTAAATCAAATTAAATAAAAACAAAAATGGGAGCAAAATGGATCAAACAGGGCACAAAAATTAAAAAACTAGAACCTAATGCAGTCCACACATTTTAGACGTAGTGAGAAGAGGATAGTGAGAAGAAGAATGAGAGAAGAGATGCAATGCTAATTTAAGCAAGAGTAAGGTGCTCCCCGATGACGACATCAATGTTGGGGTTGTGTAGTATGGGATGTTCGGTAGGAGCGCAACCTTGCCTTTAACTTGCATAACACAAGAAAGAGAGGGAGAGGTGGAGAAAGTGTGAGAGGAAAGCGGAGAAAGTGTGAGAGGTGGAAAAAGTGTGAGAGGAAAAGAGGAGAAGAGGAGGTAGGAAGGCGTGGAAGAGAGAGAGGGAGAAGTCAGAGAGAGAGAGAGAGAGAGAGAGAGAGAGAGAGAGAGAGAGAGAGAGAGAGAGAGAGAGAGAGAATGTGGAGACCCAAAAATGGTAGAGTCTCCTCCATTTGTGCAACAAAAATGGCTTCCTTTTCTAGAAAGAATTAGGGAGCTCCTTTCTTCCCATTGGCCCACTTATTTTTACAAGGATCTTCATCTCAACCATTAAGACGCATTTATGTTTTTTTTTGTTTGAGATGTGTTTTCTAATCTTAGACTTGAATAGTACAAGTTTGACAAACACACTTTGACCAAACTTGAACCTTGTGACTTTGTAAAGTCTAAGTTAAAGAAATCTAGAACGAAATCTTGTCTTTTGGACATCTTCTGGCTTAGTTCTTATTTGATGGTACCATGTCCTGAGATCTATCTTGGTGAAATATTGTCCTCCACCCAAGCGATCTACAAGGTCATCCATCCTGGGTAATGGATATTTATTCTTTATAGTCACTTTATTAAGCCCCTTGTAATCCACACACATCCTGAAACCTCCATCTTTCTTCGCTTTAAGAAGAACATGAGCGTCCCATGGTGATTTACTAGGTTGTATATGTCCCATCCTCAGATAGTTTTCTATTTGATTTGAAATCTCTGTCTCCTCTTTCTGAGAGAACCTATAAGGTTGTCTAGAGATAGGTTGACTTCCTGGAATTAACTCAATCTTGTGGTCTACTGACCTAGATGGTAAAACCATGAGGTAATTCAGATGGAAAAACATTCCTAAATTCATTTATGATCTGTTCTTTCACTGCTTGTTCATGATCTAAAACTTCATACTCAGTTTAATCCAATGTTTCCATTTTATTAACTGTAAAAATCTGATCCAACGGACGTACAAAATTACTGCCAAATAATGTAACTACCTTATCACCCTCCTTGAAAGTGAGAACATGCTTCTCAAAATCAATTATCAGAGAAGGCGATTTACTAAATAACCATTCATAACCTAAAATTAAATCAGTACGAGCTAGGTCTAAAACATGAAAATTAACTAATTATGTGTGTCCTTGCATCAAAACTGGGAGCTTCGGGACTTTTACGTTCCAAGTCTCCAACTTTGCTCCTGAAGCTAGATAAACTTTATATCTATGATTGATGGCTTCAGTTTCCAAGCTGAGTTTCTACACAAGACAAGAATTAATAAAATTATGAGTTGAACCACTGTCCAATAAAATACTCACTTCTTCATCTTTAACTGTGCCAATTAAATGAAAAAGTTCATTAGGCAAGAAAGAAGTAGTACTAAAAGAACATTCACACTCACAATCCATCCGGTTAATTTCCAAAGTCTTACCATTGCCTCCTGGGATTTCAATCATGTGAGCAGACCCTTTCTTCCTTTCTGGACAAAATTTCATCATATGTCCAGGCTTCTTACAGACAAAACATAAGTTCTCTCTTTTAGCCTTTTCCCGGGACATAGATTTCGTGAATATCTTTCTCTTCGGCTTCCTGGGTTCCGATGCTGCTTGATCTAATTCGTCAAAATATTTTGCTTGGTTTGGATCGCACTCCTTATCTTTCTTGGTTTTCAAAGTGGTTGGAATTTGCGCAAATTGCTTCCTGGATGCCACCACTGTGGAATCATATGCTTTCACAATCCGCAACGCATCCTCGAGGCTTCGAAGCACATTTCACCTGCATTCTTTCTGATAGTCAGCTAGCAAATCTAGGACAAACTACCATAATGCCAACTTCGCATCGAATGATGGAACCCTATTCTATAGGTCCATGAATTCTTGGATATAAGAGTCTAAACTCTTTGTACCCATCTTGTAGTTCACGAACTTTAGGTAGTAGTCCACGTCATTAGCAACCACGAAAGCTTTCTTGAAAACTTTCGCAAACGCATCCCAAGTAGTTGGCTTCACCGGCTCGCCACCACGATGATGCCACGCAAGAACAGCAAGACACTTTCAATTTTCTTCTCATCAAGAACACCATGCAGATTGAAGTAACTACTCCACTTGGCCAGCCAGTCCTCGACGACCTCAGGTTTTTCCTTCTTCTCGTCCGAATAAACCTCCGGTTGAAAACCGAGATTGGGTGAAGACATCAATTTGACTTGATTCAAAAGAACCTCCATTTGCTGATCTCTCTTCGATTATGATTATTCATGTCATTTAGTGCCGTACTCAACTGCTGACAAATCACCATATAAGATGGTGCACCTGGATTTGCAGCCTAATTTGAAGTTTCTTCGGCCATCTCAATATATCTATCCTGAAAATTACTAAATTTAGTTAATATCTGATTAACTCATAGTGAAGTACTGTTGACCAAAAAAACTGACTGAAATTGACTCTAGTATGGTCAAATCACTATTTTTAGTCAATTTCATAGATATTATAAGAAACTGAAAAAAACTAAAAATTTCAAGTTTTCGCACTTTTATTTATTTATATATAAATTTTACTCTTTCTAAAAATTCATAAAAAATCACAGCTAGTTATTAAGCAATCGAAATTGAAAATTCGCTTCACTGTTCGATTCTTAATTTTATTTCAATAATGTCCCTCAGGCATGCAAGACATGCGACATTAAACTGATTTTTTACTCTACAAAATTTTACGTAAAAATTCAGTGTTACGGAAATTGTCAGCTATAAAATCCAGTTTTGTATCTACTTGTCAGAGTACATGCGTATGACCACTCAAAACAGATCTAACCAACCCATGCATATTAGAATCACTCAGAGAAACCACATGCAGACATTCCATGCAAGCACAGTACCTCAAAATAGGAAATTGTCATGCATGCAATCAGAGCAAGGCTTAGAAGGTTGGAGAGGTGGTGCTTTTCATTGGAGCTTGGTGGTATTCAACTAGTATTCTCATCCAAGGAGAGGAGCAAGGTTGCAAGTTGGTGAATCTTCCTAAATTCAATTTGCAAGTTCCATATCTCTCTCAAATTTCATTGTGTTTGTGGTGAATTGTGCTAGGAAATCAATTTTGGTGTCTTTTTTGGAGTTTTAGCATGTGTAGCTCAAAACTAGTGAAGGATCTGAAATTTCCAGCAAGTTAATTCACTTTGAAATAGTTGAAATTCAATTTGCATGTTGGATCTTCCCATGTATTTGGATTCTAGACTCTTTTGTGGCCAAATTTGGCTTGTTTTCCATGTTTTTGGCACAAAATTGAGGGTAGAATTCAAAATCCGGCAAGATCAGATCAATTGATTGGTTGTAACTCTAATACCACTATAAGAGAAGCTCCTTAGATCCTGCTTACAAATCCTAAACACAAAAGGATAACACACTGTGGAGAAACCACCCAACCAAGTAGAAGCATCCAATCAATCTCTAGAAGCCTCACCCCCAAGCCAAGGAACAAGAAGCATGAATGTAGAATGAGAGCCTGGCAATGAATCAAGAACCATGATGAGGAGTAGGGCGAGTTTGGTCCTCTTATATAGAGCCTAATGCATCTTAGGCACATAGTCATGCATAGCCCTATGTTCCCTATACATAGATAGATTCACCTAGAATAGAGTCCTACGCATGGACCAACTATTCATAGAATTGCTATTGATAACTCTACACATGCATACACTATCTCATTACCTTGTCTAAACTCCACTTAGTGTGTTCTGGGCCTCACAAGGATACTAGTTACTTTCGGGTCACGTCTAGTGTGATGTGGCATAACTAACAACTTGTTTCACTGGAGTACCATGTATCCAAGACTAGGAGTATATTGTATCCTATGTACTGGTCATGGACATAACAATCTTACTCCTACTCATCCTAACTGCCCTCCGCTTCACTCAAGGAAATCATTCTCTCAAAGCAGTCTGTAGAAATGAACTACTTTTCCAACAGTTTGCAAAAATGCACGCAAAACTTCAATAGGAAAAGGCACCGCAGGAGTCTAGCCTACGGTCACTATGCGAAGAAGACTGACCGAAGGAAACCTCAAGTTATCACTTGCGGTCAGCGTGCAAAGTGGACGAACTGCAGCTTACCACTGAGGCACCTCCAAGACACCACAAGTCAACGATTGTAGTCAACATACAGTTGCGACCGCACCGCAATATCACGCTCCTGCGGTCACATATGAAAGAGATTGCGGTTGTCTACGTCTTCACGCTCCGCCAATAATTGATCTATGGATATGCTCTAGAACTGTTAATGATCTTTTAAACTCTATAATTAGAATAACATAAGATCATCCAACAATTATATAAGCAAATGAGCGATCAGAAGAAAGGCATCGAAATTGATCATCCAAGTGAAACACGACAGAGATCAAACGACCAACATCGGTCTTTAGTATTTGACTCCTTAGAGTTAGAGATCATTTAGAGAGATAAAAAGAGTATTCAGAAAGATAGCAATCATTCGCTTCTGTAAGTAGGATCACATGCTTTGTGCTATTGTTCTGTGATTTGATCGTTGTTATTACAACACATTTTTATATAAAAGCACTGTTTTTCATATCAGTTGTATTTATGTTAAATGCTTGACTAACTCTCACTTTTTCTCCTCTACTATCAAGTACTCCATAAATGAAGAAATGTATGGCTGTCATAGATGCCTAATTGTTTCACATTTCTTTTTGTTCTGAATATCAGTATCAGAGAATTGCATGGTTGTCTCAAACGTCTAATTGTTTCGCAATCTCTCTTTATCGTTGTTTACGACACCTGTGCTGATACTCATTAACATCACATATTAGAACTGCTCTATCATTATGTTCTCTAAGTAATCCAAGATCCTATTATCGTGTTTCATCACGTTCTTTTTCTATTGGTGATTGGATTACAGCCTTCACTTCCACTGCGGCCTGATCGTTCATTCTAAGTCTACACCAACACTCATAATTCTCCACATTGTCTTCGTTATCCTCAGGTGTTTTCAGTGTCCTTGCATTGACACTGTACTTGCATTTGGAATTTTCTTGTTTGATTCAAATTAAGAATCACATTGATGTTGCCAATCATGTGTAAACTCCATAGCACTACATAAATGTTGATTGGCTGTTTCTTGTAAATTCAGATGTTGATTGGTCATTTCTTATAAATTCAATAGGAAATCAAGAGTTGTTGATGAAGTTGGCTAATCCATTTGTTGAATAGGCTTTTCCATTGTTGGTAACTATTCTTCTTCATCACTTTGCACATCCCATTCATTCACTGATGATGTTGATGAAAAATTATCTTTATCATCGTTTCGCACTTCCAATTCATCTTTTGACGATGATGATGATAAATCATCTGAATCACTCGACCCTTCATTTTCTTGTGTTCCTAGATTAACAGCTTTCCCCAATTGGACTATAGGCGCTTTGTCTTATCCTTCAATTTCTATAACTGTATCATCATTTTCTTGAATCGTTTCCAACTGCCATATATGCATAGTGCGATCTAGTGGTATTAAGAACTCTGTCGCAACTTCACGTTGACCTCTGTTCAGTTCAACTTTTATGGTACGAACATTGAATCTTATACCAGACAATGACGTTATCCAAGTCTTCTGGTATATATCCTTAGATAGGCAAGCTCTTATTTTAGGCTTCAAGCCTAAAATATATTGCATTGTATTGAATTGCTCCACTGAATAACCATACAATTGTAATAGCTCTCAACGGTCGATGTTTGTTGAGTAGAATGCCATATTTGGCCATCTGCGCATTCGAACTCTTCAAGGCAATTTTGTACAAAGATTGGCCACTTATCATTGGTAATATGAGGTTCTTCACACTGCATCCAATATTGCCACCATATTTTTGCATATCCATCAAGGTATGTTTTTGAAAATAGGGCCTTATCATGGTCACTACTTGGATGTGACTAAAAATATCTATCAAACTTAACCAACCATATTCTCACATCCATGTGAGCAATTCTACCATCAAACTTGTGTAAGAGGTGCTGTCTCTGCACCATCATCGTTCCCACCATAGGCTGGGGAGGTTGGTCCATATAAGAATGTTGGTAGTTGTGAAAAATGCAAAAATAAGCTTGGTAGAGGCCAAAAATCTTGTATATAGATAAACACACACGTGTGGAGCCTGTTCCCACGTGTGAAAATAGTGTACTTGTCATGTACCATAATCATATAGGTTGTACATATGATTTAATTCAAGTTCTAGTGGCTAAAAAAGCCAAAAACTAGTTTTCTAGATATATGACACATGGCATCAATCTATTGATTGCATGAGCCAAATATTTTGGTTAGGTGTCATATCCCATGTGTAGAGGATAGCTCACACGTGTGGAATAAGCTGAAGTAGGCGAATTTTGAATTCTAGAAGATTTCCAAGTAGATCTCCATATAGAAGGAAAATGGACCAAAAGTGCTCAAAATAGAAGGTTTTGTCCAAGTGTCAGTTTTGCATGATGAATCATCATATGACAAAGCACCTTCACACATGTGGGATCAGAGGGATGATCAGTACCACGAGCTCCCACTTATTGTATATATAGAGCCACATTTGGCCATAATCATTGTGTGACACCAATCTTGGTTTTGGAAGCAATTTTGAGTTATTCTCTCCATTTGTCTACATTTGTTTTGATTGTTTTGAGGTTCTATCAATGTGTACTTGATTTTCAGGTTGGAGTCCGTACTCAGACAGTGTTTCACACGTGTGAAACCAGAAAGTACACTTACCTTCAATTAATGATTGTTCTTGTTAGGATTTTGTGTCTAGAATTGATCTAGATTGATCTTAATCTGAAGTAGATTGATAGATCAAGTAATCTAACAACCAATCCCTCTTGAGGATCAGATTAGAATCCACTCTTGGTCCTTTTTGTACTTTTTGCACATGGTATCAGAGCCAAGTACAAGAGTTTTTGTTGAAATTGATAGGGTTAATCCAAATCAAACCAAAATTAGCAGTTTTTTGGAAACTAGTCAAATTTTGTGTAGCGAGTTGGATTTGATAGCTTCCTCAAAAATTTTGTTCCAGATCTTGTTGTGGGCTGTAGGAACCCTTTTCACACGTGGGAGGCCGTACAGCTCCGGTTTTGACTGAGAAATTTCAGAAATTTGTAGAATTTGACTCACATACCCAATTTGAGTGACTTTTGGTGCAAAATCAAGCATTTTCTATAGAGAATCTAATCCCTTGATTAGTTCTTGGATTAGATCATCCAAGAAATTAAATTTGAAGCTTGAATTAGGTGCATTAATTGATTATCTCTGTGCATGTTGAAGTTGAGAGAGATTTTGCTAAAAATCATAGATTAGGGAGTGATATGCAAGGTGAGAGGTTGAAATCCATTGTACCATTACTCTAGATTTGTTCAAGAGTGATAGGGTCAAGTTTAGAAGCATCAATTTGCTAGAAAACATACTTGGATCTGTCCTCCAAAGTGAAACCTTTGAGAGTTTCTAGTGCATATAGAGCATCTATGCAAATCTTTTGTAGAATTTGACATTGATTGGCTTAAATTGAGAGTTCTAGAAAAGAGATTGAGATCCAAGTCACATTGTTCAACCCTATTCAATTTGTTTGAGTGATTGTAAGGTCTGAAAAGAGTCATTAAGGTGTCTATGACAAATGTGTAGAGAGAGATCCACTTTTCTAAGAGTTCATTCCTTTGTAGAGGGCAAGATCTAGAAGCTCATTTTGTGTTGTTATTGGCGGAGAGTTTGTCTTCTCCTAAGTGATCAAATCTTTCTAAGTGGCATTATCTCTTTGAAGCACAATATCTTAGTGAGAAAAATCACAACTTTTGATTTTGAATTTCATTCCAAGTTTTAAAAAGTAGAAGAATTGGTGGAATCCAATAGGAGTGCTTGAATTCAATTTGTTGAGCAAAAATTGACATAGTATGTATGAAACTCAAATAGTTCTATTCAACTTTCTTTGTGAGAGTGTGAGGGTCAATTTGTGATCCCATTGGATGTCTAGAATGAGGAGGAGTCCATATTTGAGTATTCATGCATGGTTGAGATCTTTGTGAATCTCTAGTTGTCAAATTTTTTAAGCTTTGTGAAAAATTGGTGGTATAGTTTGTTGTCAAATCAAATCAAATTCATTCTAAATCTCAAGTGTGAGATTATTTGGGTCAAGATTGAGTCCAAAAGAAGTGATTAAGTTTGATTTTCATGTGTTTGAAACAAAACCCATCTTTTGTTCAAGAATCTCAAGTGTTGAGAGAACTAGTCAAGTGAAAAGGAAAATCTAGGTGTCAAATCTTTTCATATCCATTTCAACTTTCAAAAGAAAGAGTCATTGGTATTTGATGATTCCAATAGGAGATTGGATCTGATTTCTTTTGTGATTCGATTCAAATATTTTGTGCTTTTGTCTTAGTGATCAAAGCAAAGTTTCCAAGTGACTAGTCATTAGTGTGAAGATTGATTCTTAGATTTGTGAGCTAGATCTTTTGTAGATCATTCTAGATTATTGAAGATGTTCAAATCTAGTCTCTTGAAAGTTACAAATTACATTTGTAGAATCATATCGTAGGTTTTTATTCACATGGCATCAATAGGTGGCATCCTATTGAAGGAAAGAAAGGATCCTAAGTGCAACCTTTGTGGCAAGGGAAGATATATTTTCTCAAGATGCTACAAAAAGAAGAGCAATCCAAGGAGAACCAAAGCAAGGGGGCCAAGGTGAAGGATGGAGCTTCAAGTTTGAAATGCAAATACAAGAAGGACAAGTCCAAGGGAAGGTGTTTCCTTTGTGGAAAGGTGAATGAGGCTTGGAGTCTCACAAGGACTTGCAAGATTTGTCTTCAAGAGTCCATCACAACACATGTCAAATCTTTTGAAATTTTTCATTTGGAAGTACATTGTTTGGTTCAAGATGCAAAGATAGATGTCACTTTCATGAAAGTAACCTGGATTTATTTATGCCCTTGGAAAGTATTTTGCTAGGATGGTGCAAAGCTCTCAAGCTCATCAAAGATGTCAACATCAAAGAAGCACTATCATGGATATGGTGATTTCAGATCAACATTAAGCTCATTGGCTGATCTTCACACCTTTTGAACCAACAAAGACCAATTCAGCCCATGGAGTCAAGTTCAAGATCATCATGTTTTCCATCAAGCTAGATCTACCAAGCTAGATTTTTGAGGAGGAGTGTGAAAAATGCAAAAATAAGCTTGGTAGAGGCCAAAAATCTTGTATATAGATAAACACACGTGTGGAGCCTGTTCCCACGTGTGAAAATAGTGTACTTGTCATGTACCATAATCATATCGGTTGTACATATGATTTAATTCAAGTTCTAGTGGCTAAAAAGGCCAAAAACTAGTTTTCTAGATATATGACACATGGCATCAATCTATTGATTGCATGAGCCAAATATTTTGGTTAGGTGTCATATCCCATGTGTAGAGGATAGCTCACACGTGTGGAATAAGCTGAAGTAGGCGAATTTTGAATTCTAGAAGATTTCCAAGTAGATCTCCATATAGAAGGAAAATGGACCAAAAGTGCTCAAAATAGAAGGTTTTGTCCAAGTGTCAGTTTTGCATGATGAATCATCATATGACAAAGCACCTTGACACATGTGGGATCAGAGGGATGATCAGTACCACGAGCTCCCACTTATTGTATATATAGAGCCACATTTGGCCATAATCATTGTGAGACACCAATCTTGGTTTTGGAAACAATTTTGAGTGATTCTCTCCATTTGTCTACATTTGTTTTGATTGTTTTGAGGTTCTATCAATGTGTACTTGATTTTTAGGTTGGAGTCCGTACTCAGACAGTGTTTCACACGTGTGAAACCAGAAAGTACACTTACCTTCAATTAATGATTGTTCTTGTTAGGATTTTGTGTCTAGAATTGATCTAGATTGATCTTAATTTGAAATAGATTGATAGATCAAGTAATCTGACAACCAATCCCTCTTGAGGATCAGATTAGCATCCACTCTTGGTCCTTTTTGTACTTTTTGCACAGTAGTGATGACATTTTGATTGACATAAATTTGGCTCATTGTCACTGACACTACTATAACACCATTACTTGGGGCATGTGGACTCATTTGGTAAGCTTGTTGACCAGCTTAATATCAAAATGCTCCTCATGTTGTTCCATACAGTCTCTATATGACACAAGTTGTCTGCACTGATTGGATTCACCATCGTTGTGCTAATAATATTGATCTTCAAAGTCACAGTTAGATTGATCCTTGTATTCTAATTCACTTTCATATTCATAGTCAGAATCAAAATCAAAATCCATCTTGTGAATCGAAGGAACTCTAGGTTATGGGTACATTGAGTTGAAGTATATGCACAATGGAATTTGATAAGTGGCCTAAATGCTCTTTTCCACCCACTTAAAAGTTCCGAGTCTTTTAAGAATGAACATATAATTGTAAAATGATTGTCCTCAACTTGTAGATCACCACACATAGAACAACTTCGCTTTTTACAGTGTCAAAATCCGAGGTCAAATAAAAATGAAAAGTGGATATAGAGAATCTACGAGTTCCATACACCTAATATAGAATTCAAGCGCAAATAGACTATTAGAATAAGTGCACACAAGCAGACACACTCGAAATTGATATTGGAGAAGAAGAAAAAAGAGTTTTTGAGATATCGATTTCAAGTGCAAATATGATAAACGAACTTTCTAAATAGTCCAACCGTGCTTGAAATCGATATTGCAAATTTTTTTTTTTTTTTTTTTTAGTTTTTTTAAATTTAATTTAATTTTTTGAAAAATGACATAATAAGACTTGCAAGCCTCTCAAAGTGAAGAAACTGAAAAATATTTACAACAAAAAAAAACCTCAAAATTGAAATTTTGAAGTGCTTCATGATCTATACTTCGAAACCACTATTGTCATCATTGCTATGAAAAATAAGCAATAGTGTTGTGTTTTAAAGTGCTTGATATTCGCTTGATAATCACTGTCAACTACTTCTACCTCTTTCTTCTATTAGAGAAGTTAGTAGTTTGGTGGCCATTCTATGTGGAGTCAATGCCAACTCATTTGCTAAGTACATTGGTATACAGTAGTATCAAGAGTGGCGAGGTTTTCTTCACTAGACATCCCTTCTTCCGCACTATTGATGTCAAACTTCAACCTCCATTTTCTTTCAAGTTACCGTATCTTACTTCTCTTTCCAACCTTTTATTTGTTGATTGATATGTTATGTGGTCGATACATAGGAGCAACCACATGAATCTTGGACTCCCTATTTCTTGAAAGATGCAAATTGCTTTTGTAACTCACAGTCAATAAATCTGACTATCAATAAACTATTGTCAATAAGTACAATTGCTCTGGCACCCTTAGAAGTCATGCATGTACCTCCATCATTGACCTCCGTTGTTGGCAGTGATTTGGTAACGAACAACACTATTACATTTCAAAGACGTGGTACATGGTGAATAATTTACAAGCATATTAATCCAAATTTTAACATGATGAAATTTTATAGGGTTTGCATTTTAATTCATTGCAATTCACCATAAATATTGTGCAATATGTTCATTGTTTCCAAGGGCAACTTGAACCGAGGACCAAAGAAACTTTGGATGCCAAGCTACCCAAGCTAACCAACTAAGCCAACTTATTTGTGCAATACATGACCATGGGCACCATGACTGTATATTTGATAAGTATTCTTTTATATTGTGTGGGCTCGAATATTGTTTGAGAATAAGCATAAATTGGACAAATGCTCAATAAGTTGCAATAAGAATTTGGTCCTAAGTACTATGAACTCACAATGGAGTTGCAATCCATTTAGCATTGCAATTTACCATTAAAAACACCATCATGTCAAGTGTGTGCATCTATAATGGTTTCAGAACATGCAAATAATAGCAATTGTTGTGTCTAAGCCAAATGATAAGAGTAAAAGGAGCGAGAAGAGTTAGTGTGAGATTGAGACAAATTTTTTAAGCAGGATGAGCACCGAAGATAGTATGAGAGAATCGAAACATTCTTCTGAGGTGTAAAGAGATAGAAGAAAGTGAGTGATTGAAGAAATCGAAAATGATCACAATACAAAATGTTGGGGGAATGGACAACACGGGGGGAAGTTGTTGAGCACAATGGTGTAAGGTGTTTTTCAAAGTTAAGAGGAAAATTTTCAACTGCAGGTTAGTAACTGGGAACATTTACTTATAGCTTGAACTTTGAGTAAAAATATCTCGTAGTGAGACTCGTCGATCCATAATCACTAACCCAACATGCAGTGTTTTTATGGAAACTTTCAGAGTGCTACCAATATCCAAAATTGTATCTTGCATCGTTCAGTTCATGTTCCACTCAAATACCCTTGCATACAATGTTTAACCAGATCTTTCTGTGATACACTAGCCCAACTTGCTACTGCAAAAGCCAATTAAACCCTAAATTACCTAATCGGTCTATCCTTCTGTGTGCCATTTTATGTAGTGCAAGTCCATCAAAAAATTAGGTATATTAAAATACACACGTTTAATTGCTAATCCAAATGTCTTATCCAGCAACTGCAACATGAATGCTATAGACTCCTCTTTCCCTTCCACTGCAGCACTTTGTCTTACAAACTGAAAATAACTATGAGCAAAGATCAACCAAAAGCTGTAGAGGACTTCTTTCGTCGAGGATGCAACTCCTTCGCTTTGAAGCAACGGATGCCTTGTCTTCATATTTTGCATTCATGGCAGTGCGGAATTTGGCATTCCATTCTTCGTAAAACCCCAAATTTAAAAAGAAAGGCTATTGCAGACAGTTTTATTTAGGTAACGATGCATGGGCCACCAAAGAATTAACTGGCCTCTAAAAACTCCAGTGCCAAGGGATGGGTGGCTTTGGAAAGCTCTGTAGGCTTTAACATTTCAACGACCTCCCCTTTAACCAGCAGATACACAATATCAGCAATCTTTTGGATCTGTTTTATGCTGTGAGAAACAATAACGACTGTCAAACCCCTTCGTTTGCAAAGATTATGGATAGAGTTTTCTATGTGCTGAGTGGATACAGGATCAAGAGCGCTAGTTGGCTCATCCAGTAAGAGTACCTACAGTTCAACCAAAAAGCCTTTGAGAAAAGAATTGTCAATAAAAACATTACAGCACATTAAGGGTGAAGATTCAAGTCAAAGATGTAGCACTATGATGTAAAACCCTTACCTCAGGAGCATTTGCAAGAGTTCGGGCTAATGCAACACGTTGGGCTTGACCAACAGAAAGTCCAATCACTGATTTCTGAGCAAAGAATGGTTCCAAATCTGCTTGACGAAGAAACTCCTCGACCTCCCCGTCATTCAACTTCTTGCCCTGAAGGCCTGGCCCGTATCGGATGTTGTCAGCAACAGTACCTACAAGATGTACAAGTAGCAGAGTTAGGCATCAACAAGCCTGTCAAGAATATAACTTGAATGCACATTTTGGGAGAGGAGAACGTTTCCAGATGCAGCCATAGCATATCTAAGGACGACGTAAACTTGAGAGTATGCCACCTCAAAAACAGGCCAGTTAACTTGGTGAATCAGTAATATAGCCCTTGATACTACTCTCTTTCATGCTTCTACCTGGTGTAGAAAGAATTTCAGAAACTTCAAATCGAGTTACCTTATCAGAATTTCCCATAACAATTTACATGCAATTTCACTGGCAAGTTTTTTCTTGGTGAATAATCATAATATTTAAACCGAATTAAAAGAAGAGAAGTTTTGCAGCAAAAATTTGGCTGATGCATAGTCTGAAGCTGTGAACAAAATAAACTTTTGTATATTACTTTGGAGTCAACCACCAAAAGGCATTTATTTCTTAACTCACAGGAAGCTCTTTAATATAAAATGGGCAGATGCACGAGTCATCAACGCTTATCATAATGTCCACAAAGCATCTTAATATGACAATTCTGTTAGCAAACTACAACACACTACTGCCTCATCAGAAGATCTTAAGGCCAGGAATTAAGGCAAGGACATTACCTACCCATAATTCTGATAGTTTCTTCTGCAGAATCTAAATGAAGTATAACAGGCAGACAAAGACATCTAAAAGCATTCATAACTAAAACGCACCATCAAAGAGGGTAGGAGTTTGGAAAAGCATTCCAACACGTCGACGGACACTTATCACGTTCAGCTTGGTTACATCTTCCCCATCAAGAAAAACTGAATCAGAGGGTGGCTCCCACAAACGATTCAATGCTCGTAGAAGTGTTGATTTTCCACTGCCACTTGGACCGATGATCCCAACGACAGTCCCTTCAGTAACCTCAATTGAAACTCCTGATAAGATTAATTCGCCTTTATCTGTTTGACGGTTCAAGTTCTTGACGGCCATCTTTGGCCCAATATACTTCTGAGGTACATCTACAGCCAACAGATGTTGCCTCCCTTCCTCTACTGTGACATGCACATAAGCAAAAACTTATCAGGTCAATCGAATAGCACTCACCACTAGAAGTTTGCATCCCATCCCAAAATTGACCCAATTGCTTGGAGAACTGAAGAGTTAAAGTTCTAATGAACACACAACATGATTTGAGCAGATCTACACATTGGAAGTGCTTGAAACACCATATCACTGATAAAAACATGTTTTCCTGTTACAATAAAAGGCAAAGAACCCTCATATAGCTACAAGGCTCCATAGACTGACTATAATAGATAATCTTTGCAAATTCAAGTAAGGAAATTCGCTTCACCTTGTAGAATAAATCAGAGCAAAGAGACCGCAACCCAACTATAAAATTGAAAACAAGAAAACGACACATCTACAATTGAGTTAAATTACGCAGAAACTTGACAACGTACAATCTGGGTCATTTTCGTTGTCATCCTCTAAGGCCAAGCTGCCATAAGACACGGCCTCCAATGCGATCTCTCCTCGCCGGAACCCATCGAAAGCGCTACGAATAACCGTGGCACTCATGAATTCCAGAGGACAAATTCCCAAAACTCTGATTACCACAAGCGCGCCTCCGAGGTGGTGTTCCTGCCTGCCAACGCTCATCTACTGCTGCCGTCCGCAAGGCGCATCAGGGATAGATCTAGGAGCAGCTATGGCGTATCTGCAATTTTTTGCATCCATCGTACACGATCCCAAACTGATATAGGTGGGTTCGTCAGTTGTGGCCTGTCGTAACGCAAGAAAGGTAGAAGGTTGGGAAAGTGAGGTGTGCCCCGCGAAGCATTGCGTGAAATCGAAAGGGACACCCCCTTTTTATCTCTAAAGGCACAGGGGGGGGGGGGGTATGTGTCTTAATATGAGAGAAAAGCCTATTTTAGTTCGTCTTAAATTTTTCCACTAAAAAGAGCTGTCCTTTTTGTTGAGCACTTGGCATGAGCACTACCAAGTATGTGTGTCACAATAATGGACCCCCATATGTGCCTTGTAATCCCCATTTCCCAGGCCTTTGCCCTTTTTTGTTTGTTTTGTGCTTGCCTTTTTACCACACGAGTCCATTACTACACCAGATCTACCCATTGTGAGGGAGGTGGCCCATCTACCATGCCTACCATTGTGGGGGGGGGGTGGCCCATCTTCATCTTAGAATATTTTGTGATTCAGTTGGAAAATGAGTGTCTTGACTTTATGTCAAATCAAGACTTCTAAGTGGTTGATTAAATAATTTAGGCCTTGGATTTGCTAAGCCAACACTAGGGGTTGACAACGTTCGATGGAATTTTGTCGTTCAATGGAATTTTGTGAGTCCAACCCAGTGTTCGGGGAATCTCCTTAAGGTTTCTCTCCAATTTATTGCATTTTTTTGAAGTTAAAGGATTTTGACTTTATTCGGCCTTCGAGATCTTGCATTCCAAATTTTTTGTTGGCAAAACATCAACAAATTATTTTATTGACTCAATAAACCTATGTAAGTCAACTTTTAAAGGATCTCGCAAGTTTACTAAACAAAAATTTCCTCCGAATGAAAATGACAAACCTAAAATTTACTGCAGTTAAAAAAAGTTATCAAGCCTTGAAAGTTAACTTCCTATGAATTTTTTCTGAAATCGGTTTTCAACAAAAGTGCCGATTCCATTCTCAAGAGATGCCGGCTTTCCTGAACATAGAGTCCAACCCATTGATAGACATGATTTCATAGTACTATTTTTGTTTGTTTTAATAGCCTTAAGAAACGATGTGCTAATGTTAAGGAAACTTCTTTCGAGTTTCCCTCCAATAGCTTGATGTTTTAGCTTTTGCCACTACAAAGCAAGCTATCACAATCGAGTGGAAAAACATTTGCCACTACAAAGCAAGCTATCACAATTGTGTGGAAAACATTACGTGTATGTCCTCTTAGTGAGTTTGGGCACAAAAAAGCCTTTTTATTAAGAATTAAATATTCTAATGGTTTTTCTATTCTAAACAATTTTTGTGTGGGCAAAGCTTGTCATGATGTTTCAAATGACCTTGTTTTCTTATTTAATTAACATTGATAAGTGAAAGTACAAAGAGAGCATTGAGATTTCTCCCATGAATTGATAAATCACTTAAAGACTTTCTCCAATGATCTCTCACAATTATCTAGGTAGAAAAATTGATTTGAAAATACCAAAGTTATTGTCACCATGGGTAACCTCAACATTGAGTATACGAAAAAGTTCTACTACAATCAAAAAAATTTGCTTAACATTTTACTATTTGAATTTCTAAAGATTCTACCAAGCTTTACAAAGATTCTACAAATAAGAGAAATACTTTAATTCACCACAAAAATATTCCGATTATTTTATAAGCAATATGCATGACATGCACATGTCATGGCGACACTAGTAGATGGTTAAAAAATATTCCATTCTAGATCCTCCAACTCAAGAATTTTGCAATTGATACCCTCTAGCTACTTAATTCTTTTGTTTGAATAGCTTGTATAATGGCAAAGTTAATACATAGATGCAACTACTTAACTAAGTATCTACCTATCATAATAAAAAACTTTAGATTTCTAGCGACTCGTGGTATCAACATTTCCTCGAAGCTCATCCCACCCTATCAAGAAATTTGAGTTTGAGTTGTGTTATAGGTGTTTATAGTAGTCTTTGTCCTGAGTTTGAGTTGTGTTAAAAGTTCTTATAATAGTCTTTGTCCTAGCTATATGTAACTTTCACCGTGTATCTAAATTGGGCTTCCATGAGACATAGCTTCGCAATATCCAAAATTTCCATAGTTTTTAAAATTACCATGATAAATTTTTTGAATCCTATGTATTCTAACACAAGGTTTTATAATCTTATTAATATGATGCTAAATATTTGAATCTCATCCAAAGGAAAATAGTTATCAATTTTTCAAGAGTCAACTTCCCTCATAAAATATCAATCTAATTATGATCACAACAAAGCTACTAAAACCATTTAGGAAAAAACAACAAAAATGTAAGGCCCTTGGGGTGGACCTCCATTGCTGAGCCTTAAGGGGCATTTTCCTCAAGGTGTTCAGTCCAGTACCATTCATAATTTGCCACATGTTATCCGCCCTTGTGTGGTGTGGTGGTAGAGGGTTCTTGGTTTGGGTTTGACCACCCAAGTTCACTATCGCCACATGGGCAGTGTCCGAGACTATTGCCAAACGGGGCAGGCAGGGCTCGGCCCACCGTTGGGCCTTAAAAGCACCGCCTTGGGCATTTGGCCTTGGCGCGTTGCCAATGCGAATTGTGGCATGGGCAGGGGCAGCAAATGCCCAACAAAGATTTTAGAGTCTTTTATGTTTTTGAGCAGATGCGCACGCATTGTGCACACACCAGAAACTTTCACGGCACGCATGCACAGAAATTATTTAGCGGTTATAGAGTTTCAAGCATGAGCAAATGCGAGCACCAAATTTTGTGTGGGCCTCCAAATGCACACCCACGCACACATTTTGAAAGTAAGGTATGAGTCTGAAATATATGTGAAGCATGTGAAAACTGCAAATACATATGGGATGAAAAAACATGTGTCAATCACACAAACCTGGGCACTCTCTGGGCAGATTTTTGTGAATAAAAATTTGATTTTTTAAATTGAAAGAAAAACGTACCGACTGTTATTAAGCTGGGGCACTTTTGTCCCCCGGCCCCCCCCCGCGTCGGAGAAGGCCCAATCTGTGGCCTCCAACACCAATTTCACGTGGGAAAGGCCTGGAGATTGTACGAGAAGGCCTGGAGATTGTACGAGATTGTCTTAACTTTCGTTTAAGCTCTCGACGGCAGCGAAGCGAGCTGCGAGGTTGTGGAATCTGTCTTAGTGTAGCGACTTCTGGAATGTATCTGGGCAATTCTTGGTTCGCCATGCAACTGCTGGCCAGCTCAGATTGACGCGGACCAGCGCAGGTAGATCTGAATTCAAGGTGAGTTTAAAGATACAGGATCTAAGCTGTGTCAAGCGAATCGTAGATTTTGTTTTCTAAGTATGCAGGTTTGATTATCAAACAATGCGAATCTCATATTTTCTTTTTGTCAAACGCAACCTTGAAAGTAAACAATGCGAGTCCCAATTGTGATAATTAGAATCCCAGGTTCAGTTGTTTTTGGAAACCCTGGCTGTATTTGAATGGTAGCGATTCAGCTTGGAAAAAGCCATACACGTTAATTGCCAAAGATCTATCCAGCCAACTCTGTAAATTATTAATTTTCCAGATAGCTGTTAATCTGATTCTCCTAGCTTGTGCGCACTATGTGAACACTCAAGTGAGTAGTTGTGTGAGGCGCTGGTCACCTGCTAGCCCAATTATGCTCTGGAAGATGCTTTGAGCTCAAAATAATCATAATCTGAACTCATTCACCAAAAAAATCAGAGAGGGATGAATCAAACGTTGATGGATTGTAAATCGTTGCCAGTGATCTCATTGTGAAAAAAATATCAAGTTGCAGCTATCACAGGCAATGCCAACGTTAAGATGAAATCTAGAAAAGCATCAGAACTACTCTAAAACTGTAGATAAGTAGCTTCTGATAGGAATACTGGATAAACAAAGAAAACAATAACCAGAAATATGTCTTCTCTAATACCACAAATATCATGTACCCATGGATTTAACAAGCAATAACAAAGCTAGAAGAAGTAGACAAGAATTGGAAACAATAAGGAATACTTTCAAATTTGAAAGTTTTCGATTAAACCACAAATCTCTCATTCACTCATTGAAGTGCCAAAATCTGCTGATCTGAAAACGAAACATCAAGCTAGAATTTCATTCAATTTTTACCGTGGTTTTGAGCAAATTGACCAAAAATATTCTCAACCTCGAAGGACCACTGTGGAGGAGAAACCCAAAAACCTCAGGATACCAAGATCCCAAAACCTATTTGCAATAAGCCTTACATACTCTAGTAACTAATTAACTGTTACTTTACTTGTAAGTAGGCAGTTGAGTCACTATCTTAGAAACCTGGGTCGGAACCTTCTTTTTGTTGTTCTGAGCGTCTATTACAGCTGCGGCTATCTGTGGAAAATTCAGGTCCATTACAGGGACGGGTGAGCCATAGGGAATGAAAGGGAAATCAATATAAATTATTCAAGTTAATCGGAAGCTCGAACCATAGAATCTGAGAACCGTGTACCATTCACCACGGTTCGCAGAATCGTACAGTGAACCGTACGGTTCACAAAAATTTTAGGATGAACCGTGGTGAACCGTACTAATTAATTAATTAATTATTTTTTGTTTTTAACTAACCCCCAAAAACAGCCTAAAAATATGCAAAAAAAAGGCCAAAAAAAGTCTGTGTCTGTGAAATCTGTGAAATCTGTGTCTGTGAAATGAGAAATCTGTCTGTGAAATCTGTCAAACTATTTAAGTCTCTGCAAATAGTGAAATGTGAAATCTGTCTGTAAAATGAGACATTGCATCCAAAAATGTTGATTTCCCGTTGCAGCACACAGCATCAAAGCACAGAATAAATATGTTACGTGTAAAAATTCTTCCAAAAATATCGATTTCTCTTTGCAGTGCACAGCACCAAAGCATGGAATAAACATATCAAATGAAGGATCACTAGGTTTGTTCAGGACATGCATAATGCTGTTCATAAGCAAGCAGATTCAATCAGAGCTGAGCGAGGTAGAGAATAGCAGATTTGATGGCAGGAAGAGCGATATTCTTCAAATATTTTTTTCCTTTGTTAAAAAATACGTATTTTAAATAAAAATTGGTCATGTTCCGGATCGGGCAACTAAGGACACTATGATGCCCCCTTGAGGCCTACAAGCTCATCTCAACCCCTTCACATTAAGTTTCAACAATTTGTAAGAATAGAGTTGAGACAATTGAATTCTTGAGAGCCCTGAAATCCTCATCCAATTTCTCATTCCATTGGATGGGCTTGTTGGGCTTACCTTCACCCCTTCAATTCATTGTTTCCAGGTGCCATTGTCTTAGCATACCAAATTTTTTAGGGCCAATAGAGAATTGCCTTTAATCTGATCATGATCAATCCTCATATAAGCTTAAGGAATTTATATTTAGATTTAGATTCTTTAATATTCTGTTTGAGAATATCTAGAACCATCTTGAGATGCTCAATTAAGATTCTTCTCATGTCCTGCTATAATGAGGATGTCATCTAAAAATTCTACAACAAAAGTATTTAGACGTGGACAAAAAAGATCATCCACTGGAATATTATTGGGGCATTAGTCAAGACAAAAGATAAGACTTAAAGTTTGTAATGCCCATGTTGAGTTCTAAGACTCGTTATTGGCATACTTCTGAATAAATCCTGAATTATACTTTTTATGGTCAATTTATTTAGGCCATTGTAATTGTAATCAACACAAAACTAATCCCATCTTTTTGATTCCTCAAAGGACTACTGCACCCCATGGTGACTTTTCAAAATGAATATGCCCCATTCTCAAGTAAACCTCTATTTGTAAGTCTCCAAGTTCCGACTTCCCAAAGGAGCTTAGCTTTTGATAGATAGGAGTAGCTGGAATTTGAGTCTCACTAGAGTTCTACTCAATTGATCTTGGAACTCAAGTTTAACTCAGTTCAACTCCGATTCAATATAGTTTTAACTTGAGTTCTGTGCAGAGTTCTAGGTGAGTTTGTTCAATGTTGTTCATGCTTCAGTCATGCGATCATCCAAGTATAGGAAATTGCACCCTAGAGCCCACATTCCATCACCAGTCATAAGTTTCTATTGCTGCCTGCAACTTCTTTCATCTCCATTCCTTTTCAGATTATCACAGCAGTATCTTTTCAAAATGAATGCTACAAGAGCTAAGATGGAACGTGAGCTCTGAGTATTAAGTTGCCTGCAATTTGCGCAGAGACAGAATCTTGTAGAACTCACCCATCAGCAATTAGCAAAACTTGCTCGACGTCAAGACTTACTAACAGGTGCAGATTCAGCACACACATGACAACCATTGCATGAAGCAACAAACAACAGTCCGCCATTGCTTTGTTTTCTACAAGAGACGAGTGTCGAGCTCTTAGCAATGCAACACCGAAGGCCATATGGTTGAGGCATTTAAATATAATTTAGGTTAGAAAAGTTTGCAGTTTTAATCGCGTTCAATTATCAAAGTTGCTTTTATTTGGTCAAGGATCTGATAATGCATGCTCTAGCAAGGCATGGACGTACATCATCATTTCATTTGAGAAAAAATCAGGATCAAGTAGCTAATACACTTACAAAAGCTTTTGGAAAAAGTTATTTCCAAACATATCATATGGTGTTAGTCAAAACAAAGTATAGATTGAACATTATGGTCTAGTAAGGTGTTCTAATATTTCACTATATTTACAGGTTTTATGTACAGACACTATAAGCAATGCGAAACCTTGAGAGCGATGGCTATGGTGAAACTTTTTGACTTTTCATCTTCATGTTCTTGTATAAATTTCATGCTAGGGTTGTTCGCAGCTAATCAGCACAGTAATTGCTGATAATGAATTCCGTAAATAATTAGAAAATGCCAAGTGAGTACGCATTGAATACATATGTGGCTTGTCTTCATGTTTTACGAACAAACATCAACACACGCAAGAAACAGAACTGTTATCAAGTGTACAACTAATTGGCTAAGAATATTTAAATTGACCAAATCTTGACTCGATTCCAACACAAAACTCAATTGCAATGCTTTTGTTAAAGCAAGTCTTAACATTCTCATGGTCTCAGCCTTGAGAAAGGTAAACTACTAAGAATGTCACTTCATCTATCTGAACGCTCATGTAGTTGATCCTGCTAACAGATAGATGATCCTGCTCACAAAGAGCCACCCTTTATAGCACAGTGATTAACATATGCTAATTTTCAAGCTTTAGGGTGTCTATTTACCTATCCTATCAATGGATATTTTACTTACCATAGGAAGATGGCAAATGCTTCCTAAACAGTAAATGTAACCATACCACAACTTTGAAAAATGAAGTCCATTGTAAACTTAACTTATTCTTAGCTGCTTTTAGGGGTACAGAAATGAATGTTAGGACTAGAATTGAAAGAAAAGTAAATGTAACCATACCACAAGTTTGAAAAATGAAGTCCATTGTGAACTCAACTTATTCTTAGCTGCTTTTAGGAGTACAGAAATGAATGTTAGGACTAGAATTAGACTAGGATGTTATCGAAAACAAATATGGAGAGGATACTTGAGATTACGACTACTGAGCAGGTCCTACATATTATTGCGACTGAGAACAAATTGAAACTCTCAATGGTACTCCCTACTTAAAATTAAACTCCGCACAGCCACCTGGGTGAGGCAAAAAGACGGGAAATCAAGGGTGCGACTGTGGGGGCTTTGGGCCTTGACGTTGACTGGCAATATTATAAGCTTCCTCATAGGACAGGAGTCATGAGCATGGAGCACCACATGCTTCACGACTAAGAAGAGGAAAATAAAATAATTCTAACAGCTGCCTCTCTTTGCGAATCATAAAATTGAAAAGAAAGTACTAAATCCTGAAGCATTTCAATTGTTTGCATAAAAGTCTGGAATGATGGTCCAAGTCGTTAGACCATGCGGCGGAGGGCTCCAAATTGAGGAGAAACCTCGTGAAGCGCAGAAGGGTCCAAAAACAGGCCCTTCCCCCAGTCCGCCTAAAACTATTCATATCTTAAACTAGCACTTAGATTCATAAATAGAAATATCAAAACATCCATAACGAAAACCAAGCGAGTCATTTAACCAACCAAGTATATTTCAAGTTTCTCACACAACATAATGTTCAGGTAAGAGTTTGTCTTCTTACGCTGCTCATCAATAGCCATCGTTTTATGATTAACAGAGCTCCTTGAAAGTTTCCACACCGAAATTTGAAGTTTCCACACTCCAATCTCCTTCACCTCTCAGCAGCTTTCGCAATCTGCAAACCAGCAACAGACGATTTAAAAGTCAAACAGATAGGCCCTGAGCATGGAACTTAAGAACAGCGGTCCTTTGTATGTTCGTATACTGTTAGAAAAAAGCTATGCTTAGGAATTGTAAGGCTATGTTCTATTCATTCAAAAGAAGCGAGATAAAAAGTCATTAAAAGCCGCTGTTTAGGCCATAATACGCAAAATTCACTTTCAATGGGCCAAAAGTCCCATGAATTTCAATTCAATGCTTCGCACATCTGTCACAATACGTCAGAGAAAACGTACTGTTGCATGAAATTTCAAACCCGCCCGGAAAGCATGCGACTCAAGAATTAGATTCTCACGAACGCCTCGATGCTATTAGACTTGAAAAGTTTAAGGTGCAGATCCCAAATCCGAAATCATTCACAGAAATTACAGAATGGACAGATGCCTAGCCTACTTTTAACAGAGGTCCTGATAGCAAGACAGCCTTTAACTATTACAAATGATTTTACATGAGATAAGATCTGTTTCCATCTTGGACTACGTCTGGCTACCCTGCTAGCACAGTATGCTGGCAAATGTACGCGTCGGATTTGCAGTTTATCTTCTAAGGCCAGAGAAACTAGTAGGCTCTCTTAATCATCCTCAGTCAATCTCGCTCTCTCTCTCTCTCTCGCCCATAAAAACCGGTAATTTTTGCTTTCAGAAACCCTGCTCGTAAATGGCATCGGAACTAGTCAAAGACGTAACAGATTCAAAACAAATCTACTTAAAGAATGAGATTTATCATCAACAAATCGGTACTTTGTGTTCTCTCAGAAACTTTGCTCGTAAACAGCATCGAAATTAGCCCAAAATGTAACAGGTACCAAACAAACTCTACTGCAAGAATGAGCATATAGCATCAACATATCAGAACTTTGTGTTATCGTAACTGGCTGCAGATTCAGCTCGAAATGTAAAAGACTGCAAAACTAAATCTAATGCAAGAATGAGCATTTAACATTAAGATATCAATACTTTGTGTTATCTCAGAAACACTGCTCGTAACTGCCACCGGAATTAGCCCAAAATGTACCAGATTCGAACAAATCTAATGCAAAAATCAGCATTTAGCGTCATCAAGAGAGCATTTCTCATGTTGCCCCAAACTCGTACGGCCCGATTTTACTCCAAGTTTTGGCACTTCGACATTGTCGACATAGCATAAGTAATAGCTACAACCGCTACGAGAAAAACTGAAAAAAGTTAATTTAATAAAGCAAATGGATGCCTACAATCTCTCATCAACCACCCTGTGACGCCTACAGCTTATCAATAGTTTGCAAGCTCATTCTGTGGGCAAAACTCCAATCAAAGCTTACAATGCCTTATCAATCAATTCCAAATTGTTGCTGTGGGCAGATATCCTGGCTGGTACCTCAAGAACACAACAGATCTACAACCCGATCTGCCATGTAGAGATGTCTTCTGCGCTTGCGTATCACGTCCTCCCGGACCTGCACCTGCGATAGTGAGATAGCAGAAAAAAAGAAAACGATCCGCCAATCTCGCACACTTGGCCCAACAGCCGAAGAAGCAACCTGTGGGGAAGTACCACACGATTTCTGAAATGCAGCAGCTACGTGCCAAGGAAGAACTGATCCCTGGACCTATGTATAATGTTAGTGAGCATCACCAGAATTATAGTAGCAAGTATAATTATCTCTGTACATGGCATTCAACATTTCTGACTCCCCTGTCAGCATAGGCAATTGAATATATCTTCTCCGAATGACAAACAAGGCACCACCCTGCGAACCCAACGGAGATCCTACCTGCGCCAGATGGTTTCTTTTTGAGGTTGGCGTCGGCTGAGGTTGCCGCCTTCCTGAGAAAACAGGAATCTGTAGTTCCAAGTACATGCCTGGCATCCTTGGGTTGGTGCGAAGTCTTTAAAAAATTAATGAAGATCCAAAGACAAATGAGAAAACCCCATGTGTTGCAGCTGTCATGGCCATGCCACAAGAATAAGATGTTTCTAGCAGTCCGCAATAGGCCACGTAGGTGAGGACGGTGCTTTAGCTTCTTTTTGTCTTTGATTTTTATGCTCTTGCTGCACTGTTTCGTGTTCTTTTTCTTTTTCTATGCTCTCTCTAGAATGGCCTTTTTTTGGCTTTTTCGTCTCTAAAAGGTCCCGACTCCCCATGTTGCTTTTATAGAACGGTCATTTTTCTCTCTCTCCAATCTAGAATTTTCAGGAACTTCCAATTTCCAAAAGAACCATACAAGGAGTTAGGAGACCATTGGACCTAGAGATGTCTATTGCACATGCTCACCTTGTTGGGGGGGTTTAGCCCTTTGGTGACAAAGGGCTTTCCCCTAAGGACATTAATTAGGGGGCCCTTTTTTTTTTTTCCCTCTCCATGAAAGGGGACCAATGAGTGTCAAAGTGGGGGCCGAGGCAGTTTTGTTGGGAAAGAGTTTTTGCTTGAGGGCAAAAGCTCGGCTCCATTTGAAAACACATTTAATTTTCTTTTCCTTTTTTCACATCACCTTTTGATAGACGTGACTCCACAATGAAATCCATGGGCATTAAAGCTTCAACTTACATTGCTTTTTAGTGCACCTTCTAGGTGCCCACTGCCAAAAGGTGCACATAATTTTTTTTTACTTCTTTTACACATTCCAAGCAAAAAGTAATTTTTGACATTCACCTTTCTTGGCCTAGAAGCTGCATGTAAAAACCATTCGATGTGAAATTTTCCCCCACAAATTCCACTATGGGAGGCGCATCTAATCCTTTATAAAAATGTAAAAATGATTTAAAAAATATGCAATGGTAAGTTAGTCATTGAAAAAAGTCAAGCCGAATATGGTCTTCCAACCTAAAAAGTTGAGCTTTCAAATTTCTTAGTAAAATTTATCTACTAGCTTCTTTCTTTTTTTTCATTTTTAAGTTAAGATAACACTACAAAACTTTCAAGGGATTCATTACGAGCAATTTTCATGGAAATAGATGCTTGAAATGCTTGAAGTATAGATAATGGCACATAACGTCGATAAAACCTATATCAAAGCAATATAATCTAGGAGCTATATGTCTATCTAACATTGGAACACCAAGTATGTATTTGATTTAAAACTCATGGATATTATTGGTACTTCCCCAAGCTTTGTTTGCTCTTCCCATTTTTTGCATTTCAAACATAAATGCTTTTTCTTTTTTTCTATATCTAGCATAGTCTTTTAAAAAAAACTTTAATTTGTTTCCTTTAGAGCTTAAAAGAATAGGTCATGATTGCTTGTGAGGCCCTTGTAAATGGTGAAGACACTACTACAAAAAGATTGTAGAGTGACTAAAATTGAGATACTTATTTTGACAAAGTTTAAGGTCTTTCTTTGTGACTTTTATAGTGACATCCATTTTCTGAATTATAAATGTAGTGCTACGCGATTAGTGATCATCGTTGTGTGACATCAGTAATCGTCGCTTTGCAATTATTTATCTAGCGACATTTCAATGACGATAAAGCGTAGTTTGTGAGACATTTAACATGAAAAAGTCAAAATTAAATAAATTTAGAGGCCGGCTATAGTAGATGATATCTACCTTAATTAAGCCTTGGACATTCATGCAACTATTAGTTCATGCAAAATCAGTCATCACGACTAAAAAAGAATTTGAGCATTCATAAATAATCATAAACACCAATAGTATTAGCATTTATTTTAATCGAAATATCATCCTTTATGTGAGGAAATTGTGATGTACAAAACGTTCTTGTTGTCCTATATACCATTTCCAATTTTAGGACTATGCTTGTGGTGCTCTCACTTATATATTTAGAATCACATTCTTTATAGTACTTTGCTAGTCCTTGAGCAGTGGTATTAGCACATCTTTGTTGTTCACTATTTTGAGTTTTTTGGACATTTGCACTAGTGGTCCTCGTAGGTTAGAGCACCTTGATATGTTGCTCTAATGATCTCAACTATTTGCCCAAGCCAAAATGTTGAAAATCAGGCATTTTGATTTTAAAATATATCAAAATCAAATAGGATATTTAGATTTTTGCTTATTTATAGGGCAAACTTAATTTGACATAATTCATGCCAAATGTGCCCCTATATATAAAATATATTGTAAGTGAAGTTTGTCCAAAAAGGACCCCTCATAAATAGTAAGTATATGTAATTGTTTATCAGTTTTTAAAAGTCAAATCAAAGCCAATAATTCATGTCATTTTTTTTTTTTATTATTAAAGAGGGAATTTCATTCCTACTCACATTTCTAGCCAATGTTCAAATGTTTAGTTTATGCTAATTTCAAAATCAACCCACTCTATTTAAAATCACCACTTGGTTCTAGGACTTAGCATTAGACTCAAGACCACAAGATTGTACTTCAAGGCAAAAATTATTTGGTAGTAAGATGTCATAAAGTACCTCAATCCATAATCATGTAAACCATTTTAAGAGCCTTATGGATCAATGTTGTAATGTCATGAGTTAGTGACATTGATGCTTGTGATGACCCAACTTTCAAGTAAAGAGCTTTAAAAACGTCATGGGTTAGTGACATTGATGCTTGTGATGAACCAACTTTCAAGTCAAGAGCTTAAAAAACGAGAGTTTAGAGCAATGTTCGAGAAAGACGACATAGTCCAAGAATGGAACCGGCATGTTTTCCCAAAAACCGGCATGGCAAAAATTTTACAAGATTTTTTATGTCATAAATCTTGGGTTTTATATGGAAAAACCGGCAAGTTAGAGCTTGTCACTCAATAGAGACAGAAGAACTCTTTCACATATGGGTGTTTGGAGGGAAACCTCTAAAAGGTTTCTCTGACACTCGTTTAAAGTATCTATATATACTTAAAAAAAAGTGGTTTCCGGGCGCTGCCCCGGAAACCCCCCAGTGGCCCCCTTGCGATTTCCTGCACACACGGGCAGCCGTGGACTGCCCGTCACATTCGAATTTGCCCGCCAACCTTGCCCGCCGTTGGGCGGGCAGGCGTACTGGTTGTAAGTAAAACATTTTTTCAAAGTATGAGCATTGAGCACTACAACACCATCATGTTATTCCATTTGGGAGTATAACTAGGTAGCCAAAAAACCTAGTAAAAGTTAAAGTTAGAGATCACAAATTCACAAGACCATCATGTTATTTCCATTTAAGTAGTGAAAAAGCCTTAGTAAAAGTTAAATTTCTAGATGACAAAGGTTTAACCATGCCTTCTTGTCAAGACGTGCACAAGCCAATCATAAGTTTATAGTGTCCTATAAGATAAGGTGAATAAAAACTGATATTATAGTTCTCAACTTCGTAAGTTGAGATGCTAGCTTTTAGAAAAAAAAGGCATGTATAGTTATTGGAGAGGACGAATTCTCTAGTTATGCATTGCCCTAGGCAAACCCCGCTCTTATTCTACCTAAAACCTTCCCAAGAAAATAGTTTGCCATCAAGTTGACTACCTAGTTTTAGATTGACCTTTTGAAATCTATTTAATCTTTATATGACATGTAGTATTATCTTGACCTTTTGAAAACGATTTAATCTTTATATGACATGTAGTATTATCCTTGTGCTAGGAAAATCTGCAAAGTATAAGAATGAAATGGACAAGTTTTAAAAAAAATTAATATCATAAAATATTTGACAATTTTTGATACAAGCATATATACTTTTTTATGAATAAAAGTATTACAAAAATCAAAAATTTCTTTTGAAGATAACTCCAAGGAGGTTTCAGAGCACTCGTCTTGTCTCACAAAATTCACTACGATACTTGAGATAAATGGACTAGGTATTCGTGATGCGGAGGTGGGCTGCCGACTGTAGCACTTCGAGACGTTGGAGCAGCGAGGGTGGCTACAGCAGTGGCCCACCGTCGGATCAGAATACCAGGCATAGCAGTTGTGATCCAACGGTGCAGATTAATTGCGTTTTCAAATCTCTGCTATGACTCAGAACGTGGCTTTTAGTATCAAACCAGATGATGCCATGTGTTCGAAATGACTCCTCACAACTGCTATGTTTCCCATAACACATTGCAAATACCCACATTACATCTCTAAATCTATACAATTTCAGCAGCCAAGGATATTGAAATTGCAATTTCGCTCTGGTCATTGAATAGAAACAGTCTACAGAAAGCGGAAAGAAAATTTAGAGGTCGGAAAAAAAAATCTGCACAAACCCAAAACACTCGGCCCTTCAGATCCCAGAAAAAAAAGCGCGTGATGCGTGACCACATAATAAACTCACCACTCATACTGTCGTTGGTCCTTTTGCCTTTTTCAGAAACGTAAAATCAGCAAGCATTTCAGTGTACGTTGGAGATCAAAGAAAGCTCCACGTCGTTCTTTAAAGCGGCTGCTGTCCTTCCTATGTACGAAGACGTAGATTTGTAGTTGTTCCGCACGGTCCAATCTCAGATTTCACTGGGGTCGGGAGACCCGGAGTCGGCTGACGAGTCCACAACAGTGCCAGAGTACATATTCGGATCGGATACAACTTGATTTCATTCATCATCATTCATGCATATCGCGTGACGAACCCATTGTCAAAGACCCTGCCTAACCGTATCCTTTTCACTGCCAAATTCCAAGTTGTCGACTACAAAGCTACAAACTACAAACCTTAAGGCTTATTGCCCCCGCCCCCAAGCATCACCGGCCTTGGAAGGACGCGCATCTCCTTGAGGCTTGGACCTTTCTCCTATTACTAGCTGGCTACAATGTGCATTGCGGATTAAGAATCAGGGTTCACGTGAAAGAGCCAGCAACTGCCTTCAGGCTTGGTTGCTACCGCTTCAGGTTGAAAATGATATACTTTAAAGATGCGGCTTGCTCGCGCTTGATTCAAGCCGACTCCCCAGAAGCGGTTCACCGTTCTTCTGGGCCCCTGAGATAGGCCTACTGGTATTTTAGGCTTTTAGCTATGGCGCAGGCTTGTCCTCTCTTCAGGAAATGCATATATTATTCAAAATCATTGCCAATTGGTCTTTGCCAGATTGCGATTTTATACTAACAAATAACTTCTTCCTAAACGTCCCCTCAAACGTTTTCACCTTAAATAAAAAAATATCTTACTAATAATTGTCATTTATTTTGAGCTAACACATAATTTCACTCCCATCCATCCATATATATATATATATATATATCTATCTATCTCTCTCTCTATTTTTGTATTTTTGAATTTTTTTTATAGCTTTGCGAGGTATCAATAAGCTATTGTGCCCATTAGAGATGTCACTTTTAGGCAAGTTTAAGCATACAAATAAGTTTTCGTGAACTCTTAAATGTTTTAAAATGAAATGTTTGTTTTTTTAAAATTTTTCCTAGATTTGAATGCCTTGGGTAAGGCAAAGCTTATGTCACCTTGTTTTATTGCCTGTCTTCATTTGTGTGGGGTTGTCATCTTTTTTTTTTCTAATGATTTAATTGTGTGTCCCCATGTGTGTCCTCATTTGTACAAGATTTTTACATTATTTTATTTCATGTTCCCATTTATGTGGCTAACTTGACACCTTGTGTGTGACCTCATGAAGAAGAAAGGAAGTATGAATCAATTGAGTACATATTGGACTCTCTCACCTTGGAAAAGGCCATTTCAACTTAGCAAATTTCCTTCACAAAAAAAGAATAGTTTTATCATTGATTTTATTACAAAAGTACAATTGTAGTACAAGCCATCTCAACCCGTACAACAAGAAGACAAAATGAAACCATCTAATCAATGCAACCAACAATTCTTGTCTGTACTTTTGATTTCCTTTTTGAAGAGCTCATGGATGCAAGTGGCTTTATTGCTTCACCAAGAATTGAATTCTCTTGCAACATATTTTGAGTGCCTCAAGATCTCTTACATTTGCGTTGAGTCAGATTTTTCACAATAAGAAATTCATGTTTCCATTAATGTTGATTAAAATTTTGACCAATTTAATTAATTAAACATTGCCTAAATTTTTTTTCCTTCCATTTCACCTATTAGAATTGTTTTGTTTCAGAGCAGATGAATATTTACCTAACCTTTACATTAGAAAATGGCATTTGTAGATATCTTTAATGATGTTCATATGATTTTGAAGTTACGTCCTGCTCTAAAGGGCTCAATATAATTTTTCAAAAACATTTACCACCAATTAAACTCAATAGAAAAATCTACATAATGCATAAGTAATTTTAAAAATGTCACTTGGATCTATTTTGAAATTTAAGTTGTCTTCACATAAGACACTTTTAAGTGGACAGGTTCACCTCCTTTCATTGGCTGAAACTTGATATCACTTCAATTGAACTCCCTGCTTTTCACACAAGGTGAATCTTAGTATCTAGAATCATGAAATTTCATAGATCAACTATAAGAAATCCCAAGATCTAGTGGGGAGAGAGTAAAACTAGTTTAGAGGTGTGAATATAGGCAACTAAGGGTGTCATGAATCTTGTTGTGTGATCTAAACTTGAAATAATGCCTAGATTGTGGGAATAACTCACCTTTTTTTTTTTTTCTTGTTCTTCTCTTGATTTCTTCTGGTTATCTAGGCATCAAAGGCTCTAGATCTTCTCCTCTGGAGGTTGATCTTCTCAAGGGAGGTGAACAACGTATTAAAACATCTTACCTAAAAATATTAATGGCCACTTCTTGTTGTGTGAGGATCTAACACCTATTTTCTTAGAATGTGTATCTTATGGATTTAGTTTCTTGAACTAAAAGTGATGAATGCTTGTGCTAATGATGAAGCTTGAATGTGATAACATGATTAACAAAGATAAGGCATTCAACATCCATAGATGGATCACATACAAAGAAAATAGGAGGGCCTTAGACAATGGAAGTAGGAAGAGGGAGAGAATCTTTTTTTCTCTCTCTACAGTTGCTTGACATTTTTGAATGCCTATCTTCATGGCGATTGAACTGGGAGGTACCCCGTGGAGGGATTGCAAAGGAATTAGGAGTAGAAAAGAGATAGGAAAAAGGAGAGTGGCATAAAAGATATTAGAAAAAAATAGTGACAACAGAGGTGTATATGAAGACTGCTTGTAAAAAAAATAAAGAAATAAATAAATGGAACGTGGACAAGTTACTATCAACACCCACACTACAGAGAAGGTTGGTCGATATTACGTGTGATCAATAGAAGCCTGCCTGCTTAGAAAAGTTTTTATTTGACTTGTTGAACGAGGACAAGCTATTGTTTACAAATATACTAATGAGAGATGGTCTCCATACTATGGTGATCAACAATAGCTTGCCAGTTCAAGAAGTTACATAGTCCTTGGGGTGTTGCTTCAAGGATTCTATTCAATCTGCTTTTCTTTAATGTCTTTAGAGTCTCGGTTTTGCCTGTTATCTTGATTTACTCAAAATATCTACAACTACTTCTTCTACAATTATTACAACCGCCTCATAACTATAACTGTATGTACAATGTAGGCGGACTGTCAATGCAAAGTCATTGGGTTGAATTCTAGATCATCAGTATCGAACTTTACAAAGTATTGAAAAATATACAACGGATCGATTTTTTACACTAGGTCAAAAATATTGTCAGGGTCGGATTTTCCAGTCTCAGAAAAATCAGACCCGATTCGACCCCATCCAGGGTTGAATACACTCGGATAATTTTGCCTCGATCCAATCTGATCTAGAGTTGGAAAATGTCTATTAGTAAGGCTTGACATTGGGTTGAAAAAATCTGATACTGGAATTTTCGATGATCTGAAAAACTCGAGCCTTCTGTTTTTTGATTTTTGTAAAGTTTTTAAGATGCCTATTAATAAATGGATTTGAGACTGAGCATCGAATTCCAACACTCCCCCTTAGTGTGGATCTTGAAAAGCTTTGATCTTCAGATTTAACTTGTCGTTGAATCTGAGCTGGTGCTCTTTTGCTAGAGCCGTTGTAAAGTAATCTGCTGCCATCAAATTTGTTCTGCTGGGTTGATTTTTGTACTCCGTGACTGTAGTTAGCTAGAACATTATCAAGCCTTTTGAACTCCAATTCTAACTTGCATTTTAGATCTTTCATCATATTCAGATTGATACTGAATAGTAGAGTATCATCTATATATTGCTACATCGCACTGGTCAGCATCAGTAATTGACTTTGCCTTAGAATTTGTATTTGATTCCTACACGAAGTAGCAGGCTGAATCATCCAAAAAATGGGATCGAGTCAGTATCGATTTTTGACTGTTCGACCCTTGAATCAGAATTCTGCTGTTCAATACTTGCATCGAAATTTGCTGCAACTGTCTCTTTGTGGTCAAAAAATTGTTCTTCCAGAAAAGTGACATTTCTGCTCGTGAATGCTTTTTGAGTGTCTTGGTTGTAGAGCTTGTATGCCTTCTAATCTAGAGAGTAGCCAATAAAAATTGATCTCCTGTTGTTCGACTCTTGAATCGGATTTTGACTAGTCGATCCTAGGGTCGGATTTTGTTGTAGATTAGCAAAGACATGATTGAAAGCTTTGCATCCAAACTCTCTAATATTTGTGAGTGATGGCTTCGATCTTGTCCACACTTGATAAGGTGTCTAGGCCATTCAGAGCCGTTGTAATGGATCGGTTTTGTAGATAGGCCGATGTAGTAAGAGCTTCTGCCCAGAATTTTTTTTGGAAGAGAGGCATGGGCCAACATGCTCTTGGCACTTAGAATGAGTGTCTAATTCTTTCTTTGAGTTACACCAATGGACTGAGGTGAGTAGCTAGTTGTATATTGTAGTTGTATTATGTTGGCCTTGCAATAGACTTTGAACTCGGTGGAGATAAATACTCTCCCTCCGTCAGAGCATAGAACTTTGATTCTTCTCTGGATCAAATTTTTTGCTGATGCTTTGAACTACTTGAGGAATTTGAAGGTATTGGACTTTTCCTTCAAGAAATAAGTTGCAGTCCTCCGAGAGAAGTCATCAATAAAAGTCAATAAATAGGCAACTCCCCTTGTGAAAAACCGTATGCATAGGGCCACAAATGTCCATGTGTACAAGATCTAGCAAATTTCTAAAAGTATGGATTGTATCTAAAATTGTAGGACTTCTGGCATGCTTGATGATTATACAACTTTTGCACGGAGTATCGGATTTGCTAGTTGAATGCAGATCTTGTACTAAATTCTGTTTGGACATTTGCTGAATACTTTTACAATTGTGATGGCCTAATCTAAAATGAAAAGGCATATTAGCTAATTCAGAAGTGGAAGTGTAGAGAGTTTGACGATTAGAAGAATTGTAGTGGCTAATTTTATAAAGATTGCCACTTCTTCTCCCAAAAGCTAGAACTTTCCGGGAGTTGTCAAAAATGATGCAGCCTTGTATGTCAAATTCGACCTTTTGACCCAAAAATGTAATTCTGCTAACTAAGAGCAGATTTTTGGTCAGATTTGGAATGTGGAGAACAGTTGTTAGCAACTTGACTTCAACACTCTGAAATTTGACCATGACTGTTCCTTCACCCTCAATAGTATGTTTTGAGTTGTCACCAAGCTGTACAATTTGAGAGTGGGTGTATGATTTATAGTCTTTGAACAAGTGGGTGTATGATTTATAGTCTTTGAACCAGTCCTTGTGGTGAGTCATATGTTGAGTTGCTCTCAAGTCTAGGTACCAGGAATCGATATTCTGATTTTCTCCGACCTTGTTCAAGAAGGTTGCTTCATCTTCATTTTGTTGTTGGATCGAAAAATTGGCTGAAGCAGAATTTGCTTGTTGTTGGAACTGCTTCTTCTTCTCATTGTTGAATTTTAAAGTTCTACAGTCCCTGATAAGATGGTTAGTTCTCTTACAATATTTGTAGAATAGGCTCTGCTTTTGCTGGAATGATAAAGACTCAAAATTCGACTTTGGACCAGAATTCGATCATAAGGAAAAATTTGACCCAATGTGAAAATCCGACCCAGACTGCATGTTGCTCCTTTTGCCAGGATAATCTGACTATGTAGATTTGTTTGATCTAAAAAGTCGAGGATCTGACCCTGAGCCTGAGGAGGTTGTAGATTTTTTGACCTCCTCTTGTAGAAGCATTGAAATTACTCTTGAAAGAGTGAGGTGCTCTTGGGTCGAAATTGCCATGGCCCAATTTTCATAGCTTCAGGTAGACTCGATAATAGAGTCATAACAGCATCAAAATCTTCAATAACTGAGCTAGCTGCAGCCATTTGCTCCAGAAGGGTTTTGAAAGTGATGAGATGGCTCGAGACACTTTCTGCTTCAGACATCTTTATGTTGAAGAATTTCTTCCTCAAATTTAGTTTGGATGTGGTATCTCTGATACCATGCAGGGTTGCTAGGATGTCCCATGCATCCTTGGCAGTCTGACCAGTAGTTATGTGAATGATTTGAGTGTCTCTGATGTTGAGAGTGATGTAGAGGCAAATGCCTTGCCATCTTTTAGTCTCCATTTTGTGATAGTGGCTGTATCATCCTCTGGTTTAACCTCTGTGCCATCAAAATGTCCCACAGTTCCTTGGCTAATAGTATGGTCTTCATTTTGAACTTCTAGAGATGGTAGTTACTTCCATTGAGTCTCTCGATGATAGAAGAACTAGAAGGTAGATCCATTCTGGTTGAGTGAGATCATTGGTAGATACAATGATTTTAGAGTACTCTTGGCTGCACGCTTGCTAGAACAATGAATTGGTAGAGACAAGTCTTCATAATCCTCAAATAATGTATAGATTACTAAATTGTCCGCTCTGATACCATCTTGGAAAATCAGAGAAATCGAGATGATATTAGATTTGGTAGCGAAAGATTGAACGAGCATGGTGCGTGAATTAGAAGCGCCACAATTAGCAGCAGAATGTTCAAAATGAAGGAAGAAAGAATGTGCAATGGAACAACAACTGAGTGCAGACAAAATATACTCTGATTAATATCCATAAGGAGTACAATTGCATGAAGTGAAAACTTCAGCTGGCTACAAAATGAGAACTCTAATCGTTGTGTGTGATAACACATGCAACAGAACTATCTGAATGAATTGATAGAAACAATTATTAGATGTTTTAGATCTTAGAAGATCAGAAGATTATCAGAATCCTTGAAGGAGTTTTTTGATGAAGATACTTATCTTGATTTACTCAAAATATCTTCAACTACTTCTTCTACAGTTATTACAACCACCTTATAACTATAACTGTATGTACAATGTAGGCGGATTGTCAACGCGAAGTCATTGGGTCAGATTCGGAGTTTAGACCGACAGTATCGAACTTTACAAAGTATCAAAAATATACAAAGGATTGATTTTCTAACTTGGGTAAAAAATGTAGTCAGGGTCAAATTTTCCAAGGATGTCCGGATCTCACTTGTGATTGGTTTCTCTCGCTCAATTCTTGGCAATCAAGAGTTCCACGATGTCTCATTGCAACTTGATCGCATTTACTAGCTTTCTCCAATGCAATTTCGTCCTTTCTGCTCTCCCTCACAATGTATTGTGCTTAGGCTCCTCAAAACTACTTGAGAACTGCTTTAGAGATTTTTGGCTATAAGAACACGCCTTTTTCCTAGCCTATGGGTTCCTCTGTTCGTCAGCTTCACCAGGCTTTTACAGGCTCCAAAATGGCCCTTCTTTGACCCCAAAAGCCCTCCTCTAGCCAAAATTAGGCCCTTCCAAAATCGCCTTAGAGAATGAGTTCAAAAATGAACTATTTCTTCATCTCGAAGAGCTCCTTCAATCGCAGATTCACCAGTCGGGCCCCTTCTTGCATTTCATTTTGAAAGTTTTTAATGAGAATTCTTCATAATTCTCCTTCAATGTCCTTTAGGCCCACATCGAGCTTATCCAATGGCCATTTCTGATCAAATGGGCCACATCCTTTGGCATCTTTATTGTCGATCCATGTGAGCCTTCATCTAATGGCTTTGCATGGTTTTGGGCATCAAAATAGGCTGTTGCAGCCGCAAAGCACTCCAAAGCACTATGGGCTGCTCTCCATTCGTCGCGCACACGCTGTGGCCTGTTCTTCCACGACAATCTCCCTCTCGCTTCAGCTATGGCAACTCTGAGGGTTTTACAACTCTACCTAAACAAACTGATCCAATGGTCTCCTCTCACCACGGCTATCCATGGCTGTCAAGGAGCAATTTTATCCTGCTAGGGCACCCACCATAAGCAACTTACAGTTCGGACTTCGGTTTTCCACAGAGAAAGATTCTCATTTTTCTCTATTTCAATCCTAGTTGTCCATTCTTCATAGCAAAAGATGAAGATTGACCTCTAATAGTAGCATGGCCACCCACGGCCTCTTGCAGGGCCACTCGCCCTACCAACGCGCCCCCTTGTGGATCTTCACTGCTCAGGATAATGATTTCAGATAATGAAAGATATGAAGTCTTCTCTTCTGAAAGCCCAACCTTGGTTTTTGGCTACCTCAGAGAATTGCTAATTACTTCTCCATCCTTCCATGGCTGAGCATGGCTTCTTGCAATCATCACCTAGCTGCTCCAACATCCTAGTGTAGCTTCTTACAATAGCAAAAACAATCTCTTATAGAGAAAGATCCAAGATTTTTGCTCTGTAAGTCATGGTCTGCAAAGACTAAGCTTTTTTTGCATGTTTTTGGAAATGTTTCTGATCCAAATACTAAGAACCGAATTGCTACGATTGCCTTGTCTGTCCAGCCACTGTGGTCAGCTCTTCCCGGCTACAGGACCAGTAGATGGAAGTTCTGCTAAATCAAGTTTAGACCTTATCCTTGTCGAATTTGGGGGCTTTATGGTTGAACCATATTCGGGGGAGGAGAAAAAGCATGAGGGGTAGATGATTGGTTCACCAAGTGGACCAATTACCTTAGTCTACTTTGAATTCTTGAAGAAAAAGTGATTGAGAGTGAGAGTGCAATTGGAAGTCAAGTTTTGGGATTTATTTTTATTTTTAACTTTTTAGCTGTCTCAAATTTTTTTGATTCCTTTTCCCATGATTCATTTAGAATTGCGAGTAATCAAAGATTCTAAGGGAAGAGGTGGTGGATAATTATTCAATTATGGAACCATTTTTGTGTTGCAATTGGATTTGGAATAGATCCATAGAATTTACAAATGAAAAGCAGTTGGAATGTGTTTGTAATTTGGATTCTTTTGTAGGGTATTATAAAGTGTTTATTTAAGTGTGAAATATTGTATGAAATGTTAAGATATAAACACAATAGATCTCTACTAGCAACAATTGGATATATATTTTTAATACAATTCAATCAATCTTTAGAGATATAATGTAGGATGTTGACTTCTTATAAACTAATAACCCATTGTACCATGAAAATAATTGTTACAGCGAGCAAACGTTGATGCCCAAGAAAAATAGATGGATGTGAACAATCTTTGAAAATTATACCGGCTTGATCTCGCACAGATCAATGCTCCACGCTGGCCACGATCTACCATCACCTCCTCACCTTTGCTCTCTCTCACTCTCCAACTCTCACAAGCCAAATTTTTTTATGTGGGCCACGGACTGCCTACTCGCAGCCCACATAAAAAAATTTGAAATTTTATTCGCGTTCCGGGACCGTGTTTCTGGCCCCGGAACGCTCATGATCCGGAACGCTCGATCCGGATCGAGATCCTTCCGGATCGCGATACACAGTGAAACATAAAATTTCATGCATTTAAAAAAAGATCAATCAATTTTTTGAAAGTCAACTTACTTTAAGTTTTTCATGAAATTGATTTTCGACGAAATAGGTGAGTTCCATTCTCAAGAGATGTCAAGAGATGTCGGCTTTCCCAAACACTCTGGTTACAAGAGTGCAAAGGTTACTCAAAAGACCATTCCGTGATCCATTTAATAGGATACACAAATGAAAGATGATATTGTGATATCGCTACCTTGAAATGTGCTTGCAACTTTAATTTATGGTGCACTTATCTCCAATATGGTATCAGCAATAACGGCAAACTCAGAAACTGACGTTGCTGATTCTAGAAATGGATTTTGCTTGTGCAGTTCTATAGGAGGAGCCACATGATCATAGCAAGAGCTGATGTCTGTTGCTTTTTTCAGCACATCTAATTCACACCCACTTTTCCTGCATTCTCGATCCCCAGGTATTTAGCTCGCTTGGGCGAGGCGAGTTGTTGATTCACTTCTACGTGCAAGATATTTCGACTGAGCTTCGCAGCTTCCAATCGCAGCATTTACCCCTTTCGCTGTTCTCCCCTTGCTTGAAGAGGCAATTCCGGAAGCTTGAGGCACAGACGAGGCATGTATGCGGTGGTAATCATACTCTTTTCTTAGTTGCGGGTCAGATAACATTTGATAAGCTTGCTGCGCTTGCACGAAGTTCTCCGTACACTCAACGATGCGGGCTCGAGAACACACATCTGGGTGATATTGTAATGCCATCTGCCTGTAAGCGCGCTAAAGTCCCTGGAATCCAAGTGCATCATCAACACGAAGCAATTCATAAAGAGACGGGATTCCCTTATCACTCCTAAATGCCTCCGCGTCACTAGATGCACGTACGCATTTTAATTGCAATCGTTTTGCTGAAGTAGACAAGTGCCGTCGAGCTGGAAGATTTGTTTTCATCAGAAGAGATGACGCAGGCTTGAGCATTGATTCCAAGAGCGTACAAGCCGAATGGAGACTTTTTGCAGTTCTGAATTTGGAAACCATTGAGTTATCTAACTTGTCTCTGTTAGAACACGTCTCCTGAGGTACAACCGTTGATGTGGGCACACTGTATAGAACTGCCATCCCAACTAATGCTGCACAGAAAAATCCACAGCAGGAACACGGATCGTGCTTCTGGTTTGTACGTATCGATGCACTGCTCAAGGACAAATTGTAGTAATATGTCTACTTTTTACAAACGAAGGATGAGAGAGAGAGAAAGGAGTAAGAGTGAGAGAGAGAGTGAGAGTAGGCGCAACGGTGGGGCCTGCCAACAGACCCAATCTTCACAAGCATTAAAATCTGGATGTGGCCAGAGTTGAAAATTCAGGAATTTGAGAGAATGGACTGGATTGTGGATAAAGACTGGGCAGCTGCATGGCCCACCCACTAGACCACTTCTTCAATCAGCTAAAAAATTGAAAGCTTCACACATATTTAGGGGATCCACGCTTGACGGCTTTTTCTTGGCCCACCTATGTCTTTCAATGGAGTTTCGAAGAAAATCAATATTAAAGCCGTGATGAAGGCCTCAACTTTTTGAGTTTGGACCTTGGCTAAAGGCCCAACTACCCCACCTGTAAGTGATTGTGCATGCACTTGGTGAGTGGATAAAAAGTGAATTGCATGCACACCTAGCTTTTCTTTAAGTGGTATGCAATCCATTTATGGCAAGCATGCATCTCATTGACTATTGCATGACAAAGCTTTTGCATAACAAAGTTTACATGTATAGACTAAGCACAATGGTGGGGCCTGCCAACAGACCCAATCTTCAAAAGCATTAAAATCTGGAAGTGGCCAGAGTTGAAAATTGAGGAGTTTGAGAATGGACTGGATTGTGGATAAAGACTGGGCTACAACATGGCCCACTAGACCACTTCTCCAATGAGCTAGAAAATTGAAAGCTTCACACATATTTATGGAATCCACTTGATGGCTTTTTTTGGGCCCGCCCTTGTCTATCAATGGAGTTTGGAAAAAATCAATGTTAAAGGACAAACAGTGATGGCGTCCTCAACTTTTTGAGTTTGGACTTTGGCTAAAGGCCCAACTACCTCACATGTAAGTGATCGTGCATGTAAACGACACTTGGTGAATGGATAAGAAGTGACTTGCATGCACATCTAGCTTTTGCTTTTTCTTTAAGTGGTATGCAATCCATTCATAGAAAGCATGCATCTCATTGACTATTGCATGACAAAGCTTTTGCATAACAAACTTTACATGTACATAGCTATTTAATGTGCATGTTAAGCAAAAACTTCATGTAAGGTACCAATCTTCTTATTAGGCCCCATTATAGGGTTTTGTTGAAATTAGAGATTGGAGGAGGAGAAAGAGCAAATATAAATAGCGAGATGTGATGTGAGAGAGAGAACATAAAGGTCCTAGAAAGAAAGAGGAAGATCACAGTCAAGAGAGAGAGAGAGAGAGAGAGAGAGAGAGAGAGAGAGAGAGAGAGAGAGAGAGAGAGAGAGTGTGTGTTTCTGCTGCTGTGCAAAAAATACAAGAGTTTTTTATAATGCTACATGTTGTAAAACTGACTCGGGTGCACCCGGTGTGACCTGTAAGACTCTAAAGGGTGATGCTCCCTAAGGTCCCAAAGCAAGTTAGAAAGTCAAGGACTGAGCCTCCGAGCTGTGGTGAGCCAGTCAAATAGTCACAAGTCTTGAGCTAGCTCTGGAACTTGAGTCATGGCCTAGTCAACTTTTAGGACGCTAGTCCAGGAGTCCAATTGATTCTGCCCGCCGGGACGACTCCCGGGACCCATGTCCGGGAGCCAGACTAATTCTGCCAGGCTTGCCAAGCTTATTCAGCAAAATAAAAACTAAGTCCAGAAAAGCACACTTTACCAAAAAGCACTATATTCCAGGGTAGAGGGAGTGTGCCGAATCACACTAGAACTATAGGGGAAGTCCGACAGATAGAAACCTGGGCAGCTCAACCAGCGCCAGGTCTCAACTCCCTCTACCAGCGCGAGCCAGGCACAATCCCCAACACGTGTTGGTGGCCCTGAGACCAGTCAGTCTATGTATGATGTAACATCTTCCAGATTTAATAAAGTTGATCCTTGGGGATGATTACCATTTCGGTTTCGCCTCTGGGACTGGCCCAAGTGAAAGGATCGACCCTACCTACAACATTTTTGTGTCGTTGTTGACAGTTTCTTTGCTCTAGAGAATCTGTTGGCTGATTCTTGTTATTTGTTCTTGTTTACAGAACGGTTTCTGCCTGTTATCAGGCTCGTTGGGCATTTATTGGATGTTTCTTGTTTATTACAATGCCCAGATCAAGCAGAATGATGGATCTACATTTTCTAAGTTTTCTTCTTGTCAGAGGACACTCAAATTGGTCACTCTTGCACTGAAAGCACATGCATAAACGACCACAATCAGTCAATCTTGCATGCCAAAATGTTCAACCATAAAATCAGCATGCAGAACCGTTGAACAATGATTAAAATCCTACTTTATTGCTGCAAAAATGAATTTGGATGGACGGTTTGATAACGGTAAGAAAACATGATGAAGGCTTGGTGAAAGGATGAAGGAACTGATAGTTCTACAGTTGCAGCCTTGGACCCTTGAATGTCGAACTTTGAACACCACTTGTTGGGTGAGGAGCTTGCTTTATTTTGCAGGTTCACGGTTGTCTTCATCTTTCTTTTCTGCAGCTCTTTCTTTTGATCTGTTACTTTTGGATCTCTTTGGGCTTCGTAGGAGGGGATTCAACTATCATTGCTCCAGAGAGTCTCTTTAGATCAAAATTGATTAGACTCATCTGTTGCTTAAGTTTTCGTCATTTCCTCCTCAGCTTCTTGGATCTTCCTCTTTAGTTCTTCTAGCTGTTTCGCCTGCTTTTGTAGGTCTTTTTCGGCTGAACAACAAATATAGGTGGTAGTTGGTCTCCGGAAGACACTTGCAATGATCTATCACCTGCTTTGGTAAGACTATCAAAAGTTGGGAATCTCTCAGAAGAACAGTAAACTGATGATAAACAAACTGATGGAAGGAAGGGTGGTGGTGACAATGGTAGATGGTGTGGACGATAGACATGAGAATGGGTGCAGAAGTATGGCAAGAGGTTGGTTGAAGGAGACTGATTTTCCAATGCTTGTGTTTCCTATTTCTGAAGGATCTTCGTCATGATTGGAATATTTCTTCTGATTGAGTCTCTTCGGATTACCCATCTGTTGTCTTTAGCCTTGTCTTTTCATATTTGACTTGTGACCTTGGCTGTCGATCTTGTTGATGTTGTTGTTGGTAGCGTAACTGCTCCAGTGGATCCAAGCAAATCCACTCTCCCCCCCCCCAAAAAAAAAAAAACAAAAAAAAAACAAGACCTGTTGGTGGGGATGTTGTTGCTGGTAACTGTTCATGCTCAGGATTGGATCAACGTGTGGAACACGTAGTTGAAACTCGTTGAACATGCGACTGGACTAAAGATTGAACAAATTTTAACTAAATTTGTTTCGATCTTGTTGTAGTGGACTCAAAAAATAATATGGCAATGAGATGCAGGAATCAACTCTAATTTGACATGGATTTCTCATATGTCTCAAAAATCCTAAGCTATTGTACAAGGGAATCTGAAGATGGATAGATGAATGAAAATGTGTTCTGGAGATGCTCTATAGAAGACTCTCGTGAAATAGCTATTCCTCAAGCAAAAATCAATCACACAAAATAGGTGAAGAGAAACAAGGAAATAAACAAACGTTACAGAGAGTGAGAACTGTATAGCACTTGTCGAACAAAACTTGCATTCATCAACATTGATAATGTACCTTGATAGTTGCAATATTTCAGTTGTTTTGTAGAGTAATGTGACTTACTCTGACATGCCCTTGTCAAAACAAGGCAGGGTGGGTGACACTAAAATCGACCATCAGTGATAGCAAATGTTGTAAGATATAGCTTGAGATGCAGGTATTTATGAGGTACTATGTCCTGAGGACCTCTGTGAACAAGAGATTCAGAACCGAATCTCTATCTGGATTTCCGAATCCGAGAAATATTGTGTGTTGGCACATTAATCTTATCAGCATGTGGAAAGACAAATAGATTTGAGGTTGTAGAAGGGGAGAAAAACTGTCAATTCCCTATGGAGGTTGCTCTTGGTTGGATATTGTAGCAAATGACGGAATATCGATTTCACTTTCTTTCGACAAGGACTCATTTCACATTAGTGTCTTTTTGCATTATGGAGCTGGTGTATTGTGCGGTAATGTAGAAGTTTGCAATAAACTTCTCGATTGAGCAGCAGGTTTAACTGTTTGTTGCAATGGTGCTCGTGTGGTTGTTGTGAGGATCCTATCATGATTCATAACTGACATGACAGGCAGGTAGGATCTTAGTTGGTTGCTTTGGACAGTCTTTGAAATTGTGTTTTCTGATACAGTCGGGACACTCAGCATGGTACTCGGTCTTAACTGGAAAATCAACCATGAAGTGGCCAGTTTCACCACAGACAAAACATCTGGTGTGCAATGGCCCTTGTATAACTGCATAGCCATCTTGTATGGCTAGTGGTTCTGGACTTTCTGGTGGGAATTCATGATAAGTCAAGGAATGTCTAGATGGTGACAGTTGTTCTTCATATTGTTGGACTGTATGTGCTTGGATAGGCCGATATGAAGGACGAGCATCAGCAGGATGCGTAGCCCGACAGTGTGGGCACCATATTGGTTTTTGTCTATAAGGTACATGTGCAGGGTTTGACTGACCATGCATACTGCTTTGGATAGACTTCAGGGTAGCTTGAAACTCATTGGTGAGTTTCTCTATCTATAGTTGGTGTTGCTTATTAAACAACTCCAACTGGGATTTCCAAGTTGATCTCAAGTATCCTTGATCGGCTTTGATTCATGGAGAGGAGCACGTGGTCCTCGTCTTTCCCTGGATTCGTCAACATCTGATCTTTCGTCTTCTTCCTTGATGGCCTCAAACATAGCTAACTTTAGGCTCGTATATTCGTCATTTGATTTAAGCTCGCGTCTAATCCATTTTGGAAGGCCGACTAAAAACCAGATGATGAGCATCTGTTCGGAGGGCTGTTCCTGTACTTGACTTTTGAGGCGTTTGAAACGCTCGATATAGTCTCGTACGCTTTCGTCTTTTGTCATTTTGATGTTACTCAATTTGACAAAAGGGCTCTCGATCAAGCGAAAGGGCTTAAAACTCTTGACAAAGGACTCTTTTAAAATTGACCAGTTTGTCTTTTCTTCACGATCAAGGTTGAAAAACCAATCACGTGCTTTAGCGACCATAGTCATTGAAAACAATTGGACCATAGCAGCGGGAGATGTTTTGCCATACACATCACATGCGTTCTCAAAGATTTGCAAAAATCTTTGAGGGTCCGAACTACCGTCTAGCTTGGGTGTACGTCTCTCAAGATGAGCTCCGTGGGTAGCAGAAACTCCATTAGGGTTGGTTCTGACCCGTGAGGGCTCAGCACCAGAAAAATGGGCTCGTGCTCGTGAAGACTCGGCTCTATCAGGTTCTTGTCCCTCGAATGGGTTTGTTGATTGGTCTTGTAGTTCGGCCCTCAGTCAATAGAACCTATGACGTCTGATTTGTTCAGCTACAGGGGACCTGACCTCGTATGGATAATCGTCTGGAATTTCAGAGTCTTTTTGTTGGTCCATTGAGTATTGGTATGAGATTTTTTTTTTTATTGTTGTTGGATTTTCCGAGGTGTTGGTGATTTTGGAATTTTTTTTTTAAGTCCCTATGGTTTACGGTGGAGGCGGTTTACGGTTACGGTGGGTTGCGGTTATTTGCGGGTGATTGCGTTTAGTTGTGATATGTGGTCTGTTAATGGTTTCTACGGGTATATGCAGTGTCTACATTTACATGCGGTTGCGGTGGTCGATTTTGGTGGCAGCGGTTGATTGCGATGTCAGCGGTCGATTGCATTCTCCACGGTTCAAGGGTGGAGGCAGACAGAGGGTTGTGTGTTGGGGATTGAAGGGCGGTTTGTTATAGTGCAGATGAATTGGATTATATGAACTGGGTGATTGCGGTTGTTTGCGACGGAAGGCCGTCGGGACGGTGTATGTGGATGGAGGTGGACGAATGTGGTTCGGTTGCGGTTCTATGCGGAGGTAGTTAGGTGAGTTATGTGCTGTGGGTTTACTGTGGATTGCGAGGTAGTGTGATTCAAGGGTGAATGGAGGTGAACTGTCTACGAATGCGTTCTCCACAGTTGAAGGGTGGAGGTGGTGTGATTGCAATTTTTATGGTCGATTGTGAGTGTGAGTGCGGTGCTATGCAGATGCAGTTAGATGGTGGCTGTTTGTGGATGGAATGGGATAGTTTGCGGGTGAAGGGTCTCTGTGCAGTCGTATGGTGGTGTTTGTGGAAAAATGCGGTGGTAGTGCGGTCAGTTTGGGTGAATGCGGTAGTTGCGGTGGAATGCATTTTAATGCGGTTCAAAGGCTGATGGTATAGTGCGGACTATTGTGGTCAGTTGCGGTCTATTGCGGTCAGTGGGGATATGCGATCTGTTGCAGTCAGCTACGATCTGGTGCGGTGATTGTGGTGGAGACGGGTGAATGCGGTTTATTACGGATGTACGTGGTCTGTTGGCGGCTGTCTGTTTGCGATGGTTTACGGTGGTTTTGCGATTGCGGACTCCGAGCGAATGCGGTTTGTAGCGGTGGTTGCGGTTGCGGCGGGCGATTGCGGTTGCGACGGTCGATTGCGATGTCAGTGGTCGATGGCGGTTGATGGCTGAGTGGGGGTTGTGGTGTTCTTCACGGTTACAGGGTGGAGGCAGGGATGTTTGAGTGTAGTTAGGGGGTGGCTTGTGGGCGGGTGAATGTGCATGTTTTTGATGGAGGTGTTTGAATGCGGTGTGCTTGTGCTTTCAATGCAATGGCTATGGGTGAATGCGATAGGTTATTGTGATGGTGAGGAAGGTGGGTGAATGCGATGGCATGCGGTCAGTTGCGAAGGTGAGGATCTCCTTTTGTCTAGAATGAATAGAAGCTCGTCGGTTGAGATGGAAATGTTGTGCTCCGGGTGAAATCTGAGGCAGTGCGTCGGTTGACATCTGACAGATTGGCTTCGGTTGAGATCTCACTGAGGCCTTCGGTTGAGATTTATAGAATGGCCTCCGGTTGAGATGTAACATAGGGCTCCGGTTGAGATTTGAAGCGTGAGAAAACTGGAGGAGCGGGAGCTTGGATAGAAGAAAATACAGGTCTGTTAGTGTGTTTGCTTACAAGTAATTGGCAAGTCTAACAGCTCATGGATTTGGGTAATGATGTAGCCAACGATGTGGCTCTGTTCAGGTTGTAGAAACTCAGATGTGTTTAACGATTTGGAGTTTGTTTGCAAGGATCTGAGCGTGGACAAGATTGCGGTTCTTCTGTATGTAGAATGCTGTGGAGTTCAAGTAGCAACGGTGCGAAATGTTTACAGATCCCTTGATCCAGAGGATTTGTTGGTTTTTTAAAATTAATTCTTTCTTACTTCTGCCTATCAGCAGAGACGTAAAGGCCCAGATTAGGCAGAAGGGATAGATTCTCGTTGTAGTATATTGTCCTTCCTGTTAGAGGACAACTCATGGTCGAACTCTCTTGAACACACTTACATTCTAAACAAGATGAAAGCCATGAACATTCATTTACAGATCAACATGCAGCCCAAACGAATGTTCAGTAGATTTTACAGCTACCTACTCTAAAAATGAACTGAATCAAATCCTAAGCATTACTAAACTGAACTGCACTTGCATAAATTGACAAAACGAGAAACAAGAACTAAACTACAACATTTTAGAAGTCCAAGAATCAAGAAACCAACCAGTCTTTTGATTCTTGGACATCCCAAGAACATCAAGAACTGGATTGTAAAGAGATATGCAAGAACTACACCACAGATTCAGGCTATTTAGTTTACCTGAATGCTGGTTCCTACATTATTCCACAAACAAGAAAAGAAACTAATCCACTCTACGAAAGCAGCAAATCTAATCTACTCTACAAAAGCAGCAAATCTAATCCACTCTACAGTCCACAACCACACACAAAAGGAGGGAAGGGCAAGATCATAAATGCATCACTCAAGAAACAAGCATGATCAAGGAGCTTAATGGATGCACCAAACTCATGAAGGCTCTTCTCATTTCAGCATGGAGTTGATACAATTCACAAAAAGCTCCTCTACTCAAAGAGGGAGTCTCTTAAATAGGCAAGAGAGCTCCTTAGGTGGCATCCTAGTGGAATTTCCACATTTTACAATTTACAAGTGGAATAATGCTCTCCACTAGAGGTCACCATCAAAAGGTGGCTCACTCTACTTTCTTTAAGAGGGGTCTACTTGCATTCAATACATTTGCCTAGAAATACTAGTTCCTACATGGTCATTCCATCTTCCGGGATTCACCATGAGGCTTACACAGTTCTTACTTGTCATTACTAACCAGTATTCCTCGGCTCTCATACTCGGCTGTCAGTCTTCATTAGTCTCGTCTTCTCAGATACCTCCTCGGTCTAAGGTGAGAGGTGCTCTTGAGTTGCTCTGTCCAAGTATCTTGGGGATTCATCAAAATCAGCCAACAGTCAGGTCTCAGCTCCCTCTCTAATGAAATCCTCTCTGCACGCAGGGAAGGAAATTTATATATCCGTTATACACTTTCTGTGAGTAATTCTGATGCTCATATTTGGCATCAAAGACTAGCTTGCTTAAGCATGCGTTCAATCTTGTACATGCATCATAACAAAATGGTCAAGGATATGAATATCAATGTTGTTTCTAAAACTAATCAGACTGTCTATGAAAATTGTCTACTAGGGAAACAACCTAGAACAAAATTTCCAAGAGGACAAGCCAGGAGAGCGAAGTCCATTCTGTCACTTATTCACATTGACTTGTGTGGTCCCATGAGCATACCCTCTTTGGGTCAAGCTCTATATTTTATCACATTCATTGATGACTACTCCCGGTCCACTAGAATTATGTTCATAAAGAACAAGTCAGAAGCATTCAATTGCTTCAAAGAATTCAAACAATATGCTGAGAATCATACTGGTTAGATAATCAAGGCCCTGCGGTCTAATTTAGGGGGAGAGTATCTATCAACTGAAATGGTGGACTACCAATCATTATGTGGTGTGTACCATCAGTTCACAATCGGCTACACTCCACAGCAGAATGGCATAGCTGAGCGAAAGAACCAAACACTATTGGAAGATGCACGATCATCTCCATTGGAAATCATTTTTGGGTGATGAGGCACTACATCGACACCTTAGGGGCATGGCATCAGCTAACATTATCCTCCCCCTATAGTGTTGTAGGATCCACTGCAATGCCTCATCTTTGACACTTGGTTCTTGGAAAGGCATGGATTTATGCTTGCCTACGTAAAACCAAGAACTTATTTGTCGATATCGTCATACTTCTCGACAACAACTTTAACATTTGCAATGACTTTTCTAGATAGCCCTGTGTAAATGAGTGTCTCTCGTTTGTCTTTCTTGGCTTTCTTTTTGTCAAAGGACTTCTCGTAGTCTATCTCCCTTCTGATGATTTCGAATGTAATAAATATTGTCTTTATGCCCAATAGAATAGGTCCCAGATAAGGCCTAATCTCTAGTATAAACCTGTTCGTATTCCAGCTCTCGATCATCTGAATATATTGTCCTCTGAAAATCTTCGGACTCTTTTCTTTGGATTTCTCGGACAATTTTCTCGTAGGTCTTGCCAAATATTCATCAATTGCTTTGGCACTCTTTATATCCTCCTTTTTGCTTCTAAGTGTTTCCTTAGTTCTTCTTCCGGTCGAAATCTCGGCCTTATCGACACTCTGGTCACGACGAGAAGTGGAGATCCTTCAATTGGTAGGTTGCACAAACCTTGGGTTATCGGTCTTCAAGAAGGTTACGAAATTGGTGGTAGAAACAGATTTGGACAGATGGGTTGATGATGGTAGGGAAACATGATGAGCGGTTTGGTGAAAGGGTGAAGGAACTGATAATATTACAGGTGCAGTCTTAGACCCTTGCAATGTCAAGCTTTGATCACCACTTACTTGGTGAGGAGCTCACTTTGTCCTGCAGGCCCACTGTCGTCTTCATCCTTTCCATTGATCCATTATTTGTTGAGACTCGGCCAAGATCTTGTCTTGCTTCTCGATTTCTTCTTTTATATTGGCCTTTGCACCTGGATCTCTTTGATTCTTTTTTTCTTTTTTCTGATTGTCTTTTCTTGTTGCTTCACCTGCTTTCTTAAATATTCTTTCTAGCTGACCAACCAATGTAGGTGGTAGTTGGTCACCGAAAGACACCATAATGACCTTTTAGTTGCCTTGATAAGACTACCAAGGTCTGAAAAGAGATGAATGGTGAGATGGTGGAATAACAGAAAGACGTAAGATAAGGTGGTGGAGGTGGTGGTATTCTGATGATGGAAGTTATGGTGGTAGTGATATCGATAGATGGTGTGGATAATATAACAGACATGGAAGTAGATACAAGTGTTGCTTTCAGGACTTACCATGGGGCTAATAGTATATGCACTTAGCGTATCACTAGTGATTCTCGGCTCTCAATGTCATCTCCATGGGAAACTCTTTTTGGGTGATGAGGCACTGCATCGACACTTCGGGGGCGTGGCATCAACTAACAAAAAGAATAGCCAAAGCTGAAGCCTATAAGTTTAGTGGCTATAATCAAGTGCAAATCACTTCCGATCATCTTCACAAAATCACATTCTCCACTAAGTAGACAGTTGATTTCCACAAAGGTGAACTATATCACCACTAAACGAGAAGCGTTAGCGATGGGATAGAGCTTGAATAAATTTTGACATTACTTTCTGGCCAATCTCTTCATCTTCTTCGTCAATCACCAATCCTACTATATCTCGTAAATAGACTACGCACCACAGGACAAATCACTATGTGGTTGTTGCTTTTTCAAGAGTTCAACTTTAAATCGTCATTTGCAAGGTCAAGCAACATAAGCAACATTGTTTAGTCAATCACCTCTCATGGATACGCAACGTACTTGAGAGTAGAGGCATAAGGATCGCCAAGTGAAGATCCTCTAGATCATATTGCATGCACCAAAAGGATTAATATGGAGCCAAACCACCCAACCAATTCGAAGCCGAGAGTCAAACCCCAATCAGCTTCTAGTCGAGAGGACATTGATAATCGAAAACTAAAGCAGATTGTGGAGATGGGTGAGTTTATACGTGTTATATAGACTCCAAAAGCCTAGGAATATTTCATGTAGGAATTTTCAACCAATTGTTTTTATCTCCTTTAAATGCACTAAAAGCAATCATTCACCATGCACTAGCTCCATATGTCCTATTTAGAGCACCTAGGCCCTCACAAGGTTATTAATTACATTTTTGGCCTATCTTGAAATGGTGAGACACAACTAACAAACTTGTACCCTAGAGTACCAAGTATCCAAGTCTAGGATTGTGCCGAATCCTATTACCTGACGTGGACATAAGATCCTTCCCCTCGTAAACAAGTTCTATCCTCAGAACAAGAAAATAAGTTCAAAAGCCAATTCTTTAACTTTCACACTTACCTAGAAAATCATTACCCTTCATCTGACTTCAAATATCAAATACGTACTCAAAGATAGAATGACTCTCCAATTGTTCATCTCTACTCTGATGTACTATATCATATTTCAAAAGTATATTCGATAAATTTTTCAATTGGGTCCAATTCTCTCCAATTCGATAACATTAACTTCATGCAAATTCAATTTACATGAACCATTGGGTAAATTATCACCTTATAATGGAGATCAAAATTCAAAAGTTAAAGAAACAAGCAACTATAGTCCAAAAACTATCCACAATTTCTCATAACAATTCATAAATGCTTCTTGGTACAAAACTCTTATAATATAAAAAAAAACTAAGGTATAACAGTTCATCCAACTAGAATGTCTAGGAGATCCGTCAAGATAAAAATGATTTTAACTCAACCCTTAGTACACCAGATACTCTCTTGAGTTAATTGCTCATATTTCTAGCATCTCATGCAAGAAAAGAGCTATCATCCAATCTTAATAGGTTTGTCTATCCCTTATAACAACCGAAGATCTAGATCTGAAAACCATACACAAACATTTATATACTATAATTTGTATCATTCACTAAATTAAGCAAACTCTCCACATGTAAAAACAATTTACTTTATGAGAATGCCTATGAAACAAAAGTGTTCTCAATTCATTGGTGTAAAGAAACTTAGATTTTTAACAAACTGATCTAAATTCTTGACTCACTCAATAGATCAAAAATTACTCACTATACATAAGAATCGTCATATTTCCTTGCAATTCTATGTTAATAATTAAGTATCTATTTATGATTCCTCAATCACAAATATTTAAACCCTTATGATTTGTCAATCATAATTCACTAGAATCCAAAATCATAATCATGAAAAGATACTGGAGTGTATGTTTAACACAACTCAAGAAACATAAGAATTATTCTAAAATCTTTTTTCCCAAGGAAAACTACTGGATTTTAAGAATATTCCTCCAACCTGATTCTTAACATAAATATGAGTTATTCAATCTATGTGATCAGAAAGTAATTAGAGACAAAAGACATACCAAAACCATTTTAACATCCATCTTCAACTACCAAAAATTTTACACAACCATCTGGAACAAAATCTAGAATTTACAAAATTCTGTTGCTTGATGACACAAATCATGCGTCTTATAAGAATATAGATTAAAACAAACAATTCTTGGTGAATCATATTCACATTGTTTGCTAATCAATTAACTTTAACCAGGAGTAATCCAACCACTCAAATTAATTGTTAATGATTCAGAAGTTTCAAAATGTCTAGGAGTAACTAGTATAACACCACATGTAGAACCTCTTCTAAACCATCATTAAGTTCATCATTCATCTATTCACAGAAGAAAACGTCAGCCGACAAGTAATTGTTCCAAACATTACTTGTTCATATGTGTATGTTCATTGACTAGTTTACTTGCACCAAATAAACCCAATAACTATGGATACATAGTAGATCCATACACGATTAATTGTGCACATATGATTATAATCTCACTATGACCCAGTACATAAACATACACTATAATTTGGTAGATTTCTCCCAAAATCCGCATATGTTACTAACATAACTCACTGAAAATCTTACAACTCAGCTACCAAAGAATTCTATTCCTCATGAGTAAATAACACATATGGAAGTGAATAATTCCAAATACAGAAGTTTTCCAACCATCAAACTTTTAACAAGAAAGGTTTTTCACTCAATCAACCCACATCCGATCTTAATATTTCTACCAAGATTAGGTTGACTTATTCAGACATCCTTGGCTATAGGGTTAAGATTAGAGCTTTATTCCAACCTAACCCAATCCTTAACAAAATGGTACTTGTCAAAATTGATCAAGGAACTTAAATTTAATCTTTATTTCTCATATCCATAATCATGAATAACTCACATTTTAATTTCCAAAACTCCTCTAGTTTTAGATCATTTACAACAACTCCTAGAGAGTTCCCCTATTTCACTTTGATAGTTCAACCTCTGCACATACTGGATTTCTCTAAACAAATGTCTGTGCAACCAGTTGATCCTTTGAAAGTCTCATTCCTATCACTTCATCTCCCCCTTTTAAAAAAAATTCCATAATTTCAATTAAAAAGTTCTTTAGGAGACGATATATAAAACATTAAAGATCATAAAAAAAAAAAAAGTAATGAGCATCCAACACCATTTCTAGATCATAAAATCTTGAGTGACGGAAATATTACATCTCAATAATCAACTATCAAATAGAAATAATTATTTGGATTCATGAACTCCTATTATTGAATCAAAATCAATTGAAAAACTTCAAAAGATTCCAAGTCTATTCATATCCATATGAAAGTAGAATTTCATAAAACAATGATCAATCCTCCAGAACATACTTCTCTACTGGAAGGAGTTATATGAATCTTAAGCCAATTGTTCTATATTCAAAAAGTTTTTAAAAAGTATGAGTTTAAATGAAAGAAAAATAGATTCGACAAAGACTATTCATTAAACCAAAAAGTGATACTATAATAGATATCCGATATCTATTTTAGGATCGGTAAAATAAAAAATCATTTCTTCAAAAGTTAGAGTAATTTTTTCTTCTTTATTCTATTAAAATATTTGTAATTAGATTTATTTAATTGTAATTACTCAGCAAACATATAGCTTCCTTTTCTTGCATGCCAATGCATCTTTACAGTGACATTAATTTCAACAGTGATCTGCAACCATCTGCAATTTGAGCTAAAGACATTTGAGCTAAAGTGACAAAAAAATATACCAGTATGCATTAGAGGAGTTCTTAAACCAAAAAAGACCCTTTGTAAAGATTCTTTTTATATTTTTTCTCAATTTTTTCTTACACATGAACCAATCAAAACACTCAAATTTGAAATCTACGTAACATAAGTTTTTGAGTCCACATTTTGATTCCACACTAAAAATGGCATAACTTTTTAGTGGTATGTCCGAATTTAGCAGAGTTTGGTGCATTGGAAAGCTCTCAACAAGGCCTTTCCAATGATATGCTACATGACATACTTTTGATGTACGAATGAAAAGTTATGGCAAGTCAAAAATATTAGTGTTATAATATTTTAATGATATAAACTACATCTTGCGTGAATTCTTAAAGGGTCTTTTTGGAGCTCAAAACTCCTCTAATGCTTTGCACTACAACAACTGTATATGGTATATATTAAGAGCATTCAAGTAATTACAGACAATCTAAAAGACAGATCTAGAGTTCCTCAAGTTTCACACCAATGTGCACAAGAAGCTCACCCAAGACATCATTAGTGATACCACCAACTCCACCAAAATAAATCACAACAATGAGAGCAACAAAACACTAGAATCTCAATCAAATCATCCCCTGAACGCTGATCAATCAAACAAACCAAGATCCATAAAAACGTGCTGCTGCTATATTACACTGAAGCACAATACAAATAACAATTACAACCAAAATTGACAGCGTAATTTGGAGGCTCAAATATTACGTCTCATGGACGAAGCAACCAACAATCTGTGCTTGGATGATCTATTTATAGATTTCATCTGTGTATTAACTACAATAAATGATTGTCACCTAGCATAGTGTATACTGTCAACCCATAGGGATTGTTGACATGGACGAGGGCGTTGTAAGTTCTCTCACTTCGCTTTACAAGGGAAGTGACTTTCTCTCACTTCACAAATTTGGGAAGTGGCTGGGAACGTTCCTCGTTCAAAGTAGATGACCTTCGGCATTTTTTTTCTCTCTCTTCGGGATTTTGCGAAAAAGGTGAAGGTGCCCTTAAAAATACGAAGGTGTCTTTAAAACAATTAAACATGAAAATAGATGACCTTCAGGAATTTTTTCTCTCTTCACGAACTTTTCACGAACAAAGTTGGTGTTAAAATGGTTGAACTTTTGAACCGTCGCAAAACTTTCACAAACATTTCGTGAAGCTGTCTCGAACATAGTTCATTTTTGCAGACTGTCTCGAAAGTGATGTATTTCTGTAGACTTGTCCTAAATGCAAGTTTGCGGAAGCCCTTGAAGATAGCCAAGTCTTCAATGACTTCAAGTTATTAAACTTAACATCTGAACTTTGAAATTATGACAGGATTGGTTACCCTTTGCTGGAGATCAGCCGGAAGCCCGTTGTAGACATTCTTCAAATGAATTGGTTGTCTGAGTTTGTGATTCCTGCAGGTATCAGATGAGCAGACGTAGAACCAAAGGCTACATCATAACTACTCAAAAGCTTTTAAGCAAGGTAACTCTTCTTGTTGCATGTAGCCTAACATGGAATCTGAAATACTGATCATACAAGTGCTCGGCTCTCACCCTTTCTAACGCTTGATCACACTCAACACTACAGCGTAATCAAAAGTCCCCTACTTCGGCCAAAGATTTCCTATTCATACTCTCGTCTAAGTACCGCAAGACCCCATAATGACCACAAATGGTTCGTATGCGATAATCCTTCGATTGGCTCAACTTTTCTTGCTTGGGTTCGTGAAGACTGCAAGCGTGCATACGTGGTTAATCTGCGGCCCATATAGTTCAACCGTTCGCTATCCGGGTATGACCTTTCCATTGTCGTTAGCGATTCCTAAAAACAACTATTCCTACTTACTTTTGTCCTACCTACCCTATCTTCGCAATTCTTCATGATTCTAAAAAGACTTGTCCTAACACATTCACCTAACTATGTAAATGCATTCAAAAAGCCAGCTAACCAATAAATCTTATATTTTACACAACTACATTTTAATAGCCAAAGTTGGCCTAACAGCTAGAATTAAAGTAGAATCACTGTGTTACTGTAATGTGGGTCCTATCAATTGATAAGGATCAGTTGGCCTTGCCACGAGGCAAGTCGCCGGGACACGCGTCCTGCCAATGGCAACCTGGGTCATGCATGGGTTGCCTGAGTGAACAACTATATGTACAGTGTAATTTCATTTTGTGAAATACAGTTGCTATATGAGCTTGCTGTGGAGAGTGTTTTCTGTTTGTGTTACGGTGTAGCATGATCTGTGTTCCTGTTCGAAGTAAATTCTTAGTTGGTATTAGAGCTGTACATGGAGTGTACACAGTACAGCGTCGTCGTTGAAGAGAGCTTCGGGAGAATAGTCTTATGAGAGTTCGAGGTTTACGACAGGTTGAAAAATGGAAAGTCACGGATCTTTCTCTGTACTTGACGGAATTGAACACTGTAAATTGCTACCTAGCACTGTATGGAAGAGTCCAAGTGATTGCCAGGAGGGCAGGGTCAGCCATGGAGCAGACTATGAGCAATTGTACCTTTTCTCAAAAGCTATGGAAAAATGCCAGCTAGGGTTTGCAGGCAAAAAAATGGAAGGCTTTATCTATAGGAGGCTGTTTCAGGATCTGTAAGAAGCTGGAGGCAGGCATTTTGGTAGGGCAAGGCAACTCCCAAGTGGCCACAGATAGCCACGGGAGGAGACATTGTCTCTCTTGTTATGGAGAGTTTTGTGAGTCAGGGTTTTTGGAGGCAAAACCACTAATGTCTCTTTGTACAAAACGTTTTTGGGAGCTATAAATCCATGTAGTAGGGTGCCACAGTAGGCCGACTGAGCTTAGAAAAGGCAGTGGATGGCCGCACGCCAGAGAAAGCATTGGATCATTCCAAGGAGGGCGGCCATCGCTGAAAAGGAGCAGGCAAGGAGAAAGAAGGTGCTCGGGGCAGCACCGCACGGCCAGTGCAAGGGAGCCTGTAGCGTCTAGAAGGCCATAACGACAGTACGAGCATGGTTCAACGTCCAGATGTAGTTTGAACGTTTGGATGAGGTGTTAGATGCATCGACGGTCCAGAACTCGTGATGGGAGAGAAACGTGGACCACAAGATTTGGTTAAGCCATTGGATGGGCTTTGAAGGGACCCATGAAGATTTGAAGGGCCAGAAATAGAGTTCTTCATTAAAAATTTTCAAAGAGAAAGTTGAGTTGGGTCCCAAGTTCATGAAAAGTGAAGTTTCTTCAAGGTGAAGAAATAGTTCAAAAACAAAGAAAATCCCTATTTTTGGCTCCTTTGCCCGTTTTGACCCAAACGAAAGGCTATAACCTCCAAACGAAGGGCACCCGGACTGTACCTATAAGTACGATACATCAAAATAGAGTGATTGCAGTGGAGAAAGTGCTCGGAGTGCACCAAAAGTGATTTCACCATTCCACTGGGCACGTAGTTGGGAGTTGACGATTGAGTGCATTTTGGAAGGTGATGCCGATTTGGCTTTCAAATTGGTTGAAAAGCCGCGAGTGGCCTGGTGCAGGTCATTATTTTCAACTTCTGACATCACAGTTGGCCTCGACATACTGCTTTTAGCCTACGACAGAAGTCTCAAGCAGTTTTGCGATGGCAAACATGGGAGAGTCCATTTTGAGTGAAAGTAACAAACTGGACGGGATTTTCAACTATGCAGTGTGGAAATTCAAAATGAAAAACATATTGATGGAGAAAGACGTGCAGAAAGTCGTCACAGGCGATGAGAGAAGGCCGCCAAATGAAGCAGATATCAAAGTGTTCGACAAAAAGATGAGGAAAGCTTTGACCTTCATTAACTTGTCAGTGAAGGATCACATCATTACCCACATTTGTGATGCTGTTACACCCAGACAGGCATGGGATGTGCTAAAGGAGTAGTTCGAGACATCAAATCCGTCAAGAATCATGTTTCTGAAGTCAAAGCTGAATACTGCCCTCATGGAGCAAGGAGAGCACATTTAGACGTACATGACCAGAATCAAGACAATGAGGGATGAACTACATTCTATTGGTGAGAGCATATGTGATGTGGAGCTGGTGCACAATGCATTGTGCAGCATTGCAGAACCCTATCAGATGTTTGTGAGCAGAACAACATCAAGAGAAAGATTGCCAACCTTTGACGAGCTCACATGAATCTTGATGTAGGAAGAGCAACGACGAGAAATGGTGAAAGCTAGACGTCAAAATACTACGATCAAGCACTTGCGACACGCCAAAAACAAGGCAAGGGCAAGGGCAAGAAGAAGTCTAAGCATCAATTTGCCAAGTCTCAGGAGGATGAGGGATCTTCCAGTAAGACCAAGAAGAAAGGCAAGTGCTTCCATTGTGGTAAAAAGGGCCATTGGAAGAGTGAATGTCACAAATTCCTGGCGGAACAAGGCAAGGGGAAACCAAAACAAGCATGTAACCTTGTCGATGAGGGTGAGATTGAAGACTCTAGCATCTTCATATCTGCATTGTCATCTAATCAAGATGACCAAGCGTGGTATATTGACTCGAGAGCCACAAGACACATGACATGTAACAAGAATTGGTTCAGTAGCTTGAAAGTGTTGGATAATGGAACGTCCGTTTCACAAGCAAATGGTGAGGTGCGCAGGATCAAGGGGATAGGCACCATTTCAATCGAACTACCTGATGGCAAAAGCAGGATGATCAGGGAGGTACTTTACGTACCAAGTTTGAAAAAAAATCTACTTTATGTTGGAGTCAATACTGATCAAAAGTTGAAAGTAGAATTTGCCCATGATCGTTGCTTTGTGAAGGATGTGGACCAAAAAGTTCAAAGTTATTGCGGATGGAGTAAGGGAGCCCAATACAAAATTGTACAGGTTGAATACTACAATCAAGGGGCAACATGGACTTGTGTCATCCATTCCATCGCAAACTGAGTTGTGGCATAAGAGGCTTGGTCACTTAAACTTGGGAAGCCTCAGTTTGATGAGAAAATTGGAGATGGTAACAAGATTTCCTACTATAGAAGACCACTTGAAATTGATGTGCAAATCATGTGTATATGGGAAGCAGCATCAAGAGAAGCTCAATAAAGGTGGTGTTGCAAGGGCAAAGAACATCTTGGATTTGATCCACACAGATTTATGCGGGCCTATGAGGACCATGTCCTTAGGTAAAGCCTTCTATTTCATGACCTTTATTGATGTCGTAAGACGTGGATCTACTTCTTGAAGAAGAAATCAGATGCATTTGACAATTTCAAGAGCTTCAAAGCATTGGTCGAAAATCAGACAGGCATGAAGATCAAAGTCCTAAGATCAAATAGTGGAGGTGAGTACAAGTCTAATGACTTCAATGATCTTTGTGATCAATGTGAGATTAAAAGACAATTTAAGCAAGTTCATACTCTTGCTCTCAATGGTGTAGCTGAGCGCAAGAATCGTATGATTGTGGAAAGTGCCAGATCTATGCTAGTTGAGATGAAACTACCAAAAGATTTTTGGTCAGAAGCATGCAGTATGGTAGTCTATCTTCAAAATAGAAGTCCTACCATTGCCATACCAAAGATAACACCTGAGGAAGCATTCATGAAGAAGAAGCCAAAGGTGAACCACTTGCAAATCTTTGGATGTAAGGCCTTTGTACACATTCCTAAGGAGGAGAGACGTAAACTTGATGTAAAAGCTATCAAGTGTATATTCCTAGGATATGATGATTGTGTGAAGGGCTATAGATGTTTTGATCCAGTGAAAAACAAAATCCATGTAAGCCGTGATGTTATCTTTGATGAATCCAAGATGTATGAAGATGAGGATGCTAAGAAAATAGATACATCAAGTGGGAAAGATGGTATAGTGAGGATACCTCCTGATGATGATCCATTCATTGACCTTCCAAGTGATGAACATGAGGATACATCTCAAGATACTACCACTCAACCCCAAGAAACAGGTTGGAGAGGTAGGGACAAACCTTTTGGTGCAAGAAGGATTGAAGTTGCAGGTGACAAACGCAAGGAGAAGGATGTACCGTGGGATACATTTTCACCAAGAAGCCGATCACCTGATAGGAAGCTCCCTAAGTGGTTTGAGAGATTGTTGGAGAGCCGCGACATGGATAACTTTCCAGGATCATCTAGCCAGGGAGAGCTACGAAGATCAACAAGAGAGAAAACACAACCTGAAAGGTATGAAGCAAATTATGCTTTCTTATCTAGCATTATTCAAAGCAAAGAACCTTCAACTTATGGTGAAGCGAATGATGATGACATTTGGGTCAAGGCCATGGGAGAGGAGATGGAGTCAATTGCTAAGCATAGCACATGGGACTTAGTAGACCCACCAGTTGTCAAGAAACCCATTGGTTGCAAATGGGTATACAGGACTAAGTATCATGCAGATGGAAGTATAGCAAAGCACAAGGCAAGATTGGTGATCAAAGGGTATGCACAAAGTAAAGGCATTGACTATGAGGAGACCTTTGCGCTAGTATGTAAGTGGAATACTCTACGTCTACTTGTTGCTTTAGCTTCACATTTTGGTTGGCCTTTGCATCAGATGGATGTGAAATCTGCTTTTCTAAATGGTGAGTTAGAAGAAGAGGTGTTCATGGATCAACCTGAAGGCTTTGTAATGAAGGGACAGGAAAATAAAGTATGTCGCTTGAAGAAAGTGCTTTATGGTCTTAAACAGGCACCACGTGCGTGGTATAGCAGAATTGATGCCTACTTTCGTTCAAAGGGGATGGTGAGAACACACTCTGATCCAAATCTATATGTCTTATGCTTTGATGGTATGGTTGCTTTGATTGCTCTTTATGTTGACGACTTGATTATTACGGGAAATAATCAAGAGGTGATAGATATGATCAAGAAAGATCTCATGGAACAATTTGAGATGACAGATCTCAGCTTGATGCATTATTGCCTTGGAGTAGAGGTCTGGCAAAAAGGACACGAAGTGGGTTTAACATAGGTGAAGTATGTCAAAGAGTTGCTGCATAGGTTTAGATTGCAGGATTGCAAACCAGTGAATACTCCCATTGAACCAGGTAAAAAGCTTTCTAAGCTTGATGAGTCACAGCCATTTGATGCTATGCTGTACAGACAGTTAGTAGGGATCTTGATTTACCTTACCACGACTAGACCAGATATATGTTATGCTGTTGGCATTGTAAGTCAATTTATGGCAGCACCTACGGAAACACATTGGAAGGCAGCTAAATGCATTTTGCGTTATGTGAAAGGCACTTCAAATTATGGCTTGATTTACAAGAAGCATGATGGGTTACCTGAGTTGTGTGGTAATGTGGATGCGGGTTGGGGAGGTGACTATGATGATCATAGATCCACCACAAGGTATGTATTCCAGTTTTGTGGTAGTTGCTTTTCCTGGTCTAGTAAGAAGCAAAGTACAATTGCTCTTTCCACCACAGAAGCAGAGTATAAGGCAATGTGTAGTGCTATACAGGAAGCTATATGGTTGAGACAAATCTTAGAAGACGTTGGCATGAAGCAAAAAATCCCACGACATTACATAGCAACAGTCAGAGTGGCATTCAGCTAGCAAAGAATCCAGTGTTCCATGCGAGAACCAAACACATTGAGATTCAGTATCACTTTATATGTGAAAGGCTGCTGAGTCGTGAAATTCATGTTGTTCATTGTAGCACAGAAGAAGAACTAGCTGATATTTTCACTAAGCCACTTGTTGGAGAAAAGTTTGATAAGTTTAGATCAAAGCTTTCTGTACTTAAAGTTTGTTGACTTTAAAGCTATGTATATGATTGTATAAAAAGTAGACTCTACTTTAAGGGAGAGAGTTAGAATTAAAGTAGAATCATTGTGCTACTGTACTGTGGGTCCTATCAGTTGATAAGGATCAATTGGCCTTGCCACGAGGCAAGTCGACGCCGCCAACGACAACCTGGGTCATGCATGGGTTGCCTGAGTGAACAACTATATGTACAGTGTAATTTCATATTGTGAAATACAGTTGCTATATGAGCTTGTTGTGGAGAGTGTTTTCTGTTTGTGTTACTATGTAGCATGATCTGTGTTCCTGTTTGAAGCAAATTCTAAGTCTAACTACCTACCACTAATTACGACTAAACAGTTGACATACCAAACGGAACCCTTATAGATAATAGTTACAAAAACATGGCAATTTAGCCCTACATATCAGAATCTAACTATTAACCATTCACAGAGTGCAATGAAAGTAAATAACACACCTACATTCCACATATTTGTTATTACAATACAATACACCAAATTAATAGAATATAACCATCACATAAAAAAAACCCGGAACCTCTCATTACATCAAGGATCATACAAAGGACAATGAAATGGCAATGATCAAACATCAATTACATAAATTTGCAGTACTAAATAATAATCAAAGCCCACATTATAACCATTCAAAAAGTCTTAAGCAAGGTAACTCTTCTTGCTGCCCGCAGCCTAAATGTATAAATGTATGATGGGATCTCCATCATCAAAATGCTGATTATATATCCCGCCTCCAAACGAAATATCAGTTTGAACCCATTTTTGATGAATTTTCGGATGAACATATAATGCGTATTCAATCGGAAACATCAATTTATATGGACATTATTAATTTTTTACAGGACCAGATTTATCTTGAACATTTTAATAAACAGCAAAAAAGCTGTTATACTTTCAAAAGTAGGACCTTATACGATTATAAATAGAATATTGTATAAACTAGGAGCTGACGATAGTCCCCGCCAATGTTTAGAACCAACCGAGATGACCGTTGTAATAAGTGCATTACATGAGGAAGATTCGAGGGGTCACTATGCTCTTAAAAATACTGCAAGAAAGATTTTTTAATGCTAAAGATTGGTGGCCTACAGTCTATAGAGATGTTAAAATATTCATTCAAAAATGTGATGCATGTCAGAGGATGGGGAAACCCAGCTTCGCGACGCATTGGTCGCTTACTCCAATTATTCCCTTAGCACCTTTTGAGAAGTGGGGGATAGATTTTGTAGGGCCTATCAAACTGATCACCTGTAAAACTCATCGACGTTACATTCTCGTTGCTACGGACTATGCTACCAAGATGGTAGACGCTGAAGCCATAGTTAAAAACGATGCTAAGACTGTAGCAAAGTTTCTATTCCAAAACATTATCACATGATATGGATGTCCCTTAGAACTTGTTAGCAATAGGGGAACCCCATTTCCTTAATCAGACCATTGAGGCCATGTTGTCATACTTTTCTATTACGCATCACCAAACCACTCCATATAATCCAAAAGCGAATGGGCTTACGGAGCGGGCAAATGGAATTTTGTGTAAAATTTAATGAAAACACATTTTTCTAATTGGGATCAGAAGTTACCATTTGTCTTATGGGCATACAGAACTGCTGAAAAGATCACCACTAGGCAGACTCCATACTATTTTTTGTATGGAATGCATCCCATATTACCAATAGAATTCGAAGTTCCGATGTTTCGCATTAGTAATGAAGAGCGAATGGATGAACACGATAGTCTCCGGGAGCGGATGATATCTTTGACGCAACTGGAGGAGGATCGACGTCTTTCATTAATCGAGACTAAACGAGTTTAGAATAAAAGAAAAAAAAAATTTGACCAATCCATTAAAAAAATAAAAATCAAACAAGGGGACTACGTGCTTTTGTATGATAATAGACACATGTTGTTTCCTGGGAAATTACATACCAGATGGATGGGACCTTACAAAGTCATAGAAGTTTTTAACAATGAATCACTTCAGTTAGCCGATCTTGAAGGACATTTACTTGATACTCGAGTAAATGACTCAAGGGTGAAGCGCTACTATGACTAATTTCTGATACTATTCACATTTTATCCAGTTTCTAAAAACCCGTCATCTTTGGTCCAATAATTTCCATCGAAGTTTGTGAAATTTGCGACATTTCAACCTTTGCATTCTTTGTCCATATATGTTGTAACGGAAATTTGCGACAACGTTCACATTTCATCCAACTCATTTTTTTTTTTCAATCCATTACCTTCGTAAAAATGTGTGAAAAAGATGACACCTTCGCTTCATCATTGTCACTATATTTTTGCGAAAAAGTCGACACCATTTTGGAACATGGTATGTTAAGTAGATCCACCATTTTCGGGAACACGGAAATTGCGACACTTCGACCTTTGCATTTTTTTTTTATTTACCTTTGGAAAATTTATGAAAAATTATACTATTTCGCTAGCATGTTGCATATCATTATGTACATACCTTTGCTTTCATCATGTTTTCATGTCAACAGCACATTGGAAATATGCAAAAAACCCGCCACCTTCGCATTTTTCGCCGACACATTTTTCACCAAGATATTTTTTGCTCTTACATTTTTTTTTCTCCATACATTTTAACGAAGAAAGCGACAGTCTTCGCTTCCAATATCACATACATTGTTTCATAGATTGTGTATACTATTACTTTCGCAGTTCAATACTCACAAATACCGAGCTAAACTTTTGCGAACTGAGTGAAGCATTTGTATATTTTGTTTATTTTTCATTTATTTATTTATTTTTGTTTTTTTAGGACTAGATACTTTATTGTTGAGTCTGTACCTTCAAAACGAAGGACATGCTTTTATAAATATTTGTCTAATCCGCCGATATATCATCAATATACCAAAAATCTCAAACACTTCTGTTTTTTTTGCCACCACTTTTCCATCACTCTTGCTCTCTGATTTCGTGAATTGTTACGATCAAGCTCTCTGCCGCCATCACTAGTTTACCATTACGAGCGTCATGGCGATTGTGTTCAAAATGCACCCAAAGCCAGTCTTACCGGTTTTACAACCATTAGCTATATGAGCACAAATTTAAGAACTTCTTCAATTCAATCCATCAATAATCCTTACGGATGTGTGCCATGAGCTGATCCGAAATCTAAACGAGACAGAGAAAGGACATATTTTCACCATTGTCCAGAATCAAGAAATCATTATTACAGAAAACTGTCGTGCCTTAAATTTCCCTATGGACGGCAATATGCTTGTTACAAAGGCAGACTTCATCATTGAGAGTGGAGTTTTTTAGGAAGAGCTTATCTCGAGAAAAGGGGATATAAACTCTCTTATATCATAGACCCCAATCTCAAAAGCTTTGTACGATTTGCTCTTGCTTCTATTCTTACCGGAGCAAGAGTATACCATTTCTAACACGAATATGGGATACCTACTACGAGCCTTGAACGAAGAACCCATTGCCTTCGGACATATTGCTTTTAAGCAATTCTGTAAGTTAGTAAAGATTAATCAATTTTCCAGGCTTGGTTTGTAGATTGGTATTCTATGTATGCATGCCGGTGGGTTAACTGTGTAAGAAGATATCAGAATTGCATAGGTACTGTCAGAGTTAGCCCCTTCAGTTGAGGTTGATTCCCAAATGCAAGCATCAAAGGCAACCACCACAAAGATGGCATCATCATCATCAAGCCAGACCAAGGGAGCTCGGTGAGGATGTCCTCTCCGTCATCACAATATAAGCCGCCTTCCAGTGCAGAAAAGAGCCAAGAAGCAGAAGAAGAAACAAAAAATGTTGTTGAGCAGGAGCAAAACCAAGAAGATATCCAACAGGAGCCAACACAAAAAGAAGAACGAATTTCTGATATTCAGCAGGAAAGCGAAAGTGATGCTGTGAAGACTTTTGGAACATTGTTGTCAAAAACACAGGCAGCTATTCAACATTTTGTCAGCCTAGAGAAAGTCTCTAGGAAGCTTTAATCAAAGTATGATTCCATCCGTGTAGACCTAATTCTGAAAAATGCAGAGTTAATGAAATCAAGGCTGAGCTATCACATAAGAGTAAAGAGCTTGAAGCAGCTCAAGCAGAGTTGAGAAGGAAATATATAGCCCTGGAAGAAGCAAAAGGAAGACAGGATGCTACGCTAGAGGTACTTGAAGCAATTCAAGAGCAGTCCAATGCTTTTGAAAATAAAAATCTATAGCTCAAATAGCAAATCCAGACCTTGTAGGCTTCTTTGCAGGAGGAAAAACATGTATGAGCTACCTTGTAGAGTAGTAACGAGGAGCTGAGCGACAAACTCAGCAATGCATTACCGACAAGGAGAGTGCCGAAGCAAATCAAAGACAGCTCCAAGACTCTATTGCCCAGTTGCAGAATTCTGCAGATATGCTGAGGAAAGGCAACCAAATCTATAAGAAACAGGCCGAAGAGACAATTCTATGCGGATAAGCACCGAAGTCACATTGGGAGTCTACGTATCTCATGGGAGATACATGATCGACCCAATAGCTTGGAAAAGTATCCAAGAAAGAATTATCCTTCTAGCTACAATATTTGCAATCCTAGATGGTTGCATATGAGAAATCGAAAGAAGAATTGGAAGAGGCTAAGTTTCAATCAAGCCAAATCCAGAATTTTGAAGAGGAAGAACTTGTCCAGCACCAGGACCAGTCTATGCAGATGGATGAGCCAGCTAAAGATACATCAAAGAAGGCCATCCAGACAAATATTATTTTTTAGCAAATCCAGAAAGATCAAGAGGTGTAGATTAACCCTGAGGATGTTGTGAATCCAAAAGCAACCAGTGACACAACTGCTGCAGACCCACCAGCAACGCTAGCAATCATTCTGCAGCAGGTTGAAGCATCACACAGTGGAGTTGTCGAGAGGAAGAACAAAGTAGTTTATTCACTACTAAAGACAGAATTTCAGACATTCCAGCAAGAACTAAAATTTTTTCCTCCCCCTTTTTGTAGTCCAGAATTCTAGTGGAGAATGGGTTACTTTCTTTTATCTAAACTTTTTGGTTATACAAAAGAACAATGGGAAAGCCCTTGGACTTTTTCTAACCTAAACACTTTTTGGGCCAAACTAACAGTGCACCAAAAATTGCTCTTGCCATTGTTCAGAATAAGTTCAATGTGCAAACTAGCTATATCCATGTTGTTACAAGATCTTTGTATATATATATTTTAGAATACCTAAAAACATTTAAAAACAATATTTTTCCAGCTCTGGATGAGTATCAAAATAAGCTAGACTCAATTAACATTTTTGATGTTAAAGAAGTTGTCCCTAGTCCTAATCCAACTCCTTCCAGAATCTCTAGTCAGCTGTTATTCCCTGATATGTGGGAAATCTGCATAGATTGGGAAGCTAACTATTCTCATTATTTGGAGGAAGTTAAAGCAAATATTATACTTTGCTCCACTAATCCAATAACTAGACCATACCATACTTACAATAATGTAAATATTGGTTCTCTTATTTCATATGCCCTTTTATCCATTCAACAATTGTACTAATTGTCCCTTCCGCTGAGATGTCGCGAACAATTTTGTGTCTTTAAATTTTTCTCTTTGCGCAGAAGCTGTTTACAGGATCCCAGACACGCGACTACACATCACAGAACACAATTTATTCTAGCAATCAAGACAAATGACAACACAAGACAGAGAGATGCACGAAAATAGAACGACTATATTATCAGTTTAGTTTTTAGAGCGAGATTGTCAGTGTCTCACTCGTTGGCGGAATGACACTCTGCTCTTTCGTTGTGTTCTGCTCGTTGGTAGACTTTCATGCATAGCTATAGTTTCTAGTATTTTTCTGTTCTACTCGTTACTTCTCGCTACTTCTCTCTCTTTGTCTCTTATAGATCTCTCTATTTAGATTATTTTTTTCAAATTGTTTTTTTTATGATCCAGAGAGGATCGTTTATACCTCCACAGTGTCGAGTTTACAAGATAGCCAAACGTAGAATCACAAGACTAATTAACGCTAATCAACTAGTTAGTTAATCTCCATCATTGCCATTCGTTTCAGCTAGGCATGAAGTCTACGACTCCAAGCCCGTTGAGCTGCAAGCTGGCAGCGCGAAAGATTCTTCTTCATTTGTTTCGTAATCTCCCATTTGCTTTCATTCTTTTAGTCTCTTTTGTAGTTTTTTGTTTTTGCGTCCCTTTGCGGTTTGCGATCTTGGAGTGTTTATGATTTTTTGACTGTCGTGAATTTTTCTCGTTCGACCTTCGTTTCTTGTTTGTGTTGCGACAAAGTTGCAGGAGTTCACCATTTCTGACACTCTCTCTTGAATCTTACAACTTTGTACATTTAATCTAATTGTCTTTCTTTGCTTGGCAAAGAGTGGCTTGTTGAGCGGTTTCATGAGCAGATCTGCAATCATATTTTCTGATTTTATATACTGGACCTGGAGCTCTCCTTTCGAGATCAAATCTCGAATGTGATGGTACTTCAAAGGTATGTGCTTTGTCTTTGAATGGAAGACATGATCTTGGGATAGATAGATGGCACTCTGAGAGTCCATCATCATCGTGCTTTGCCCCTCTCGTGGTATCGCGATTGCCTCTAGCATCATCTGTAGCCACACTACCTCATTCGCGATATTTGAAGCTGCGACATATTCAGCTTTGCAAGAGAATTGAGCCACCAAGGTTTGTTTTTTTGCATATCCAACTGATTGCATCTCCGCACACTATTGTACATCCTCCAGTAATGGACTTGATGTCATCTTTGTGGTTTGCATCACTATAGTGATGCAGCTTGAATCATTTTTCTTCCTTTTCAACTCTGTAGGTTAATCTCACATTCTGGGTATCTTTCAGATACTGCAGGATTCGTTTGGCCATTTGCCAGTGTGCTTGGCCAGGATTGGAAGAGAATTGGCTCAAGGCGTAAACAGAAAAATCCAGATCGGGTCTGGTACAAATTGTCAAGTACATTAGGCTACCAATTAAGTTCTGGTAGGGTATACTTGCCATTCTCTGTTCTTCCTCTTCCGTTTTTGGGCAATCCTGCTTCATGAACTTGGCTCCAACTATTATTGGTGTGGCCTTTTCTTTGTAGTCCATCATGTGGTACTGCTTTAGCACCTTTTGACTGACTCAAGTGCATTTTGCCCTTTGTTCGATCTCTTCTGATCTCCAACCCTAGGCATTTTGTTGTTTCTCCGAGATCTGCAATTTCGTAGCTTTCAGAAATCTGACTTTTCGTGTCTTTGATCAGCATCAAGGAATTTCCTATCATCAGCGAATCATCCACAAAAATGGTCAGTATCACAAAATCCTTTCCTACTCTTTTAATGTAGACATTATAGTCTGGTTGAGTAGGATTGAAGTCTAGAGACTTCAGAAGATCATCAAGCTTTTTAAGCCAGGCTCGTGATGCCTGTTTTAGACCGTAGATGCATCTCTGCAATCAACAGACATATTGTGTTGTCGGGGTCTTCATAGCCTTCAGGTTGCTTCATGAAGATTTCCTCCTCTAGATCTCCATGGAGAAAGGTTGTTTTCATGTCAATCCAGTGAATTTCTAGATTGTATTGTGTGGCGTATGCAAGGAGTAGCCTTACGCTTGTCATCTTCACCATGGGCAAATATGTGTCGAAATAATCAATACCATATCTCTGCGTGTAGCTCTTCGCGATAATTGCTTTGTAGCGGCCAATGGTGCCATCTGATTTTTTCTTTTTCTTGTATACCCACTTGCAGTTGACTATTTTTATGTTTTCTGGCAGTGGCTCTACTATCCATGCCTCGTTTCACCTCATCGACTCAATCTCTTTTGACATTGCCTACTTCTAGATTCTCCCTCTGGACTCTGGATAGCTTCTTGATATGTTGCCGGCTCTTCAATGAAGCTACAATATTCAAACTGCATGTCTTCGCTCCATTGAAGGTTGTCAGAGTAGCGGTCCAGAGGTCTTCTTTGTCTTGTTGACCTTTGAGGTTCGTTTCGTCGCTGCTCGAACATTTCTTGTTCGTGGGGTTGATCCTCTGCTTCCTACTGACTGCGGCTCTGTATTTTGATTTGATGTTTGTCCTCGATCTCTCTCTTGAATAGGCAGCAGTGTGAAGATCTCATGGCCTCTTTCATCTTTCAGTCCAGGGAATGTGGACTCATCGAACTTCACCTCTGCTCGAAACAACCTTCTTCGTGGTTGGGTTGTAGAGCCTGTACACATGTGTTCCGTTTGAGTAGCCGACCATGATTATTTGTTCAGATTTGTCATCGAGCTTGTTTTTTTTTTTTCTTTGAGAATGTGCTTGTGTGTTGCAGATCCAAACACACGTACATATGACAGATCAGGCTATTTGCCTGTTCACATTTCGTATGGTGTTTTGTTTTTTAGCGCTGTCGTTGTAGATATGTTCTGTAGGTGTACAACTATAGCTATTGCCTTAGCCCAGAATTGACCTGACAATTGAGCTTGTGCCATCATGCATCTGGCTGTTGTTTCTTCTTTTTGTCACACCATTGTATTTTGCTGTGTATGCAGGAGTGAACTAGTGTTCTATCCCCTGTTTTTCGTAGAATCTTGAGAATTCTGTGCTTTTGTATTCACCTCCATTGTCAAATCTAAGGATTTGTATCTTTTTCGAGGTGTGCTGCTCTGCAAATCCCATGAACTTTTTGAAGGAATCAAATACTTCGGAGATCTTCTTCAAGTAGTAGATCGTGGTCATCCGGTTGTAATCATCTATGAACGTCAGAGAGTAGAGCAAATCCATCTTCATCGGTCCACAGACATCAGAGTGGACGAGCTCAAGAACTTCCTTGGCTCTTCTTTCCTCATGCGTAAATGAATTCCGATGTTGCTTGCCTTTCTGACAAGCTTCGCAGAACTCAGTTTCGGGCTTTGAAATCTTGAGACTTGTGACCATGTCTTTCTTGTACATGTCATGCAGGCTTCGCATGTTCAGATGATACAGCCTCCTATGCCATAGCTGATCTTCATTTTTCTGAAGCATTCAATATGCTATCAAAGTTGTTGACTATTTTGGCCTGGTAGACGTTTTATTCTCTGCATCTGACCGTCAGCAACTTGTTTTTCGTCTTCTCGATCATACAACAAGTGTTGCCGTCGAACAAAACTCGAATGCCTAGGTCTGCCATCTTGGAGACAGATAGCAAATCTTTTCTGAGTGAGGGCACATAAAGTGCTCCTGGTAGCTCCGCTTGACCTGACAGTGTTTGCAGTTGTAGAGTGTCGATGCCTTTGACATTGTGTCTGCTCCCATCACCTAGAGTCACTGCTCTGTTGTTTTCGAGTTCGTGAAAGTCGATCAAGACCTTCTTGTTGCAGGTTATGTGTGATGTTGCTCTTGAATTGATGACCACATCGTAGTCGTGTTCAAAGTAGCTTGTTGAAGCTTCATCAATTATTGTGAAAGCTTCATCACCTCTTTCTGCATCCTTAGATGACTCTGCAACATTTGTCTTTTCATCTTTGTTCTTTCTTTTGCAATCGTATGCAGAATGTCCTTTCTTCTTGCAGTGCATGCAAGGTATTGCTGGATTAAACCAGCATTTGTTGGCCATATGGCCTGGTTTGTGGCAGTGATCGCAAGAAGAAGATTGCTGATTCGAGGACTTTGTCTTCTCGAATCTTGGCTTGTTTCTGTTTTTCTTCGTGAAGAGAGATTTCTCTTGATCATTGCTTCCCTCTCCTTCGTCTCTCATCAGTCTCTCATCAGTGACAAGACTGATTGCTTTGTCGAATGTCATATCTGGTAGACTCAATATGAGCATTCTTAGTGGCTAATAGGACGTCGGTAGAGATTTCATGAAGCACATCAGCTGCTGTGGTGCTGGGACCTGGTACTCCTGTCCTGATGTAGCAAGTTGAGTGAAGATCATTCTGATCTTCTCAACGTGCTGATCCAACTAGTTGTCATCCACCATATGGATTGCAGCTGATTGTGAAGGTGCATGATTGAAGCTACAGTCCTCACTTCATACTTCTGTTTTAATCTTTCCCATGCTGCATGGCTGCTTTCGCAGTCTTCAATCTGCATGAGTAGATCTTCATTTAGCCTAAAAGTCAAGTTAGTGATTGAGAGTTCGTTCCCACCCAATATTTGAATTTGGAAATAAAGAGAAGTAGAAAATTAGTCTACGTCCCAACTATAAAAGGAGACCATTTCTTTTGTATTACAGATCCATTCTTGAAGAGCTTGGCTATCACAGAAGATTATTGTAGGATGTACCTGCTTCATGCCAATCTCATTCAATAACTTATGCAACAAAACAGCCTCTTGAGTAGCAGAACTTAACGCTTCATGCTCAGCTTATGTAGAAGAAAGTGAAATGATGTCCTGCATTTTGCTAGACCATGAAAAACAACCGTTGCCAAAATTGAAAGCATAACCTGTTGTTGACTTTCTATCATCTACATTTCTTGCCCAATCAGCGTCAACATAGCCTTGCAACTTAGATAAAGTACTTTGTCTTTTATATACCAAGCCAAGTTTAGGTGTACCTTTTACCTACTTCAAAATCCTCTTCGTGGCTTTCCAATGATCCATAGTGGGTGATGACATGAATTGACTAATCAGACTTACAACATAGCAAATATCAGGATGAGTAGTTGTAAGATAAATTAAACTCCTGACTAGTTGACAAAATAATGTAGCATCAACTTGACCACTATCATCAACACAAGATAGCTTCTTACCAGTTTCGCAAGGAGTGATGGATTTCATGTTGTCTTGTGGATTAATGTAGGAGCCAACATTCAAGTGAACCAAGTAGGCTAGAAATGTGGCATAAATCTTGCATATTCTCTAACATTCTAGTTCTTGATGTTCTTGGGATGTCCAAGAATCAAAAGACTGGTTGGTTTCTTGATTCTTGGACTTCTAACATGCTATAGATTAGTTTTTGTTTCTTGTTTTATGCAAATAAACTAGTGTAGGATCTGATTTTAGTTCATTTTGCAGCAAAGTAAAAGTAGGAATTCATCATTGTTCAACTGAGCAGTAATGTAGATCATTTGTTGAACGCGTTGGCTTGTATTTTGGTTGATTATGCATGTGCATTCAGTTCAAGAGTGACCCATCCGGATGTGCTCTGACAGGCAGGACAATACTACATCGATATTCAGTCCCTTCTACCTGATTTTGGGTTGTAAACAAGAAAGAAGAACTTAACCCAGAGCCCACCGTCTCTGTTGATAGGCAGAAGAAGAAAGAAACAAAGAAGACTAGTTAACAGAAGTCAAAGACAGAGAACCTGTCAACAGGAATACCCATTGACAACAAATGGGTGTTCAGAACAAAGTTTCATGCTGATGGCACAATAACAATGCATAAGGCACATATAGTAGTGAAGGGCTATGAGCAAAGAAAAGGAATTGACTATGAAGAGACATTTGCTCCTGTGGCTAAGTGGACTACGCTATGCCTTATCGTCGTCTTAGCATCTCATTTTGGGTGGAAGATCCATCAAATGGATGTGTAATCTGCATATTTGAATGGTAACTTGGAGGAGAAAGTGTACATGGTCCAACCACAAGGATTCATTGTGAAGGGGCAAGAGCAAAAGGTATGCAAACTACACAAAGCACTCTATGGCCTCAAGCAAGCGCCACACGCACATGGTATGGATGGATTGACCATTACTTTCTTTCTCATGAGTTTGTAGGTTCAAATTCAAATCCAAATCTTTATGTTCTTATAAACGAAGATAGTGTTTCCTTGATTGTACTTCAAATGGATACATTATTATCATGGGCAATGATGAAAATCTTATTCAATCTACCAAAGCCAATCTATGCAAGCAATTTGAGATGACAGATTTAGATCTAATGCACTATTGCTTGGGAGTGGAAGTATGGCAAAATGAAAATGACATTAGAATATGTCAAAGCAAGTACATATGCGAGATATTAGAGAGATTTTGCATGACAGAGTGGGAAAACAAGAAAACTAATCCACTCTACAATCCACAACCACACACAATGAATGGAAGGGCATGATCATAGGGGCATCACTCAAGAAAACCATCATGATCAAGGAGCTCAATGGATGCATCTGACTCATGGAGGCTCTTCTTATTTCAGCATGGAGTTGATACAATTAACAAAAAACTCCTCTTCACAAAGAGGGAGTCTCTTAAATAAGCAAGAGAGCTCCTTAGGTGGCATCCTAGTGGAATTTTCACATTTCACAAATTACAAGTGGAATAACGCTCTCCACTAGAGGTCACCATCAAAAGGTGGCTCACTCTACTTTCTTTAAGAGGGGTCTACTTGCATTTATTACATTTGCCTAGAAATACTAGTTCCTACATGGTCATTCCATCTTTCGAGATTCACTATGAGGCTTACACAGTTCTTGCTTGTCATAACTACTAGTATTTCTCCGCTCTCATACTTAGCTCTCAGTCTTCGTTCGTCTCATCTTCTCAGAGACCTCCTTGGGCTAAGGTGAGAGGTGCTCTTGGTGATGAAGTAGTTGAAAATGGAAAGTGCTAAGGTAGTTAGCCCATTTTAGTTGTTTTTCTCGAATTAGTTGCTGGGTGAGAAAGTACCTAAGGCTTTGATGATCTGTTTTAACTAGGAAATCATTTCCTAGTAGATAGTGTTTCCATAAATCAAGGGCATGAATAATGGCCAAAATTTCTTTTGAGTAATAACTCCAACTTTTGAATGAACATCTCTTTGAAATTCCGACCGAAGGGAACCTTTACATCTCAACCGGACCCTTACAGTCCTAATCTCAGCCGGAGCGCTCTTTCACATCTCAACCAGAGTGTTCAGTCAAAACTCGATCGGAGCACTCCTATTTGGCACGTGTGAGAGTGCCTACTCATCAAAGGATCCACCAATAATCATCAATATGGCACATGGACCAAGTTTCCTAACTTATAGCCACTTCCCTTGATTTTAGGCAATTTTCCTAATTTATAGGGACTTGCACAAATATCTACTACAAGTTGGATCTCACCTACTACTGATGTTTTGACACATGTGAGAAATCCTTGGCACGTGTGAGATCACTCCTATCCATGTGAAATAGCTTTTCCTACCAATAAAATGATGCCAAGTGGCATATAGCTAGAAAACTAGATTTTGGCCATTTTAGCCACTAGATCTCAATTGAAATGGTATGTACAACCTATATGACTCATCTAAATGATAAATGCATTTAATTAACACGTGGGAACAGGCTCCACGCATGTGTAAACATAATATGTACATGATTTTGGCCTAGATCAAGCATGATTTTGACATTTTCACACTCCTCCTCAAAATCTAGCTTGGTAAATCTATTATACATCTATCTACAACTCCAAGTGCTAATCTTAACTTCACAAATGGATCCTTTGCCAATGGTTTGGTAAGTATATCAGCAACACAATCTGAAGATGAAACATGGATGAGCTTGGTCTCCTTTGCTTGTACCTTCTCTCTCACAAAGTGATGTGAAATCTCAATGTGCTTGGTTCGAGCATGGAAGATTCGATTGTTGGCGAGTTGTTGGGCTGCTTAATTGTCACAATAAATGCATGGAATATCTTCAGCCTTTATCATTTGAAGCTCCTCCAATAGTCTTCTTAGCCACAGGATCTCCTTTGTTGTTGTTGTCATAGCTTTATACTCGGATTCGGTTGATGAAAGTGAGATAGTATCTTGCTTTTTGGAAAGCCAAGATATGACTCCTCCACATAGGAATGTAGCAAAGGCACTTGTGGACCTTCTATCCACTTAAACACCTGCAAAATCTGACTCCGAGTACGCTCTCAAACAAAGATTAGTCCCTTGATATACTATGCCAAAGTTTCTAGTAGCCGAGATGTACCTTAACACTCTTTTGGCACTCTTCCAATGACATATTAGTGGACTTTGCATGTATTGACTCAATTTGCCAACACAAAAGCTAATATTTGGTCTAGTAATGGTCAAATAGATCAAGGAACCAATAAGTTTTCTATAGGTAGTGATTTCCTCAAAGGATGCTTCATCACTTTCCTTAGAAACTTTTACATTTAGTTCCATGGGAGTTTCAACTCCTTTACAATCTTTTATGCCAAACTTTTCTAAGATGGATCCAGCATACTTAGATTGACATATGAAAGTAAAATCATTGCATCTAGTAACTTCTATTCCAAGTATGACCTTTAGAATTCCTAGATCTACCATTTTAAACTCACTAGACAAGGAAATTTTTACATCTATAATGCCATCATGATCATTTCCTGTGAGAATTATATCATCAACATATAAAACCAAAATGATGATCTTTCCATCATTACATTTGTAGTACAATGATGGTTCATAAGAACTTACAAAAATCCAATGGAAATAAGATAAGAATGCAACCTAGAGTACCAAGCTCTAGGTGCTTGCTTGAGCCCATAAAGACTCTTCTTCAAAAAGCACACTTTGTCTTCTTCTCCATCTTTGATGAAGCCCTCGGGTTGGCACATGTAGATTTCCTCCTCCAAGAATCCATTCAAGAAAGCATTTGTCACATCAAGTTGAAAGAGCTCCCACTTGAAAGAAGTAGCAAGGCATATGATCAATCTAATGGTTACAAGCTTTGCAATAGGAGCAAAGGTTTCATCATAATCTATGCATTTGACTTGTAAAAAATCTTTTGCTACAAGTCTTGCTTTATACTTATGAATGCAACCATCTTGATTATACTTCAATCTATATATCCATTTACAAGTAAGAGGCTTCTTTCCATAAGGTAGATTAACAAGATCCCAAGTTTGATTTTCCAACAAAGCATCAAACTCTACTTGCATAGCATCCTTCCAACTTTGAGACTTAATTGCTTCTTCAAAACATGTTGGTTCTTCAAGCATAGTAGTCAAGAAAGAATAAGAGGTGTGTAGTTGAGAATCTTCCATTTGCTTTCCTTTGTCACTATAAGTAAGCCTTGATGGCTCAGCCCTCACTCTTGTTGATCTTCTTGGCATCTTTGGATCTTGAGCAAGATCCTCTTGGTCTTCAACTCCTTGAAGCTCCTCCTTGGCCATAGCATGGTCACTTATAAGATGAGAGTTGTTGTAAAGTACCTTCTCTTTGCCATTGAGAGATTCATCAAAAAGTACATCTCTACTTACAACATCTTTCTTGGTAATAGGATCAAATATCCTATATGCTTTACTATTTTCACTATAACCAACAAAGATGCCTTTAAATGAAGTAGCATCTTCCTTTTTCCTTACTTCTAAAGGAATGTGTACATAAAAAGTACATCCAAAAATTTTCAAATCACTAAGATTTGGCTTTTTGCCATACAATGCTTCATAAGGTGTGAGACCTCCAATGGCACTATTAGTCATTCTATTACATAGAAAGTTTGCACATAAAATAGCTTCTCCCCAAAATAAAATAGGAAGTGATGCATCTAATCTCAATGCTTTATCACACTCACATAGTGTTCTATTTTTCCTCTCGGCCACCCCATTTTGTTGTGGGGTGTATGTGCAAGTAAACTCTCTTCTAATGCCATTAGTTTGACAAAACTCTTTCATACTATTGGAGATGTACTCCCCTCCATTATCACATCTTAATACTTTCAAGCTAGCATTAAGTTGCTTTTCTACAAGAGTTTTGAACTTCACAAAGGTTTCAAACACTCCACTTTTCTTAGACAAGAGGTAAATCCAAGAGTATCTTGACTTATCATCAATAAAAGTGACATACATAAGAGCTCCACCATTAGATTCGTGTGAAAAAGAGTGAATATCTGAGTGAATAAGATCAAGAGGAGAGTTAGATCTTGTCAAAGATCTCTTGAAAGGTTCCTTATGAGACTTGGAGAGTCCACAAGCTTCACAAAGCTTTCCACACTTGGATATGGCTTTGGGAAGTCCAATTGCTAGCTCTTTGTTCACCATGGTCTCCATAGCTTTGTAGTTAGGATGGCCTAACCTCTTGTGCCATAGCTCCACTTGAGAGAGCTCCTCCCTTGCCATGTTAACACTTCCAACCATCACATTAGCATCCAACTTAAATAACCTTCCTTGCTTAAAGCCATTAGCAATACATTTATCATTCTTCAAGATGGAACATGCTCCATGCTTGAAATGAACATCTAATCCACTATCCATAAGTTGACCATTACTTAACAAGTTCTTTGTAATAGAAGGTACATAAAGAACATTGTCTAGATCTACTTTCTTAGATGATCCAAGACATAATGGAATGGATCCAATTCCTACAATCTCACATTCTTGATCACTTGCAGTGAAGATAAACTTCTTAGAGTTATTGTAAGAAAGTAAGGTAGAAAAGTAGTCTTTTTGGTGAGTCATGTGGGAACTAGCCCCACTATTAATCCACCATGTGTTGTGATTAGATGTTTGTGTTAAGGAAGCCATCAAAGATAAGTTGCATTCATCCTCCTCCTCAAGCACAAGGTTGCCACGGTTGTCCTTCTCTTGGGCATTCTTCTTCTTGTAACACTCGGATGCAAAGTGTCCTTTCTTACCACAAAAAAAACATTTAAGCTTCTTCTTGTCCTTCTTACTCTTGCCTTTTGAACTTGAAGCTCCATCCTTGCTCTCGACCTCCACATCTTGGGTCTTCTTGGATGGAACCTTCTTCTTCTTGCCTTTCAAAGAAAAGTTAGCTTTCTCATCACCATCAATCAAAGAAAGAGAACCAATCCTATTCTTGATATGAAGCATCCTACTATCCTCAGAAACTAGCACACTATGAAGTTTTTCAATAGTAGGAAGTTGATCTTGAATAGCAAATGTTTGAACTAGATTAGACTACTCATTTCCTAATCCATTCAAGATGATTTGAACTAGCTCATTGTCTTGAATCTTGTCACTAATGGAAGATAACTCAATATTCAAAGATTTGATCCTAAGAACATAATCTTGGGCACTTTCATTACTTCCTTTCATGCTTTGAAGTATTTGATTTCTTAGCATGAGTATTCTTAATGGTGGACCTGCGACAGTACATCAGCATTGGTACCAAAAGATATTCACAATATCTGATTTAGAGCAGCCGACCCTCTTCTTCAAGAAATATCCAGATGTTATGACAAGAGGGGGCTATAAATTGCCAGGCAAGCTAGAAGAGCTCCTCAAGCTGACATTGGCCAACCTTCTTGCCCTTCTGCATCCTCAACCATAATGGTGGAAGGCGGAGCTCATGGTAGCCCTGAGCTAATCAAGGAATATCTCATAGCTCTAGCAACAATAAGGGCTGATCTTGTGTATCATCCAATGCCTAGGAGAAGAGCATGGACGAGATTGAAGACTCCGAGCGTTGTTGGGGCCTACAATTGGCCAGTAATAAAATTTGAACATGGTTGGAAGACAACGGTCAAATTCACTAGGGCCCTCAACCGGTTCATGACCGACGCGACTAACTCTCCATATCCAATTGTACTGGAAGCCTATTGTAATGTGGAGACTCTTCTTACCGCCGCGAAGATCAATACCAGATGGGACATGTGCTTCATACAATCTCCATATGACACAAGTTTTCGCACTGACTGGATTCACCATCGCTATGCTCATCAAAATTGAAATTTTGAAGTGCTTCTCTCCCATCAAGAAATACAAGGTAAAATTGGCAAATCTGACCCAACTTCACTAATTTTAATCATAACTCTCTTAATATTGATCCAAATCATAAAAACTCAGTAGCTCTAAAGAGCTAAGAACAAGCTCTATCAGTTTATATATTTAAATCAATAATTTATAGTGATTTGGCAGGCCAAAATTTACAATAGAGCAAGTATAAAATTTTGAAAGAAGAAAGCTAGAAAAAACTAGAGCTAGAAAGCAAGATTTGTCATAACTTCTTGAATACTAATCCAAATGACCTACCACATCAATCAGATTAAAGCTAGGACAATGCTCTAAAATATTATGCAAAGAAACTAGAATAGAAACTCCAATAAAATCTGAAAATTTCAAACAAAGTGAAAGCCAAATTGTAATCACCTATTTGGATAGCTTTCGGAAAAAGTGCAATAAATTTTGTGACTCTCACCCACATTGCTTAAACATTTGTGCAAATGAAAGCTAAAAAAAAGCTCTAGAAGGAATCAGAATAAAATTAGTAACTAGAAACAAAATTATATGCCAAAAAATAGTTTGAACAGGCCTAGAAAAATATAAAGTTAGAAGTTAGCAAAAAAAAGCTACAAAAGCAATAAATTCTTCAAATGAAATGAGATTCATGTTGAATCAAATGATTACTGGATATTAAGCTCTTGATACCACAATTGTCATGTGCCATACCTCTCAATCCAAGCCAAGCAAGCTAGAATAAGGAGGCAACCACCACACCGATGTTGAAGAGAACCAAAGATGAGCGATAAGCTACCACAAAGCTCATATCCAAGTGAAGCTCAAAAGGAGATGGATTCCATAATGGAGAGTGAGGAGTACATGGATTCATGCGATGGGGCACATGAGACCTAGCAAGAACAAGATCCCAAGGCTCATATTCACAAAGGAGGAAGAGGAGATGGAGCTCCTAGTTCTCTTAATTGCAAATGAGCCAAAAGATTCCAAAAGTGATGTCCCTTGCATATTTATAGACAATTTCCTAACTTAACTAAACAGTCACATTTTTTGCATTTTTTGCGAAGCAGTGTCGCATTTTTGGAAGTGTCTGAAATGGCCGAAAAACCGAGTTAGCACAAGTGTTGCAAAACACTTAGTTGCTCAGATTGGCCCGAAGGTTGAAAGGCGACAGTGTCAGGTGTCGAGTTTTTCGCCTGTCAAAAATTGCAAAGAAAAAAACAGACTGTTGCGAAAAACATTTCAAATATACAAACTGTTGAAAAATAGTTCATCTTCTATAGGTTTCATTTGAGAGAGTAAAATTGAGAGAAGAAAGGAGGGTAGTTAGGAAGAGTAGGAGTAAGATTAAACTCCAACACTCTCTTAGGCTTACTGCAATGAATCTGAACTACAATTGAGATTTATCATATCTACTAAGGTAATGCCCCCACTATTAGACTGAATTTTCTGCATTGGGTGTCGAAGCTGACACCAAATCTTTTGTATGTCCCAAATTTGACAACAAATTTATTGTCAATCAGTAGAATTATTGATTTAGGACATAAGGTCAGAGTTTGAGATAGACTCATGTAAAATTCTTAATAAAAGCAAATGGGTCCTTGCACTCGGAAAGAGGCAAGGTTATCTCTATAGACTTTCTCATTACAATTTTATGACTATACGTGCTTTGAGCAGTTCATCCCATGATAATAAATGATTGATTTGCCATTATAGACTTGGTCACCTTAATCGTATGTCGATTGATTATATGTACAAGCATTCTTCAGCTCTTGATCTAGACTATCAGATTGTCGACCCTCTTGCTTGCCAAAGTTGATCATAGGAAAGCAGACAAGAAGGTCATTTAAGTCGAATCATGAGCATATGTCTAAAGATTTGCTGGATGTTGTGCATACTGATATATGTGGCCCGATGCAAAGACCATCATTATTTGGCGCAAAATTCTTTATTACATTTATTGATGATTATTCAAGGAGGACTGTTGTATATTTTATAAAGCACAAATCTGAAGCTTTTCAAGCAATACAAAGAGAATGCAGAGTTACTAACAGGCAAAAGAATCAAAGCTCTTAGGAGTGACAATGGCAATGAATACATCTCAAATGAATTCAAAGATTATTGTTCAACCACTGGTATCGAACATCAGTTTGTTGCTTTCTATTCTCCACAGTCGAATGGGTTGGCTGAAAGGAAGAACGGGACCTTAGTCAAGTCTGTCAAATGCCCATTTGTAATCGGGTCTATAAAAAATTGTTGCAAGGAGAGTAGTGTTTTAAAAAACAAAACAAAAAAAATATCGATGAGGGCATGACTTTGATAGTGTGTGAAACGTGTTCTCTGCATGTTGTAAAGTTTTTGATTTCTTTAAATAACGATTTGCCACAGAGTGTACAGTACGACAAAGAGGCAATAAGATGCTTGTCAATAGCTGTAGATAAAAAGTTTGCATATGATTGGATCAGAGCAACCACAAATAGTGGCAGAAGTATATCAACAAAATTGCAAGCTCAAATACCATCTTCTTTGACACAATTTGTACAGTTTGAAACAGGCCGCAAGAGCATGGTTCAATAGAATCAACTCTTATCTCATTCAATTGGGATTTGCAAACAATTCAGCTGACTGTAATGTTTATTCAAAGCATGTAGACGCCAATTCAATTCACATAGCTCTTTACGTAGATGATGCATTTATTCTGTCTAATGACACTTCTCTACTACACACTACTAAGAGTGATCTGTCAAAGGAATTTGACATGATTGATTTAGGAGCTGTTCATTCTTTGCTAGGAATTCACATTACTAGAGATAGGCTTCAGAAGAAGATCTATGTTAACCAGCAGACATATCTAAAAGGCATTTTAGAAAAATTTCATATGTCTAATTGCAAACATATAGTATTGACTAAACCTTCTTGTGCTGAGACTGATAGTGAAGTACTTGACTTAGTGAAGTACTTAACTTAGCGAAGTACCCTTATCATTCACTAATCGGATCTCTAATGTATGCAATGTTGTGTACTAGACCAGATTTAGCATACACTGTTAGCACGTTAAGTCAATTCATGTCTAATCCTAGGATCTCTCATTGGAAAGCATTGAAGAGAGTGATGAGATATATTCAGAGAAGTTTATATCACATTTTCTCTACCAGAAAATCTATCTCTGGGTTCTGTTTCTATCTAGTAGGGGGACCGATTTCCTGGAACTCAAGGAAGCAGAAATCAGTTTCGTTTTCTTCGATCGAGGTAGAGTACATTGCATCATGTCAAGCTTCAAAAGAAACTATATGGATTAGGTTGTTACTTCATGACTTACGTCACACTTAGTTCAGTGCTACCACCATTTTGTGTGACAACTTGAGCTGTATTTCACTGTCACTGAATCCCAGATTTCATGACAAATCCAAGCACATAGAAATCCAGTATCATTTCATATGGGAGAAAGTTTTCTCAGGGCAAGTGATCCTTCAATACTACTCCACAACAAAAATGGTCGCAGACATTTTCACCAAAGCGCTTCCCAGGATCAAGCATCAGAAGTTCTTCAACAGGCTGAACCTGACGAAGATACCAAGGCACCAACCGTGACCTTAAGGGGGACGATTGGAAATTAAGCCCACAGTTGTCTCCTTGGGTGAATCACTAATTTCTATTTCATGATTCTTTCTGCATGTTTATTAATCGTTGATCTAGGATCATGTTGGAAAGAGATATTTAAAAGCTAGGTCTAAAAGAATCAAATAAAAATAATTCGAACAACAAGAAAGAAAACTTATCGTGCACAATAGAATAAACTATCTTCCTCTTTCTTCATGCATGACTACGCCTATCAATTTTGAACAAAACAATAGTGATAAAAATTATGTTTGATCTTATAGTAACTAACTTTGAACTCATTAGTACTATAGTGATTACGTAGCCAAATATTTAAGCATTGAATTATCAGACAAATAATCTGTCGCGAAGAATTACAGAAACGTATAAATTCTAAGACAAGCTGAACACAATAAAAGATAGTATCGATTCAGTATGAAATGAAACAAAAGTAAATGAGTACAACACATTTGTGGATCGAAGCCGCGTACTCTAAGCTATTTCTGAATGACTAAATAAAAGTCTGAATTAAGCGCAACTACTGATAAGCAGTAAGCGCAATAGCAATCTCTAATCAACTCTAAAGAACTAAGCTAGAATGCTCAAGAGTGTTTAAGCTCGCAGGCTTGAGAGAGAGCTAACTATTCAATACTTGATCTCTGATAATTCTGATCATTCTAATGATGAAATATGAACAGCTATTTATACTAAGCAATTAGGTCGTCAAATGCGGCTACCAGTTGGCTGGAGTCTGCTGACATTCATCCGGTTCTTCTTAAAAGTTGCCTGCTGATAAGCGGTGACTTTGGCATGTCTGTTTAAATGAACATAATTGTCACTCTATAGAAATGAATGTGAAACTGTCATCAGAAAAAATGATAGTGTTGCAAAAAGACGACAATGTCACAAAATGACGAAGCACTATGCTTCAAGCTAAAATGGCTGTGCTCATTTTAGTCACCTATTCAAATGCAGATTCCCTTCAATTATATGTGAGCTATTGTCTCCAAAATGAACATATCTCTTAGTGTTGTAGGCCAAATAATCTGAAAACCATTCTTGACGACTCGTCATATGTTGTGTCATTCCAGAATCGAGGAACCATTCCTCGGATTGATCTACATGGTGATAGTTCACCATGAAGGCTTCATGCTCGTCGTCGACTTTGACATTTTGCTCTATGTTGATAGCTGCATTGGCTTGTTGGTCTTGTTGTTTTCTTTTGTTGTTGTTAAACTTAAAAATTCGACAGTCTTGGATCTTGTTATTTGTCCTTTTGTAGTACTTGCAAAAGAATTTTTTCTGAGCAGGTTGTTGGTTCTGAGATTGACCTTTCTTATTTGACTGCTCCTGATTGATGTCATTCTTCTTGGAAACTTTCTTCTTATGTTGCTTCTCGTTCTTCTTCTTGGAAAACAGGGCTTGAGATTCATTGATGGAGGACGAGGACGCTCCATTCCTACGAGTTTCCTCCTACATCAGCATAGGTATGACTCTAGATAAAGTTATTTCTGAATGAGTGCAAATCATCATCACCCAGTTTTTATAAGAAGATGACAGACTAGACAATAAAGTCATTACAACATCAAAATCTTCAATTGCTGAATCTATGACTGCCATCTGCTCTAGTAGAATCTTGAAATGATTTATGTGAATCTGAACAGAATCACCTTTTGACATTCTGAGGGAGAAGAACTTCTTTCTCAAATGCAGCTTTGAAGTGACATCTCTCACTTCATAGAGCATGCTTAATATGTCCCAAGCTTCTCTTGAAGATTTAGCTTGTCTGATATGGCCAAGGCAAAAGCCTTGCCATCCTTGAGCTTCCATTTGGACATGGCTTGCTCATCGACATTGGGAAGTAGTTTGACTCCACGACTATCCCCCATAGTTCTTTGGCCATCAAGACTACCTTCATCTTAAACTTCCAAAGGTGGTAATTCAAACTATCTAATCTATCTACCATTACAACAGACTATGATTGTGAATCCATTTGAAAGTCAAAGAATTAAGCAGATAGTAGATTATATGACTGGAAACAATTATAATTTGTGTCAAATAGTAGAGACTATAGGAACTATGGCTCTGATACCATGTTGAAAATTGGAGCAATGGTCCCACAGTTCTTTGGCTAAAAGTATAACCCTCATCTTGAATTTTCAGAGATGGTAGTTATCTCCATCGAGTTTGTCAATGAGAGATGAACTGGATGACGGATTCATTCTAGTTGGACTAGATCGTCTGTAGAAACAACGATTGTTTGCATACTGTTGACTGTGCGTTTGCTAGAAAGAGGTCTTGATAGAAACAAGACTGATAGTCCACAGAAAAAATGTAGATTACTAAAATGCTTGTTTTGATATCATGTCGTAAAACGGTGGTCGTGAGCGCAGCGGAGGCTCGATTGCTCAAGACATAGGCGTGTAGGAACGAAAATGCAATAGTTATAGTCATAAGAAATATATACAAGCAAGTATCAAGTATCAAAGAGAGATCCGTAGAGATCTAAGAAGTCCGCTCGTGAGAGACAGTTTTTCTCTCACGTCGATGCGTTGTGTGGGTTTGGTCACGCAGTGCATTGAAGAAAGAAGATCAACAAATGATGTTGTAGTTGTTAAGCATAAGTCATTCTAAGTTGTTTGATTTCGAATGTTTTATTATTTGCTTGTTGTTTGTGTATCCAATTTAGTTGTTCTTATTTATTCCGCACTCTAGTTCAATCTTGTTGAATGCTAAAATAATTTAAAACATAGGTCAGCAGTGTCTGTCTACACTCACTCTAGAGGTTTGTAGGTCTGATATAGCTGGTAGTGTCCCCCCCAGCAGTCAGCCTTGAATTCCATCCAGGCTAAAACTCTCTAACTCTCAACAGTGATATCAGAACGAGCGTTCTTCGTGTCGTTTCTGATTCCACAACTTCCAACATGAATAAAGTACAATGCATGGTTGTATTTGTGAACAGAGCGCACGACACGTATATGTGTATATGTGAACAAAACGAAGATACACAATGACGTAAATACAAAAAAAGTTTCAAGATTTGTTATAGTTTCTAAAGTTATAGCTATTTATTTAGATTTTTATATTTGAATAATATATGCAGAGCAATTTTTCTTAAATTTTATGTCACATTTTTGAAGTTTTTTTTACTAAGGTTAAATTTTTTAAGGCTTTTATAGATTTTTTTTTTGGGATTTTATCTTTGTTTCTAAGAAGTTTGTACATAACTCTGCCCCCCCACCCACAATGCTTCTTCACTTTGTTTTTTGAAAATTTTAAGCTTTCTTACCTCAAAGCTTTCAAATTGTTTCGAATTTTCTAGCTCTTAAATTATATTATATTTTCTTAATCTCATCATCAAACTTTTTTTCATACCTTTTTTAGATATTTATTTTTAAGTAAAATGGAAGAGCCCACCCGCCGCGGCGGGTGGGCTCTCCCTCTTTGGTTTTTTTTAATTGAAATATATATATATATATATATATATATATATATATATATATATTCACATGTAATAAGATATAGGCTTATAAGATGTCAAAAAATCATACTCACAGAAAGATGCTGAATCGAAGCATATAGTAGATCGTTGGAAAGCTAATTTTGCTACGAAAATTCATGCACAGTTACTGCTTACCTGAAACATATAACCAAAACAAGAAATGCAGCAAAATGACACTTATTACCTAAAAATACGGAGCACACACAGGAAATGCAAGGTCGCTCATTGTATTTATAAAACTGTTGTATTTATAAAACTGCTCGAGTAAATTCGAAGGATACATAAAACTTTTCGAGCCTACCCTGTGACATCAACCTAAAAGGCAAACAAAGCTGGAACATCCATCCGTACATATACATAGACTATGTACATAAAAACAACAACAGAAGGTCACTATTCGAAGCTAGTTTTCATATCGATGACGTCATGATCGAGAGGGATATATATAGTTTCTTCATTAGCGGGTGGTGAGAGAGGCATCTCTGATGTGGATATATCAGTCGACGTGTTTACATTAGGATATGTACTGTGGATGTTATGATCAATGCTTCGTGTTCTTGCTCCAAAGTATCATCCACGTGCATGTTATCTTGCAAAGAAGATGTTATGAACATCTTCCAACATTATCAAGCCAGAAACCAATATCGCTCGCCACGCTGATGCTGCTCCATACCAAGACCTTTTGAAGGTGTAACCCAAGCTGCAGAAGGAATATATTTTGTGGTTCTTAACATTGACAACAGACAAGCTACGAAAGATTGACCCAAAAAGCGTTTTCCATAGAACAGGTTGTACATGAACGCCCTTTCAAACACATTGCACAGAGTCAAGCAGACTCTGTTCTTCACTTCAAAAAACCCTAGCTTCGCATAAAGCTCTTTCCCAAGCTTGAAATCCTCAGTTTTAACATTGTGCAATGCAACCTGGAAATGAGACTTTCCAAAATCCTTCAAACAATAGCCTACCATACCATGGAATGTATGGAAACCCTTCTATGTGAGTGTCTTGCACATGACCAGAGCTCCTGCTGGTGCTTGCACATGCCAACCCAACTGATGCTTAATCTGCAAGTTCACACGGTAGCAAGCGAATGTCAATGTCCCCCGCTCCATAGCCAACGGTGATGCTAAGTTCCAGATACTTCATGTTTGGCAAATTGACCTTCTTCACCTTCGATGGTGGCCTCCCATGCCCACGACCTGGATGTTTGGATGTGCTTCCGGCGTCCATATGTATATTCTGCATTCAGGACAAACAAAAAGTTTTGACAGAGCAGTGCAGATGAGAGACAAAGAATACAACATACATAGACAGAGAAGAAACACAAGGAGAGAGAGAGAGAGAGAGAGAGAGAGAGAGAGAGAGAGAGAGAGAGAGAGAGAGAGAGAGAGAGAGAGAGAGAGAGAGAGAGAGAGAGAGAGAGAGAGAGAGAGAGAGAGAGAGAGAGAGAGAGAGAGAGAGAGAGAGAGAGAGAGAGAGAGAGAGAGAGAGTTCGCCCTCTCAACCGCATCAATGCCCAAGAAACAGATGGTGTTGATGGACTTTTCATTCAAAGCAATGTCAGTTTTCCTGATTGTTTCCGTAGTGGCTGCGGTAGCGATTCTCAACGGTCTCTGAGACTTGGCCCAGGCTTTGCCATAGCCACAGGCATGAGAGGCAACACCAGCAGGAGGCTTTGGATGCCAAACGAAGGCTCGAGAAGCTCCCCAAGGATCGTGAATGTGGGCAGAGGATTTCAGACTGGCCCAGCTATGGCGCAGGAGCACAGGATCTTGACCGAGGAGCTCACTGCATTGCATTGCACTTGAGAGGGAGGAAAGGAGAGATGGATCTCGGAGAGGGAGGAGCTCACTGCATTGCATTGCACTTGAGAGGGAGGAAAGGAGAGATGGATCTTGGAGAGGGAGGGACGGAGAGACAAATAGGGAGAGAGACAAAGAGAGGGAGGGAGAGGGGAAAGAGGCCTTTGAATTTTGAATTGGGGAGGTGGGGCCAAGTGGAGGTGCACTATGCATGCATGGGGAGGGGCTAATACATGGGGAGGGGACAATACATGCATCCTCTCCCCAAGATTTTTAGTTAGAAAAAGTGTATGCATGGGTGAGGGGAGGAGCATGCATGGTGCACCCATACAGATTGCAAAATTGTACATAAGTTTAAATATATATATACGCACACGCACACACATATACATATGTATATGTATATGTGAGTCATATATATATTATGTATACCTTGAGAGCCTAAAAAGTACTTAAATAAATTTAAAACATACTAGCAAAAGTATTTTAAAGTTTACCTTTTAGCGTTCACTTGTTTAATTTAAAAAAATGCAATGCGTGAGCTTCATGAGCTTACAAAGGGTGGCTCCAAGATTTAATTATAAGAAACGAATGTTGAGGAGAACCTCCTTTATAGAGTTTCGATGACCATTGTCCAGGTCATCAATCCATTTGAAACATTTTGTTTTGCCTCCTTAGTGTTACAAGTTAGCAATCCGGTTTTATACTTTTCTCTATTTTAACTTGTTCCTCGTGTTACAACTCATCAATCCTAGTGACAAAGATCTATTTTGTATTTTGTCTTTTCTATGTCATCAATCCATTTTCAAACTTCGATTCAATTTATACTTCATTTTCTTGGATTGATGACATGGCAAGTCTCTAGATATACGCTGCTTATTTTGCTCTATTTATATTTTTAGATTGTAGTAATCTCTGAATTCTTCTCAACTAACTTAGCCTACAACGAGAATGGAATTTTGTTTGAGTAGGGGGCTAAAAAAAACCAAAAATCATATATGTATATAGTAAACATGTTGAGATGTAATGGCGACCAGAAACATGATTCTTGACGGATTTGACGTCTCGAACTGCTCCTTTAGCACATCCCATGCCTGTCTAGGTGTAACAGCATCACAAATGTGGGTAATGATGTGATCCTTCACTGACAAGTTAATGAAGGTCAAAGCTTTCCTCATTTTTTTGTCGAACACCTTGATATCCGCTTCATTTGGCGGCCTTCTCTCATCACCTGTGACGACTTCCCACACATCTTTCTCCATCAGTATGTTTTTCATTTTGAATTTCCACATAACATAGTTGGAATCCCGTCCAATTTGCTACTTTCACTCAAAATGGACTCTCCCATGTTTGTCATCGCAAAACTGCTTGAACCTTCTACCGTAGGCTAAAAGCAATATGCCGAGGTCAACTGTGATGTCAGAAGTTGAAAATAATGACCTGCACTTTTCCCCTTACCAAGCCACTCATCGCTTTTCTACCAAATTGAAAGCCAAATTGGCGTCGCCTTCCAAAGTGCACTAAGTCGTCAACTCCCAACTACGTGCCCAATGAAATGGTGAAATTTATTTTGGCACACACTTTCTCCACTGCATCACTCTGTTTTGTTGTACCGTACTTGCAGGTACAGTCCGGGTGCCCTTTGTTTGGAGATTATAGCCCGTTTGGGTCAAAACGGACAAAGGACCCAAAAATAGGGACTTTTCTAGTTTTTGAACTGTTTCTTCAGAGTGAAGAAACTTCACCTTTCATGAACTTGGAACCCAACTCAACGTTCACTTTGAAATTTTTTAATGAAGTTGCAACGCACTTTGCACTTCAGTTCTTCAGGGCCCAATTTAACTTTCATCCAATGGTTCTTTCAATTTAGCGGCCCTTCTTGTACACGATCCCCACCGTGGATTCACGACCTCCTGGATCCGACAGTTCTGAGTGCTTTTGTGCATTGATGGAAGCCCTTCCAACCGCTGGCCACTTCAAGATGCTACTGGTCTGGCCTGACTGGCTGCACGCGACAACTCTCCTCCTCCCTGTCTATGGCCGCGCCTTCCCAAGCTGATCTTTGCCAAATCAAACTCATTTTTGGATTGATTTGAGCGCGATCTGAGTCTCGGACCAGGGTCGCCCTACTGATTCCAAGTCTACAGAGTGTTCAAACGTGGAATTTTGTGGAGAAACAGTGATTTTAGCTCAACTTGACAAAGTGGCTTTTTTTTTCACCTTTTACCACAAATCTGCTAGGTTATCAGTTTGTAGACAAATCTCTCATACAAAGCTTGAAATCTCTCCATGGATAATTGATAATATAATTAGCTTCCTTCCTATCCTTACGACATCCAAAATGGTGCATAAATAGCGAAGAAATAACCAGTTGTTTGTAGAAAACTGTAACCCCAAACCGGTTTCACTTTTCAACTGGCTTCAAAATTGTCAATTTTTCACCAAATTTTTCCCTGTAGGATACTACCTTGTTCGTTTGGCCCTCTGTGTGTCCTCGGTAGTATCAGACGTAGTTTCCATTTCCTTGGCATATACAACATCCTTCATCTATCTCTATAGGAAATCGGTTTCTCTCTTGATAGGTCATTTTTGGCTATACAGTTTTGGTATTTCTCATGATTCTCCACACCAGGGTAGCTTGACAACATGGTATTGTCGACATTGTCAATTTGAATGAGCAATTGATCAAAGGAAGGCAAGACTAGTAGCACGAGGATTCACTCAGATCTCCAACGTCGACTACAGCGAGTCTTTCAGTCCAATAGTCAAGCATTTGTTGATCCGAGCACTCCTGTCTTATGCTGCAGTTGTCAACCTTGAAAAACATCAACTTGATGTGCAAACAACGTATCTGAATGGAGCTATACAAGAAGACATCTACATGATTTAGCCCAAAGGATACGTTTTGGCCTCATCAAACAAGGATTCAAACCAAGCACTGTTGATTGCAACATCTATTCCAAGCCATTTGTGTAATTTGCCTGATCATGAGACTGCTTTTTGCAACTTTAACCCTCGGATAATTCAGCAAAGATATTCCCAAATGGGATATCGAGAACCACAGTATGGAGGAAATCCAGCAGCTAGACCTCGACAATCTGCTCTTGGGTACCCGGAACATTTAGCCTTACCTGCCCCACCAAAACACTTTGCTCCTCCTGCCAATTTGATGGAACCAGGACCTTATGGAAGTGTTGAGCAATGGAACTATGGTACTATTCAAGAAGGTGGATCTTTAGAATAGTACACTATTTATGCTTTCGCTCAACAACAAGCCTCTAGAAATTGGACTAGAGCACCACTTGGATGCTTTGCATGCGGAAAAAATCACAAAGTTGCAGAATGTCCAAATAAAGGAGAATTCGTACCATTTTGTCGTGACTTTGGTTATGGGCATTGCTATAAAGACTATCCAGCAAGACTGAAGCCACCAATAGCTACAGCACCTGAAAATTTGATAACAATCAAGCGAAGACCGATAGCTCAGAATAAACCAAGTGCACCCTTGATGGTGGTCACCAGAGCACAAAAGCAAAAAGAATCAGTCGTGGATCCAGTACTTGCTGATTCTATACCATTGAACGATACACCAATAGCATCGGGAGTCTATCCAAATCCTCATGTGGAAAAACGAAGATATTAGGATATGAGGCAGTGGATTAAACATCTGCAAGAAGAAGAGGAGCTTAATGCTGCTAAAGCAACAACAAAAGTTCGTTCTTCACCATTGCAGCCACCAAGAAATTCACGTATAGATATGAATGATCAGTTGCATCATCATGCAGAACCCTTCAAGATGACTAAACCGAAAGCTCCACAAACAGAACTGCTCATGAACATTTTGTCTAGTAAGATCAATATTTCATTGGGAGAGTTCCTGAAGTTGGTGCCAAAAGAAAAAGAAGTCTTAGCACAAAATTTAGCTCAGGAAGAACCAGAAGCCATCAGGAGCCACTTTTTTGTGCTGGATTTAAAGAATCTAACGATGTACTCCATGTTGGAGCCGCTTGGGAAAGTGAACAAAAGAATATCACTCACCGATACATCATAGGGAATTTCCTAAGGAAGCAGCTGTGATAGATGGCGGTTCAGGAGTTAACCTAATTTCTACAAAGCTATGTGCAAAATGGGGCCTTACCAAGATTAAGCCTACTACTTTTGCCATTAAGCTAGCTGATCAAATGATAGTTCGTCCGTGAGGAATGGTTGAAGATATACCTATCAGAATTGCGAGAGTACAGTTCGTCATTACTTTCGTAGTAATGGACTTACCAGAAGTGCCAATTGTCTACCGAGTTCTACTGGGACGTCCATGGTTATGAGTTGCGCAAGTAATTCATAATTGGGGTACTAGAAAAAATCACTTTTGAAAATCGTGAACGTGCAGTTAAAGTTGATCCTACAACTTGGACTATCAAACCAGTGGTTCAAAAAGATGATGATTATTCGTCAACAACGGATCATACTTGTGACCTTCCAGAGAAAAGATTGGGAGTTCATTATGATTCTCAAACGGATACTGTCAATTGGAATGAAGCTCTTGCAACGATTGATTGTACAGCAGGATATATGTGTCAACAATATATCAATAAGATTTGAACGAGATTTCCTTATTAGATCAAATTTTGGATACACCAATCACGTTTCCACTGAATGTGTTGAATGTAGCCTGGATATCAATGGGACCTATACCAGATCCGATTGAAGATGATCTCATACCTGTGAGTCATGTCTTGACTTATGATAACAATGCAGAACTTACGGATGAGCAGATTCTCAATCATATGGATCCGACCAGATTTGGAGTACGTATTGTTCCTGATGGACCAACAATAACACCGTCTAAAGCAGTTATATTGAAGAAAGATAGGATCACAGGATCGACGATGAAGAAACAAGCTAAGCAACATTATAATACGGTCCTGAAATGGGAAAATCCTCCTCAAAAGATTGATTCAAAGAATGTACCACCCTTATTGGATAAAGGCAAAGAAAAGGTTGAGGATGATTCTACAAGTCAGAATTCTAGCAAGACATCATTGTCTCGGAAGTCATCACCTCCATGATCAATTCTTGCTAAGAAGGCTAAGCAAAGATCCAAGACAAGTCCTTTCAAAAAGGAACAAACAGATATAGTCCAGCATGATATGCCCGAGCATTTTAAACGTGAACCTAAAGCACATCGTGAACCTGAAGAACACATGCCAGAATCGAAAGAGGTTTACAATGTCCCAGCTAGGACATAGCCAACGAATCTTGCTGAGCCAGGAGAACCGAAAAAGATTGTACAAGCTGGATCACAACTTACTCCTGAACAATATCAAGCACTCCTCCGCATGTTACTTATTAAGTATCAAGTTTGTTTTGCATGGACTTATTAAGATCTAAAGGGTATTCTGACATCAGTGATTGAACATACCATTCCTTTAGTACCTGATGCAGTTCCAAAGGTTACAAAGTTCTATCGCTGTAATCCTAATGTCGCGGACCTAATAAAGAAAAAACTTCAAAGTTTGCTTGACGCCGATTTCATTTATGAGATTGAGCATACCAAATGGATCTCACTGATTGTCATTGTTCCTAAGAAGAATGAGAAATTGCGAATCTGTGTGAATCTCAAAGCGTTGAATAAAGTGATGCGAAAGGATCACTTTTCATTACCTTTTACTGAAGCATTCTGGATCGCCTTGCTGGAGCAGAAGCTTATAGTCTCTTGGATGGATTTAGTGGTTACAACCAGGTTAAGATTGCACCTGCCAATCGCCACAAAATCGCTTTTGCAACAGAATGGGACACCTATGCTTACAAAGTAATGTTGTTTGGACTTTGTAATGCACCAAGTTTGTTCCAAAGAGTAATGCAATTTTCTTTTAAAGATTATCTACAAAAATTCCTTGAAATTTACTTGGATGACTTGGGAATCCATAGTACAGAAACAGACCACCTGGATCGATTAGAGAAAGTATTTGAATGTAACTCAATCTTGATCCATATCTTCCAGTCGTGCCTTTTGCCAGCCGCTTATTATCTTCTTTGCGGATTTGGCACAACCTATATACAAATTGACTATTGTTCCTATTTGGATAGTAGAGGCATTAGAAGACTTTGAAAAGTTAAAAAAAGCATTAACTTCAGCACCAATACTACATTTTTCATATTGGACGATAGAATTTCATGTTCATACGGATGTCTCAAAATACGCCATTGGATCAGTTTTGACACAGCTAGGTGATTATAAGAAGGATTATCCTATACGATTTGCAAGCAGACAGCTTACAAATCCGGAGAAGAATTATTCAACAACAGAACGTGAAGCGTTAGCCATGATTTTTTCCATCCGAAAAGTTCGTCACTACCTCATGGAAATGCACTTTGTATTTTATACAGATTATCAACCGTTACTTTACTTGGTAAACAAGACGTGCAATATTGGACATATTGCAAGATGGTTATTGTTATTGACTGAATTTGACTTTTAAATTGTGGTTCGAAAGGGGAAGCAACATTATCTAGCTAATCATGTTTCACGAATCGAATCCGCACCAGTTAACACTGAAGTGGATTATGAGCTACTAGATGTTGCATTGTTCTATGTTGAAGCAGTACATGAGTGGGCAGCGGATATTGTTGAGTACCTGATGCTAGGACAACCGAATGACTCCTTGACAAAAGTACAGAAGAGACAATTGATTCATAAGGCTCAACCTTATTAATTGATTGCAGGACAATTGTATCATCATGGATCAGACAATATTCTACGAAGATGTGCTTTACTGCATGAAGTACCCGATTTAATCATGTTTTCACATGATGGCATGGGCGGAGGACACTTTCTCTACAGATATTATTGTTCGCAAACTTTTGCAATCAGGTTGGTGGCCTACGCTTCATAAGGACACATAAAATTTTATTCAGACATGTGATGTTTGCCAGCGAGCACGACAACCTACTCGACAGAATTATGAACTCTTGCATCCAGTTTTATCGCAAACATTGTTTGAAAAATGGGGACTAGATTATGTTGGTCCTATTCATCCTGCCATGCAAGGATCTCAGGCCCGATACATTATTGTAGCAACTGATTATATGACTAAGTGGGTTGAAGCCAAAGCTGTCAAAGTTGCTGATGCAAAATCTATGGCCAAGTTTTTGTATGAAAATATTATAATCAGATTTGGATGTCCGATCGAGATTGTCATTGACTGAGGTACACACTTTGTTAATCAAACAATAAAGTATTTACTAGAAGATTTTTTTTGTGATACACAGATTTAGCACTCCCTACTATCTCAGAGGGAATGGCCAAGCTGAATCTTTCAATAAGATTCTCTGCATCATTATGACAAAGACAATTGAAGCGAGTCGGTCTGATTGGGAACATAAACTGTATGCAACGTTATGGGCATTCAGAACCGCTTACAAAAATAGTACAAAACAAACACCTTTTCAACTGGTTTATGGTCAAGATGCTATCATGCCGATTAAATTTTTAATCCCATCTTTACGCATAGCAGCATCTTCATCGAAACATTTGAGAGTATTTGGATGCATTGCCTATCCTCGTATCAAAAAGGACAAAAGAAAGAAACTAGATGAGCATTCTTTCAAAACTATTTTTGTTGTTGTTGTTCTTCTATTGGAATGTATTGACTGTACAATATTGAAACCTGCAAAGGTTTTACTAACAAGGATGCAACTTTTATTGAAGATCAGTTTACTGATTTGAAGGGCAAGGACCAGTTGCAGTCTATAAATTCTACCCTTACAATTTTACACATTATTAGAAGGCCTCTTTATTGAAAATACATCTCAAGTTTGAGATGGCCCAAATTACTAGCTCCAACATGGTTTTCCATCTTTTGGGGCTCACAAAATATGCAATTTAGCCTAGCACTATATATTCTCATGCTCTTAGACTCAACTCTCAACATCGTCTCCACTGGAAGCCCTTTTGAGTGATGAGACACTGCATCGACACCTCAGGGGCATGGCATCAACTAACATTATCCTCTCCCTATGGTGTTGCAGGTCCCACTACACTGCCTCAACTTTGATGCTTGGTACTTGGAAAGGCATGGATCAGCGTTTTCTTGTGTAAAACCAAGAACTTATTGTCACTATTGTCGCACTTCTCGGCAACAACTTCAACATCTGCAACAACTTGTCAAGATAGCCCTTACGTAGATGAGCACCTCTTGTTTATCTTTATTGGCCTTCTTTTTGTCAAGAGACTTCTCGTAGCCTATCTTCCTATCGGTGGCTTCAAATGTGATGAATTTCATTTTTATGCCCAACGAAATAGGTCCTAGATATGGTCTAATTTTTGGTAGAAACTTGTTCATATACCAAATCTCAATCATTTGTACTACGTATTGTCCTCTAAAAATCTTCGGACTCTTTTTGATCATCAAATTGGTTTTGGATCTTTTCTTTGGATTTCTCAGACAATTTTCTCGAAGGTCTTGTCAAATAATCATCATGAGCAGTGGCAAGTATTTTTTGGTTTGAACCCTCAAGCCTCGGTCTGTGAAGGTGTCACTCTTACTCCCTGGAAGTGATGAGGAAAGTCCCTTTGAGAGCTACACAATCTCGTCAAGTGGTGAAGGAGGTGAAATTAGTTGACGAGTGATGGGTGGTGGGGTAGTGATGGGGTTATAAGTTGCTATGGGTGAAATAAATTGTTTCAAAAAGTTGTCATTGGATCTAAAAGAAGATGTGGTAGGTATGGTGTTAGAGGTGGAGGTGGTTGAATAAGTAGAAGGAAAAAATGAGGGTGGATAGGATAAAAATTGTTCAAAAAAGAGAGAGGGTGAGTGGGACAACTGGGTGTAAGTGGAGGAACCCATGGCAGGATATGGAGAGATTCAGTTGTGGAATCTTGAATTGGCATGCCAAGTCCAACACCATGCTGGTTGATAGATTAGCTCTGTTCAGGTGCTCCAGCATCATCATTTTCAATTTTGATATGCCTACATCAAGTCTACATGATGTATTCCAAATGAGGTCCAACTATTTTTTTGATTGGAGGAGTTCCTCTTGGAACTTATCGACACTTTCTCAAAGTGCTGACAGCTTCTTATTGCTTTCTTTCTAGACATTCCTCTTCAGGGCTTCATGCTGCTTTATTAGAGCCACATACTTTTCCATTTTTATTGCAGCACCTGAAGGGACTAGAATATTAATGTCCTCTAGTCATATGGGTTGCTTGACTGCAGTCATCACATCAGTTAGTTCCTTATTCTCATGAGTTAAGAGATTCATCTGATGTTTGAGCTAGTCTTGCACTTGTTGTAGATATTGGAGCTGAGTTGAGAACTTGGCTTGCTCCTCTTTCTCTTGGCCTTCCCTTTATGCACTCCATTCATGGTTGTCTGCAACTCTGCGTCTCTTTGCTGCAGCTTCTGCTTTGTCGACTTGAGTAGTTCTCCTTGTTGTACTAGCTGGTCCACCAACCAATGAAGGTGGTATGAGGTCTCAACATGCCTTTTCAGAGATTCCTTGTCTCTTTTGGATAGGTTATCATAAGTCGGGAGGGTTGGTGAAACTCGGTGTGTAAATGGTGGTAGGTTGGAATACAAAACTGGAGAATGGAGAAATGAATGGGTAATGGAGTGGTTAGTTGTGTATTCACAAAGGTAGTGGAGGTGGTGGGAATTGTAATAATGGGGGCAAGAGAGGTGGTAATGGAGGTTGTGGTATTAACAGTGGTGGTAGTGGTGGGAGTGGAGGTTAGTGTCGAGACTTGTGCAACTTTCTCGAGACACTTTCTCCACCTCCTCCTCCACAACGTCGCCTTCATCGAAGTAATCAAGGGTGTTTATATCGATGAACCTTTTTTTCAAAGAAGAGGCATCTTCTACCTGATCCTCGGCCTTCAGGCTCTCCCCAGGCTTGATCTGGTTGAACATCATCTGTGGCTTGTGCCACTTGAACATTGTCTTCTTCCTTTGCTTCTTGAGTGGGGTTAGCTACAAGTGTATCTTCTGCCTGTGTGGATACAAGCAGCTCCCTTTCTCCTTCCCTTGAATTTGTTGCCTATGGTTGGTGTTGGATTGCCACCACAGAATCAACTATTTGTTGTACATGAGGGGGTGATGTCAATGTTTGGATGGACCCTATTGGTGATTGGGACTTGGATCTAGCAGGAGGTGATTGCACTCGTGGTGATTGTGCATGCTGAGTATCCATCAGTTGTAGTTGTTGTGAGGAAGTAGCAAGTGATGTTATTGTGGTCCTAGATTGTCTGGTCTACAATATGACTTCCTCTTCACTACTAGAGTCCACAGTTTTATATCCATCCATTCTTATTTTCTTCCTAGGCACCAATTTGATTGTATTTGATGGTGGTGTGCTTGTGATTGAAACTCTGGTCAGACAATTCTTTAGCCTTGATATTGTCGTATGAGATCTACCATAAATTCACCTCTAAGATTGTCTTAAAACTCATTGGTTATTTGATTTCCTGTGTGATTGAATAATCAATTTCTTGGAACTTGATTGTGATGTTAACTTTTGGAATCACTGTTACATTTCTTTGACGTATATTTAGACTTACACATCCTAAAGCTTGCTTTGTGTTGTTGTAAATCAATGCTTTGAACTTTGCATACGAATACTCAACATAGTAGTCAATCGTTCCTATGAATGAGCACTCTCCGTTGTTGAGGATAGATTGTCGGACTTCATTTGGAATGCATTGAGAAATTTGCATCTTATTGTGCCTTGGTTTATCTGATGCAACAGTCTGACAAACTTTATTAGGAGCACATACCGATATATTAGGCTGGCCGATAAGTCGGATACCTAATAAGAAATGCATCATGCTCAATATGAGATTGTCAGCATCAATATCTTTTACTTTTGATTGTCTTGAACCATGACTAACCGATGATACTAGTCGCCGATACTCTTAAATGTCTAATGTATGGTGTTTTGGAAAAAACTTGGGTAGATATATACATAGAAAAACATTGTGAAAAAGAGTAGTTCAGAACAGAATATATAGTATGGTGGATGAGGTTAAAAAAAAAAAATTGACAAAAATGAAAGATAAAAATAACCCAGAAGTACATTTTACACAGGAGTTACCATAAAGGTATTCTCATATTACTCTTGTATTCGGCTACCATTGACCAATGTATCTAGGGCTATGCCTTCTGATGTTTCTAACTGCACTACACCATTCGTAAAGATTTTATTTACAATGTATGGGCCTTGGCTGCAGAATTTCAACTTTCCAAGATGGACTTTTGTTGATAGAACCCCTGCTCCAGAGGATCTATTTACTATTGTTTCTCTTTCCTTGCTACTTCTTCAAGAATCGCTGTTATCATGCTTCATGGCAGTCGTTAGATGGTTTCTTGATTTTACGATGCCAACCCAGGCAGAAGGAAACAAAGTTTCATTGTAGTATATTTCTTTGTCCTGCCTATCATAGGACAACTCAGAGTCAACAGTAAATCGTAAACAGTAACAAGTTTATCATTGGTTTCTAACACTCTCCCTCAATGACAAAATTACATTCTTTTATTCCTAATAAAGTACGAAGCTTTTCAAATTTAATCTACCTAATGACTTAGTAAAAACTATCTGCCATTTGATCTTCAGATTAACAAAAAACAAGATCCATGGTTCCATCAAGTATTTTCTCTCAAACAAAGTGATAATGTATTTCAATGTGCTTGGTTCGAGCATGTAGAACTGGATTTTTGGCAAGGTGAATGTAGCTTTGGTTGTCACAAGAAATCATAGTCGCATCCACCTGTGGTTGACCTAAATCAACAAGAAATCTTCATAGCCATACCACTTCCTGTGTAGCATTGTTGAGTGCACGATATTCAGCTTCCGTTGAAGATAAGGCTACGGGGTGCTTTTTGCTGCTCCATGAAACTGTAGCTGTACCATAACTGAATGTATGACCACTGGTAGATCTTCTATCATCAATATTACCTGCCCAATCAACATTTATGTAACCTACCAACAATGGCGCTTCAGGCTTATCATACTTCAAACCAAAATTCAACATCCCTTGAATGTACCTAAGAATATGTTTAGCAGACTTCCAATAGTGTGCTTGACTAGGATTTTGCATAAATTGACTAACAACACCAACATCATAAGAAATATCAGGTCGTGTGTGTGTCAAATAGATCAAACTACCCACCAGCTACCTGTACAAGTAAGCATCTACTTTCTCAGATTCATCATATGCAGTTTGCTTCATGTTGACATCCATCGGTTTACTCAAAGGCTTACAATCCTGCATATTGAACGTATAAAGCAAATCACGTGCATACTTGCTTTGTGTTTGAAAGACAACCTCTTCCTTTTGCCATAATTCAATGCCAAGACAATAGTGCATCAATCTTAGATCGCTCCTGTCAAAAGCATTGGAAAGATTTGATTTGATTTTATCAATTAAGCTCTCATTACTTCCTGTAGTAATCAAATCATCCACGTACAAAACAATGAACACTATATCTGAATCTTGCTTTAGAATGTAAAAATTAGGATCAGCCTTACTCTTTGTTGGAAGTATTTCTAGTGAGTGCAGTGGCTAGGTCTACTTACGGGTGTAGTATAGGGATGTAGAGACTCGTCCACTTTTTAAGTTTCTACAAAAGCTTCAACAGAAATATGAAGGAATGAGAGCACTAAGGCTTACCCAACTAGTGCCCAAAACGGAAATGAACTAATTAGTAACAACAATGAAAATCCTTGCTAAGGCTTACCCAACTAGCAAGGTGACTAGACTAATCCTAGATTAATACTCGAAGGGTAATAAAATGAGATTGCGGCTAATACTAAACAAATAAGCAATAATGAACATGCCACAATAAAACTGATGAAAAGGAGGCAAGAGGAGGCCGGAGCACCTTCCCTCAAGCTATGCACCTTTCCAAGGGGAACACAAATGACATAGAATGATAATTCTCCCAAATAGAGAACAAGATAGCTTAATCTCAAAAGTGTTATTTACAATGCAAATACCCCTCCTTTTATGGCAAGGAGGGTCTTCCATAAGTGTCTACTAACTTATGGGACTAATCTGTTTCTAGCCTTTCTAGAACTTCTAACTTAGGATTTAGAATTTCAATTTTCTTAACTTAGGACAACTTAAGATAAAATATTTCTAATCTTAAGTTTCCTAAGTCTAAGTTCTAAATCTAAGTTTAAGTTATTTTATTATTATTTAAGCTTCTACTCATGGACTTACAAAACACATGCCATGGCTTGAAGTTTATTGATAGATACTTATACGGGGTCTTACAAAACACATGCCACAGAGCTTTATTATTATTTTTATTTTCCCTGTGTTAGCACAGTTGCTAACATTATCCCCCTCCTTATTGGATTGGTGGTCCCACACCAATCGACACCTTTTCATCTTGGATTTCTTGTGCCTCTTGGAGGCGAGACTGTTGTTGTCGGGAGTGGTAGATGGTCGTCCCGATGCCCTCCATCATTTGCCACCATAATTTGTTCAAGAAGGGCATGGGTTTGTAATAATGGAGCATACCCTGGAGAAAATTATGGGTTTTCCATAGCTCCACCATATCAACGTGCAAGGCGGAAGTAAGTGCAACGTGATAATAGAGCCTTGCAACGTTGAAATGGTCGTCTTGCATGCGCAAGGGTTTATTGATGTCAAGGGCAATTGGGGATAACCCATGATCTCAAAAACCTCTGAGTTTTGCCAGAAATGCCACTAGGCCGCAATTATCCGCAAAATATCTGACATCGAGATCAGGATTGCCATGGTGCTTCTGGTAGAAGACTCGGCAGTTGGTGAGCATGTCTTCGGCCAAGTTGCCGATATTGACTCCTGTGAGCTTAGGCCAAAAGATTCTATTCTTGACCTTGGTGGCAGGAAATGGTTCTCGCCTCGCTACTGGATAGTAATATGGATTGGTACGCATGTATGAGCGAGCTTCGAGATACCGTGCCATCGAGGTCTTACTTTGCAGGAAGAGCTGATGGCGCCAAAGAGGTTGTGGATCCAGGAGTTTGACTGCTGATTTATGTGTTTGACACTAGTCCAAATCTGGCAGTATGTAGCCACCTCGCTCTTTCGTTGTTGGGTACTTCTTTGCAAACTCCTGAGAGACACGCAACTCCTTGCTTGGTTCTGTGGGCGTGATTCTATGCCGGATGGTGGGGGCTTCAGAGGCAATCTCGTGTGTAGTTTGTGGATCGGGATCAGGAGATAGAGGAGGCGAGGGGTTAGCGTCTGCAATGCGTTGTGATTCAAGTGAAAAGTGTCGTGGAATGAAGGTGGGGTTAGTGGTGTCGAGGGGGTTAGAAGCGGTGGAAGGGAAAAGAAAATGTTAAGAGCTAGTACCCCCAGAGCCCGATGGATTGGTTGGTGTTTGAGCTCCTTGTCCTAAGGGTTGGCTTTGAAATGCGGAGCCTTGAGTTGCAGGAGGAGGCTGTTGAAATCCTGCACCATCTCCACCATTAGGTCCATCAAAGTGGTGCCCCGAATCATGAAATTGGACGTGCTCTGCATGAACCGACGGTGTCAACTGGGTAGCAGCCTTTAAGCGTTCTTCCAGGGTGGCTATGTGTTGGTCTCGACGGAAGCAATGTATGATTGTTGTAATTTTGCGTGTTGATCCATCGTGGCTTTCAGCTTTTGGGCCAGCGTTTGATAGGCCACCACTGGAATGGCAGTTCCCTCGGGGATAGCTGGTGGTGCGAAGTCGTTGAAGTCCACCATTTTCAACTATTCCTTCATAGCAGAACGTGCTGCTTGTGAATCTGCTACAGCCTCATCCTTCTCGGCTTTGAGGGTATCGATGGTTTGCTGCATGTTGGATACCTTCAGTTGGAGCTGGTTCTAGAGATGGATTAGCATCTGCTGTTGTTGTTGATTGTAATTCGTGAAGTTTTGGATCTGCAGCTGCTGTTGTTTGGTTTCCTCCTCCAGCCTTGCTTTTTCTTTCTGAAGACCCGCCATAGCACCATCGTTGAATTGCCACATAGTTTGTTGTCCCCCTAGGGTGCCGAATATATTGTATTGGAGCTCATTCACCAACCATACCGCTTTTTGAGTTGTAAGGGGTAGCTGCTCCCAAGGACCAATGTCAAGTAGGTTTCATGTGTAGTTAGGATACAGCATGGGGTTAAATGGTAGAAAATCAGGAGCAGGGCTAGACGGAGGTGTAGAAAAGGCAAGGAGGGGTGATTGTGGATTGAGGAGTGGGGAGAGACTACGTGGCGGAGATTGTGGGATTGGGTTAGTGGTGACAGTGGTTGATGGGAGTGCAGTTAGTAATTGTAAGGCAAAATCATCTATGTTGACTGTGGAGTCAAGTAGACAGTAAATGGTGGGGGTGGTGGTGGGATTATAAGAGCAAGGGATGGAGAGGAGATTGCCTGTGTGGACGGAATCACGCCCATAGGATCAGAGCCAGAAGTGCTTGCTGTTCCGGAGCTGCCTACTACTGCTGCTACTGCTTTTCGGCGTTGTTGGGCCTGGTGAAGTAAGGCCGCCTGCTGCTCTAGGACCTCCTTTGGGACCTGAGATGGTTTAAGCCTCCCTCCCGATTCAGCATATTCTACCCCGATGTCGCTGGAGAGAATGTCTTGTGGGACATCTGCTTCGGTACTGACGGCCTTCCCTTTCTGCTTCTTAGTAGATGGGACTGGTGAGACTGGTTCTGCTGTCGGTTGGGGGGTGGCTTGTTTTTCTGTGCTTGGATAAACAACATCCAGCTCCTTGATGGCAGCAGCCGTCTTAGACCCCAATTGCTTGGTGACCAACATGTGGAGGAGATACCCACATTTGGTAGTCGATTTGCGGGCTTTCAAGGCTCCGCACAGCTTCTCCGCTACCTTCTCAACCCACTTATAATTTTGAGTGGGGTCGTCCATGGTGAGGGTGAGAGAGAAGAGATCGCTCGATGGAATGCGATCCATCTTGGTGGTATGTACTGCAGCCATGGTGACGATGATCTTTGAGGCGGCCCGTAGATGGGGATCCGTAATGAGTAGGATAGTGATCTCGTCGTTGGTTTGGGCAATGGTTTTGCCGTCGTCTGTCAGAAACTTGGTGAAGTACTTGGCATCATAACTGGTGCCCTTGCCATGGATTGTCTCTCCGAGATTAGGAAAGCCGACACTCTGAAGATCCGCTGGAGAGACGTTGATAATAGAATAACTGCCAGTCTTGGTTGTAAGCCAGAAAGTTTGGAACTCATCCGAATAGGTCGAGTAAGCTGCTCGGATGAGGCTCTTGCTCTACTAGTCCCAAAAAAGTGTTAGTGTAATTGTGCATATCCTTGAAGAGTGTTGGCCACCAGAAACCGTCCAAGAGAATTTTCTTAGCAGTTGTTTCATAAGAGAAATGGCCGGCACCAATACCTTCATGAGTGAGGAAAATTACAGAGGGGATTTCTCCTTCAGCAAGACATCGTTGGATAATTCCATCTAACCCTTGCTTGTAGAGTTGTCCTGCAATTAACGTATAAGGTTTAGTTTTGAGGACCAACGCTCATTGTTCGGGTTTAGAGAAGGAAGGATCCATCTGCCCTGAAGTTAAATATTCGGTAATTTCCTTAGACCATATAGGTGTAGAGTCAACTTGGAAAAGGATTGCATCTGGTAAATCATCGTTGACATCTTGATCAAGGATAAGAATGTTAGGGATTCGGGATAGATGATCTGCTAAAGAATGCTAAACTCCCTTATGAACCACGATCCTAAACTCAAATTCTCTCAATAATAGGATCTGTCTAGTAATACGACCTGTGGTGCAGGTCTTGTTGATGAGGTACAATAGTGCTTGATGATTAGTGAAGAATGGCGAAACTTCTGAACCGCATATGCCATTGCCAAGGCTTCGTGTTCGGTGGTGGTATAATTGATCAATTGTCGACTAAGAAAACGAATTGGGTAATCCTTTTTTAATTCTCCCGGTTGGGTGAGCACTGCTCCAATGGCATACTTGGATGCATCGGTATGCACATGGAATTCTTTAGAATAATCAGGAGCCCGGAGGATGGGTGCTTTGGTAAGGGCTTCTTTGAGTTGATTGAAGACGACGCGTTGTTCATCCGTCCATTTGGGAACTACAACTACTTTGTAGATTAAGTAGGCTTTGTTAGCGAAATCGAAAATAAAGCATCGATAGTAGTTGGCATGGCCAAGGAAGGAGTAAACTTCATGTATCGTACACGGTTCCGGTAGATTTTGAATGATAAGGATCTTTTTAGGATCAGTGGCAATGCCATTTCGTGCGATAATATGTCCTAATACAATACCATGGGTTACCCAAATCTGCATTTTTCAGGATTAAGAGAGATACCGAAGCGTTTGACATTGGATAAAATTTTTTTTGAGCACAGACAGATGACGTATTTCTTTGGAATGTGCTCCTAAATCGTCCAAGTAAACTTCTAAGGTATAGCCCATCTGTTGAGAAAAGGTTACTTGCATAACACGTTGGAAGGTGCTAGGAGCATTGTAGAGCCCAAAAGGCATGACTTTCCAGCAGAAGGTTTTCCATTCTGTGGCAAAGGCGGTTTTGTGTTGATCTTCTTCAGTGATTTGGATCATATTATATCCGCTAAAGCCATCTAAGAAGGAGTAAGTCTCATCTCCTGCTAGATTTTCTAAGATGGATTCTCCAAAAGGTAATGGAAAATGATCTCGTTCAGTGACGGCGTTAAGTTTCTTAAAATTGACACAGATCCGAAGTTTTTCATTTTTCTTGGGGACGATGACAATTGGGGAGACCCACTCAGTATGTTCAATTTCATATATAAATCCCGCATCTTAAAGGCGTTGTAATTCTTCTTTGATATTAGCCTTATAGATGGGATTGTAGTTGTACGGACGACTCGTAGTGGGCCTCGCACCCGGTTTAAGTGGGATATGATGCACAACTACTTGGGGTGAGATGCCTTTCATGTCTTTATAGGTCCAGGCAAAGATATGTCGATATTTTTGTAGGAGCTTTTCAAGCCATCTTCGTTGTTCGCGATTGAGATGAGTTCCGATGTGGACAAGATATTCGTTGGTTTTATTTGGCTCACTCAGGGAAAGGGTTATGGTTTGTGCAGGGCCTCCGTAGGGTGAATTACCAGTGGGCTCACGTTGAGCTTGGGGTAATTTGATTGTGACATCCTCGATCGTATAGTCCTTAAAGTATGCAGAAACATCACGGGCTGGAGATTCGAGGGGGGCCTTGCCTTTATCTTGCCGAGATGGTGCTTTTTCGGAGATGGGTGTAGGGCTAGAGGCAATCTCAGGAACTTCCCGAACAGTTGTGAGGTCATCTGTCGGTTGAATTTGAAGTGGTTTTTTCATTTTCTCTTTCATAGTATGACAACGTAGTTGAGGTTTTGGTGGTGGAGAGACAGTGGGTATGTCATGGAGGATCTCGTCATCAATTTGAAAGATAGTCTCCTCCTCACAGAGATCCCATGGATAGTGTGGGCATTTGGGACGGTAGAATTTTGTCTCAGGTTTTTAACTTGCAACCTTGACAACTGATTCCACCCTGGAAGCATGTTCCGGATAGGTCTTCGGGGGAAGTTCTTCCATATAGTTGAGGATCTGAATATCAGAGATGTCCATATCTTCTGGGCAATTCTGAATTCGTAAGACGTTCTCGTCATCAATGAATAAATCGTTTGATTCATTAGTAGGTAGCCATGCAACATTTATTAGCTCATCATGGTGTGGAAGAATATCAATAAAATTGATAGTGATGATGGGTGTATCCAGATCAGGTAATTGGTCGTGATTGATCGGGTGTGGAGAGGTACAATTATCCTAATGTTGAGCACAATAATCAGCATTCACACAATCAATGATAGCTAGACTGTGACTCCAGTTTATGATATCAGTAGATTTAACATAATGACCTTTTTTGTGGCTGGACTGGTATGGCTCAAATACTGAGTTGGTGGTTGAGGATCCCTCGTCATGTATGCATGCAGGTTTGATTTACCCGTTGAGTCAATTGTGACAAAATTGTGACAATTACCAAAAGTGACTCAGCCTTTGCTCCAGTCATGAATGACTCGTGCATTGGTGAGCCACGGACGAAGTAGTAATTCATAAGAATAGGCATTATTGGGGATATCAAGTACTACAAGGTCAACGAAAAATTTGAGTCCTCCTAGTTTGATCAGCACGTGCGGAAGGAAACCGGTAGGTCAGACCACGCTTTGACCAGCCATTTGAAGCTGACAAGTAGGTTTGGCTAGCTTGTCTCTCAGATTCCATTCCATCATGAGGGATGTGGAAATGATATTAACCCCGGAACCTCCATCGAGTACTGCTAAAACTTCACGGGATTGATGATGGGTAGCTGGGATTTTGATGTTGCCTTGTTCGCTGAGTGGATTGGTTAGATGTAAGGGCATTTTAGGAAACTCATCAATAGTGGTGGTGGTATTGGATTGGATATGTTGTTTCCACTGGCCAGCATGCTTCCAGAGGACATGGAAGGGAAGAGTGACATTGGCTTGTAGTAAATCTCCCCAAACTTCGGTACCTTCAAGGGTTTTGCTTTCAAAGGGCTTGTGAGGTACTTTATCGGAAGAGGAAGAGTGTTGGTCGACATTACGGATTTGTTGGCGATACTCATGATGCAGTCAAATTTCTTCATATGGGTGGGGATAAACTATCGGGGTTGAATCATCACTTGGAGGAATAGCCTGCGGTTGAGTTTTACTGGGTGCAAGTGTAGGGGCTTGGCGTTGGGTTTGTGCCCGAGTCAAGACCCAAGTAGGATGAGTTTCAATTGGTAAAGTTTCTACTTGCACTGAACAGACTGGAGCAGCAGGTTTGGAGCGAGATGGACATTCCTTTACATGATGCTCAATATCACAATTTTTACAAGCTGGAGGAAAACGGAGTTTATCTGGGCAGCGAATACTAGGATGTTTACCTGCATAGATAAAGCATCCTCGTATTGCGGGTAGTTAGTGTGCGGCAAAGACAGCTTGGTTTGGATTATAAGCTTGGGCATTGGGATCCAGTGGTTGAGCATTAGAATCATAGGTATAATAAACAACCGTTTCAGTAGAGTACTGCGGTTGAGTATTGTCTTCCACATAGTAGGTGGCCGGATCGATGGTATTTGGATCAAGATAATGGACAACATTTTGTGGGGCAGGTTGGTTAACAACAAATTGTTGACATGGGGATAAAAATTGATTTGGTGCAGGTGGTCGTGGTTGGTAAACCCCTGGTCGTGGCACATGTTATTGTGGTGGGTAGGGGCGATAAGCTCGATAAATGGTGGGTCTGGTGGCTGCTGAAAAATGATTTCGTAGTTGAGAGCATTCATTAGCAGTGTAATGTTGTGAGCAGATTGGACACCAGACATTTTCTCTTGCTGGAAAGGATTTCTCAGCAATTTGTTTCATGGCGGTTTGTAAATCGACAATGAGTTTATCCATATGTGATTGTTGAGCTTTTTGCCAGGTTTCCATTTGATGTAGAATTTTAGAAGAGTGAGCAATATTATTAGACTTAGGATGATCCGGATTCTTAGATTTCTTTTCACGATGGTCAAAGGCATCATCGGAACCTTCGTCTTCTTCACGGATAGCATCGGTCTTCACATCTTTAAGTTGATCATAAAGGTCAACTGGTTTGAGTTCACGGCGGATATTTTTAGGCAATCCAACTAAAAATAATTTTATGGCCATGCGTTCAGTGATACTTTCGTCAACATATTCTACTTTGAGACGTTTAAAACGCTCAATGTAGTTTCGAACAGACTCTTCGCGACGCATCTTGATATGAGTAATTTGAATGAACGGGCTCTGAGTCAGTTTGGATGGTTTGAAACACTTGATGAGAGTGTCCTTGAGGGTGGTCCAAGAAGGAAGATTAGGAGTTTCGAGATTCAAGTACCACTCCTTGGCGGTGCCATAGAGTACCATGGAAAATAGGCGAAGCTTTTCAGTTTCAGAGGTATCTCCATAAAAACGGCATGCATTATCAAAGTCTTGGAGAAATCGGACTGGGTCAAATTCGCCATCGTACTTTGGTGCATCGATACGTGGAATTTTTCGTTCCATTCGTGGAGGAGTCGGGTTAGAAGATTCAGCATAGTCACGAGACATGATGCAGAATACAGAGTAGCAGGGCAGAACTGTACTTGACAAAAAGGGCAGTTTGCTTGCAGAATGGATAGTGTAGGACAAAAACTGGTCTTTATGATTGTTATAGAATTCGCGGACAGGCTGAGAAATCGTGGAGAGGCAGATAAATCTAACTGTAATACTCGCGAATTCTGAACAAGTATTCTGAATGTCAGAATAGTGATTTTTTTTAGATTTTCAGAAAAAATTTAGTGATTCAAAATTCGCGGATAGTACAGAGAATTTGTGCTCTATGAGGGTGAATTCTTAGGCTTGATGGCGAATTCTAACAGAGAGGTTTGATTGGCAGATAGGGAATATAGAGAAAGATGTGATGTTTTGTTAGTAAACGGATAAAATCTATGAGATAGAATTCGTGAAGCTGTTGAAGGACTGATCTTAATGATATCTAGCCTTAGTGAAGTCGGCGAATTCTAAGACAAAGATTTTGATGAGAAATAAGGGATTTTGACAATATAACAGGCTGTTTTCTCAAAATCTGACTGTGGTCAGAATTCGTAGAGGTGATAAAATGAAAGATCAGGGTCTGTCAGGGCTGCAGACAGATTGGCGAATTCTGATATACCTGTTTGGTTGTGAAAAAGGTCACTTGGGTCACTTCTTTTGAAGAAAATGCCCAAGTTGACTCTTTTGTTGCTTCCCCCCGGTTTAAGAAGTTGCTCCGCAGCTCGTGTAGGACTTAAAAAGGGGCAACGGCGCCAATGTTGGAAGTATTTCTAGTGAGTGCGGTGGCTAGATCTACTTACGGGTGTAGTATAGGGATGTACAGATTCGTCCACTTTTTAAGTTTCTACAAAAGCTTCAACAAAAATATGAAGGAATGAGAGCACTAAGGCTTACCCAACTAGTGCCCGAAACAGAAATAAACTAATTAGTAACAACAATGAAAATCCTTGCTAAGGCTTATCCAACTAGCAAGGTGACTAGACTAATCCTAGATTAACACCCGAAGGGTAATAAAATGAGATTGTGGCTAATACTAAACAAATAAGCAATAATGAACATGCCACAATAAAACCGATGAAAAGGAGGCAAGAGGAGGCCCGAGCACCTTCCCTCAAGCTATGCACCTTTCCAAGGGGAACCCAAATGAAATAGAATGATAATTCTCCAAAATAGAGGGCAAGATAGCTTAATCTCAAAAGTGTTATTTACAATGCAAATACCCCTCCTTTTATGGCAAGGAGGGTCTTCCATAAGTGTCTACTAACTTATGGGACTAATCTATTTCTAGCCTTTCTAGAACTTCTAACTTAGGATTTAGAACTTCAATTTTCTTAACTTAGGACAACTTAAGATAAAATATTTCTAATCTTAAGTTTCCTAAGTCTAAGTTCTAAATCTAAGTTTAAGCTATTTTATTATTATTTAAGCTTCTACTCATGGACTTACAAAACACATGCCATGGCTTGAAGTTTATTGACAAATACTCGTACGTGGTCTTACAAAACACATGCCACGAAGTTTTATTTTATTTTTTATTTTCCCTATGTTAGCACAGTTGCTAACACTCTTTAACATTCTCCTTTGCTTGAAGTGTTCATCAATGCAAGAGTAAAATGGACGTGGTGCTTGCTTCAGTCCATAGATAGCTTTGTTGAGCTTACAAACAAGATGCTCTCTCCCTGGCTCAACAAATCCTTGAGGTTGTACTAAATACACCTCTTCATCCAGCAGTCCATTAAGAAAAACAGATTTAATGTCCATTTGCTGAACCTTCCAACCATAGAAATTAGAAATTGCAATAATAGAATGTATAGTTACCATCTCAGCTATGGGTGCGAAGGTTTCCTCAAAATCAATGCCTTCCTGCTGTTCAAATCCTCTCGCAACCAACCGTGCTTTGTACTTGTTGAGTTGCCCATCTGCTCCATATTTGATCTTATAAATCCATTTGCAAGTGATAGGCGTCTTACCATCAGGTAGCTCAACCAAGTTCCACGTCCTATTTTTTGATATGGCCTCCATTTCTGTTTCCATTGCTGCATGCCACTCCTTGTGCTCCTTTGCTTCATGAAAGGTTTTTGGTTCTTGAGCTTTGAGCACGGAACCCATTAGGGCTAGATTCATTTCTAACCTTGCAGGAGGTTTCCGATTTTTGCTTGACCTTCTAAGCTCTCTATGTTCACTAGATTCGGGAGTATCTCCCTTCTTAGCATCACCTATGACTGATAAGTACCATTTAGGTACTTTCTTAGGGATTTCAGCTTCAAACTTATCTTTTTTCATTGGATCTTCTGCATCAAAATCCACTTCTTTCTTGACCTGTACTTTTGCTCCCTCATCAAAAGGTTTAGTGATTTCTTCAGATTGTTCACCTTGACCCATCTCGTCAAATGTAGCATCTCTAGAAATCACAAGCTTCTGTGCATTTGTATCATACATCCTATATGCCTTGGCATTCTCATCATATCCAAGGAAAATACACTTGACAGCTTTTGCATCCAATTTTCTTTGTTTCTCATCAGGAATATGAGCATAAGCATCACAACCAAATACTCTAAAAAAAAAATTAGGTTTCTTTCTAGTAAAAGCTTCATGAGGTGTCTTACCTTACACAGATTTTGTAGGACACCGATTCAGGATGTGCGTAGCTGTGCTGCAAGCTTCTGCCCAAAAGGTGTTTGGCATACCCTTGCTTTTGAGCATTGCCTTGGCCATCTCAACAATGGATCTATTCTTTCGCTCTGCAACTCCGTTTTGCTGCGGTGAATAAGGTGTTGTAGTCTACCTCTTGATCCCTTGGTCTTTGCAAAAATTAATAAATTCTGTCGAAAAATATTCACCACCTCCATCAGATCTCAAAGTCTTGATGTAACTTCCTGTTTGCTTTTCAACTAATGCCTTGAATTTCCTGAACTTAGCAAAAGTGTCCGATTTCTTGCTTATGAAATAAATCCAAATGCATATGCTATAATCATCAATAAAAATAATAAATTAATAGCAGCCACTAAGAGATCTAGTCTGCATTGGTCCACATAGATCATTGTGGACAAGATCAAGGATGCCACTGGCTCTCTTTGCTCCACTTTTGGGAAACCTCTCTGTGTTGTTTTCCCAAAATGCAACCTTCACAGATTTTTCTTTCAAAAGAAATATCAGACAATCCAATAACTAGATTATCTCTTTTCAGAATCTGTAAACTTTGAACACTGATATGACCAAATCGTTGATGCCAAAGATCACTTCGACTATCAAAAGTGCTTGCCATATCTTGAGTAAAAGATCTCGCAATCAATTTGTAGAGTCGATTTCTGTTGACTCTAGCTCCTGTAGCAATCACTTTGTAGTGATTCTTGATGTCCTTGACAAGACATTTGTCGCTATCAAACTCAACCTTGAGTTGTTGATCAGCCATCATCCTAACTGATAGTAAGGTGTTGGCTAAACCAGGAACATATTGCACATTGCTTATCTGCTTTATCATTCTGCTGGCTAGCTTCACTGGTACCACTCCAAATCCTTTCACAAGTAGCAATTGGCCATCAGCTTGTCCAACTTCATGGCCATTGTAGATTTTCTTGAATTCCGAAAACCACTCCTTCCTCGAAGTCATGTGCTTGGACGCTCCACTATCAATGTACCAGGTTTTCTTTGCTTCATCACTTGTCATTAGCGTCGTAATGAACAAGTTTGAGCTTTCACCTGTATCATCTTCATATTGATCATCATCGTATTGTCCGCTTGCCATTTGCATTTTCTTTGTGCTATCTCCTTTTGTTTCTTGAAGAGCCAGGTTTGTTGCAGTACCTACAATTTCGAGGTTTATTTTGTCTGGAATAGCCACATCCTTGACCTCGGCCTTAATTCCAATTGCCTCGATTCAAGCTATCATTGGCTTGCTCATGAAATTGTTGAAATGATCCCCGGCTTGAGTTCCCCGGTCAATTGAACGATTTCGCGATCCTGTACTCACTCTCCAACGGCAGCTAGTTGATCACGGATCTCCTTTACCTTCAATAGGTGATCAGTAATAGTTGCACCATCATCCATCCGTAATGTGTGCAGCTTCATCTTCAAGAATAGCACTCAAGATGTGTTTGTGGTCTCAAACAATGCCTTCAACGTATCCCACGCTTCTTTCGGTCCTTCCGAATCTGAATTGTAGGGAATGATAACATCTCTGACTGACAAGTTGATGACATTCTGTGCTTTCCATTTTTACCTATCAAATATCCGCTGATCTTCTTCAATCACTGGCCTTGTTTCCTCACCCGTCACGATCTCCCATAGCTCCTTTTCCATCAGAATGTTCTTCAGTTTGAATTTCCAAACTGCATAGTTGCCGGCTCCTTCCAATTTGCTTGACTCATTGAGGACACTCTCACTTAGAGTTGCCATAATTGCACTTAGATGAGTTTGGATCACAAAAATGACTGCAAAAATGAAAAATTTGTTGCGAAATTGACAAATGACATCTTTGACCACTTTCCAATCCGAGCTATGGATTGAAAGTTATGCCAAATTGAAGATTTTGGCCTTAAAATGGCTCACAACTGCCCTTAAAGCCTGAAAAATGGCAATTATTGCCAAATTGCCATTTTTGGAAATTTTCTCCATCTCGCACAGATCTCCGATTTCATAAATTTTTATATAAGTGCATAGCCCTTTGTACTAGCATAGCTCCTGTCTAATCAAATCCCAAAAACAGTCTCTCCAGCTAGGTCAAAACATCACTCTGTTTTCTGATTATCTGCAAAAAACCACAGTGGACAGAGCCTTAAGAAAAATGGGCAGTCCTCAGCTTAAGGTCACAAGAGTTGGGACCCTTCAATATGAAAATTTTTAATGAAGAGTTCACATTTATGCCCTTCAGTTCTTTGGTAATTGAATTTCAAACACTTCAATTTTTAAGAAATTGAAGTTTAAGGGCCCAACGAATGGTAGCCGTCGATCTGTATCCATGATCAAGAGGTCTCCACCGTCGATCTCAACAAGGTAATCGGACGATCTGGATCATTTTTGTGCGTCGAAGGAGACTCATGAAGATGCTATGCACCCTTTTACACTATGTAGCAGGTCTGAGTTGGCGCGCGAACCTGCCCGCGACCTCCTTCTCCTCCTCGCTTTCTCCAAGCTATGGCTGCCGCCCCAAAAATTGATCCAGCTCTTTACTGGCTCCACGGCTGGTTGCGGCCCTTTGGCATCCTCATCACAGTACTAGGGCGCCCATCTACATCCACTGAAAGCATCAAATATGCATGCCTACAGAGAAAGATCCAGGGGTTCACCTCAAAACCCTAGCAACTATGAATGGGGTTTCTTGGGCATTTGACAATCTCTATCTAAGATTTTTCTTGCAGCTCTCCACCACACTGAGGTCGCCCTCCTGTAACCTGAATACAGTGATTTGCCTCACTTCAAATGATCTGAAAATGATACAAGTAGTGTTGTCACTACTTCACACTCTCTCACTACAGCTTAAGCTGCAAAATGCTCACATGTTCACCAAATTGATCCTAGTCAGTTGCCAATGGTTTCCCCACTGTATTTGCCTCCTTATCCTCTGAAGAAACTCTTCAAAGAGTGTTCAAGCGCTTCGTACCATGTTTCAATGCCTACAATCTGCTCGAGAGACTGTTCTCATCAACACTGTAAGTTTTCTTGCATTCACCTCCTATGAAGGACTATTATCTCACCTCCGTACGGAGCCAGTGACAAGCCGAACCCAGTAGTCATGCACTCAGGATCAAAGGAGCTCTGATACCATGTCAAGAATCTGATAAGCACTCAATCATTCATCATAAGCAATCACCACAAGGAGGAGGAAGAGCACACAATCACTATATATCACACTCACTGAAAGAGAGTACAATAAACCTTGAATATAGAGAGAGAAAAAACTAGTAGTTGACTGTAGACTAGCCTACAGCTACTTACGGCTGGTAACAGCTGTCAACACTAAATCGTAAACAGTAACAAGTTTATCATTGGTTTCTAACAGCTGCTACCGCTGCGATGGCGCTGGATAGAAGGAAATGGATCTGGCATTTCCACGTTCTCCTTCATCCTACTCTTCAGCCGCATTGACGTCTGCTCATCGCCCGCACCTCAGGCTCTCATGATGTGACCTGTATTGATGCATTCAGATCACAGGTGAAACCACAGGTGACTCATACATTGATCTTCCTCAGATCTATAGCTCTAGCCTCTCAGGAGGATGCTCAGCAGGTGGGCAGTCATTGCTCAACAGGTGGGCAATCATTGCTCAGGTGGTAATTATTGAGATACCAGCACTCCTCATCATTGAATAGATGGCACTTACAGTAACATTGATAAGAAGAGGAAAGAACTGCTATTGTTAGCAGCGATGGGTAGAGATTCCTATCAGACCTTTGATAATATTTTTTCTCAGAGAGGGCTCTGAATGCAGCCATGGATTTGCTCCTACATCAGTGATAAATCACTGACAACAAGTGTACTAGATTGCCCTTAGGATCCACAAAAATGCACCCACATTGATTGTTGGAAATAGCTCCAGTAAAATGAGTCAATGACTGTCACAAAATTGACTTGATCTCTGCGACCAAAATGTGATTGATTGGCATCTGAAATACGATGTGGTCTCATTGGAACTACGCTCACATTCTGCTATGGAAATGACTTGATTCTCTGTCACATAAATGGGTAGATCTCTGGCAGCAAAAGCACCACTAATATCAGAATAGAAGTGGCTGTAGTTTCTCTCATAAATGTGATTGATTTCTGCCACGCAGATGTCTCGATGACTGGCAGTAGAACAATATTATTTCATGACATCGATCAACAATAGAAGAATATTGCTTCATAAGTGCGATGGTTAGCAAATGTGAACTGCCTTGCAAGAGCGATCCATAGTAATGAACATTTTACTCACAAATTCTTTGAAGATATGGCTATTATTGGCTATTAGCTCACAACATAGAGGCATGCTCGTTTAGTGTTGGCCATCCTTCACATTATGCTCACAAGCTAAACCTTGCCCTGCCCGCCCACAGACTTGCGGCCACACCAGCACTGATCCCAGCACTGATGGCGCTCGATCTCAGCCCTGATGAACGAAGGTGGTAGAGGCAAACCACGCTTCCTGTTGATCCGATTTGCTTTCTGGTTTTTGTAAATCTTAAAATGATGAAGAATCAGGTGAGAATGATGCAGAAACGGCTGAAAATGGTGCATGATAGTTGAGGATTACATAGTAGCGGCATTCGCATGGTTTTTGTAAATCTTAAAATGATACAGAATCGGGTGAGCATGATGCAAAATCGGCTAAAAATGGTGCATGATAGCTGAGGATTGCATAGTAGCGACATTTTTGCATTTCCTAGAATTGATGAGTGTTTAGTTTCTCATTGCCACTTATCCTTTGTAATAACAGAAGATTGACTATTATCAATCACTAAACGTTGAAAGCTTTTTCATAGTGATGTCAAGTTCACGGAAACTTTGCAAGTCCATCTTAGTGTAAGATAATCACATTAGAACCTGAAACTGATTACAAAGTGAGATTTCTTATGGACGAGACATGCAGGTGAGCTTGCAAACATATGATTCAAACACATTGGACGAATCAGTTCTCTGGTCTCAAAGTTCATTTTTTTGAAATTTTTTTCCATTTTGGGCAATTCAAGTAACGTGGGGAGGGTGCACAGGGAGGGCAAAGGGAGCATGCGGGGAGGACACAAGGGTGGGGGCGTGGGGAGGGTGCAGGGACACGTGCAAAGGAGGGGATTTCTCTCTCTCTCTCTCTCTCTCTCTCTCTCTCTCTCTCTCTCTCTCTCTCTCTCTCTCTCTCTCTCTCTCTCTCTCTCTCTCTCTGCCCCGAACGCCTTCGCGCGCACACACAGACACACCATCGGCCGCCCGTCATCAACGGGCACACTTCACTATCTATATATTAAAACTTTAGTGTTTTCGGGCCACTCACATTGCCTGGAAACCACATTTTCCTTATGTTTTCTTTTCCGGGCAGCGGTCACGAGATATGCGAAGGTATCGAAGGTCTCTATCGGCCTCTCTTGAACTACGAGATGTGCGAGATATGCGAAGGTCCCGAAGGTCTCTCTCGGCCTCTCTCTGACCCGGACTCTCCCGTCTAAGGGATATATTGATTAGGTTCATGTCAGATTCGAGCAGACCTTCGAACAATCATCGGTTGATGAGTTGATATCTCTCCTTTCTGTGAGATTGAGATGTCTTCAATTTCTGTTGGAGGTGTTGGAACATTCGTAGGTTGAGGCTTGTCGATGGTGAATGGAGTTGTTGGAACAAATTCCTGCATTGGCTACTTCTGCTTAAAATAAAAAAAAAATTGTCTTCTAGAAAGATGACATCTCGATTGATTGAGATTCGACTTGTTTCAACATCATAAATTCAATAGGCCTTGTGCGAGGTTGAGTACTCGATGAATATATTCCGACAACTAACAGGATCAAGCTTCTTTCTCAAATTAGAAGAGATCTACATGTAGCATAGACAACTGAACCTCGAAGGTATTTCAAAATCGGCTTGTAGCCATAGTAGGCTCCAAAGCTAGATTCATCTCTAACCTTTACAGAGACTTCCTGAGCTCTCATCATTCACTAGAATCAAGAATAACTCCATTTTTTTGTCTTAACCATTACCTTCAAATACCATTTGGATAATTGTCTTTCAACTTCGGTCTCCTTTGTGTCAATTGAACTTTTTTCTTTCAAATAAATTGTCCCCTTTTTTTTCACATTCCCTCTATAAGAATCATAAATCATCTCATTTTGTTCTTGCTTGCCCATTTAATCAAAAATTGCATCCTTGGATATTATAAGCTTCTATTCATTCTTGTCATAAAGCCTATAGCCTTCTCATCATAGCCAACGAAAATGGATAACTTTTGCATCAAGTTTCTTTCATTTCTCATCAAGAATATGTGCATAGGCATCACAACCAAGTACTCTGAAATGAAAAATATTGGATTTTCAATAAAGACTTCATACCTCCCTTTGATTTTGTAGGACATCTATTCAGAGTTGTTGTTTTGTCCAAAATGTATTTGGTAGTCCCTTACTTTTGAGCATAGGCCTAGCCAGTTTTATGACTGATCTATTCTTTTGTTTTACAGCTCCATTTTGTTGTGGTGAGTAAAGAGTTGTATCTTTTTCCAGTACTAATAGGTTAAATGTGATTCCTACGTTAACTAGCTCGTCTTTCATCCATATTCACACTAAAATTTGTCATTCGCATGGTCACAAAAGATATTCCTTATGAATTCAACCAAATGAAACCAAAGTTAGAGGAGGTTTTTCTTTTATATGGAACATTCCATCATCGGTACTATGCAATTTCCCTATTGAGCTACCAATCGAAATTACATAATACAAACACATTTACTAACTCTAATGTTCATATTATTTCTTCCTCCCTCAGAATTTTTGGTCCCCTGAAAAGTTTCACTCAATTAAGGCATATGAAATTCTCATAAACATATACAAAATGCAAGGCTTTTTTCCTTTCAACCCAAAAGTAGGTCTGTTTTCGTTTTCATGTCATTGACTTTAGTATTATTTCCTTGCAACCAAAAAATAGGCCTGTTTTCGATTTCATGTCATTGAATTTGTTAGTTTAGTGTAACTAATGAAAGTAGATGAATGGAAAATCCCTGAAATTGGATTTACAACAAAATTTCTTTCGTCAAATAAAGAGTTCTAGAATCATTCATTATTACCAGTTATTTCAATTAGTCTAAACTGAAAATCATCTTCAACAAGTATTTTGCTAAAAGCTTGATCGTCCAATTTCTAATGATCAAAATCAATTAGAATGTAACAACATAAACAACCGGTGATTATCGACAAAAAAGGAAAAAAAAAAAGGATGAATAAGATCTACAATCATAATTTATCTCTATAATAATGCATCTTGGTTTCCAAAAGACCAAAGAAACTTTGGATGCCAAGCTAACCAACTAAGCCAACCCTTGGAGATGATAACTCTATAATAATGGAGTAACTCCTTACTCCAGAGTTTAAAATGTTAATAGCATTGTACCAGGACACCAAAGTTCCCATCCATTTGGTGCTCGTTGGGGACAAAATTCCATGAAGAATTAACATTTTGCCGGAAATCCTAAATTCATGAACCGAGTTCATGACAATTAGAAAAAGGCAAAACCAATTTGACAAGAACCGGTAACACGATTCCTAGTGTCAAGTTAGGTAAATTCTCGAAAATCATCATTCCAAACCGACCACAGCTTTCACCAGGGTTACTAACCAAGGCTCACAACACCCTAGACCATTGCCATGAGACATCAATAGAACTTGAAGACAGCCATGCAGCCACAAGGATGGTCTACTTTTAGCAAACGGAAAAAAGCCATGCAACACACAAGGGCTTTCATGCAAAACTTCATTGTTTACAAGGGCTTTCCCATGTAAACATGGAAGATGAAACCACGACTTTCATCCAACCTCAGAGCCACATAGCTGCACTTCTGCCTCACCCTACTCCATCACGGCTTCTCCAACAATCCAGCTGACGACTGCTACATCTGCGCCCTACCTTGCTTAATGCTACAAGGGATCCATCGGGGGAGGCTTAGTCACTGGACTGCAAAATGGCAGAGAACGATGGTGGTGCCCTGACTATGCTTTAGGCAGAAGCTGCTCTTTCAATCCTTTAAAAATCAAGTCTACGGCCTCATTTCCTGATTTCTTAGCGTTCCAATGCTCTTCGAGCAACTCAAACGACCCACAACACATGTTGCCACATTCGTTTTCTATCATTTGTAAATAAAACTCGCAAAGAATTTACTCGTAAATTGTCAAAACCCTTTGCCATCCAACTTGATTTATTAGTGCTAAAGGCAAGGGAATGGAATGTGCTTTGAACGTTTACCCTCTTATCCCTTTCAATCTCTATCTATGCATCTCCACTCCTTTGCACAACATGGTGTTGGATTTTTTTCAAGGAGGAGCATTAGGCTCATTAAATAGATTTCCTTTCTATTGCAAGTAGACCAAAGAGTAGTACTCGACAAAGATCCAAAAGAAGCAAAGAGTAAAGAAGGGCAAGGAGCACAAATATACACATTGGCATTTTAGCAAATAATACACCTCTCCTCATCGGATCGGTCTTGTAGTAAATCTACATGTGTGCACCTCGTGGATCCCTCCAACATTTTCCTTTTAACTACTTGTTTTTCAAAAGTTATTAAAGAAAGGGTTCTCATTACAAAGTGCACCGCAGATGCACCTGTGCTGCATGTCCCACATCATCCACTGGGAGAGAACTTTTTCTCCCTTAGTCCCATTCATTACCATTGGATGGAGTGGGGCCAACACTGAAGTGCCCCTGGGGTGCACTCCTTAAGTAGAACCCTAAAGGAAGAAATCGGGTACAAATCGTATAGACTATGAACCCCCCTAGTCTAATTAGTAAACCAACCCTACAAAGCACATCGCCAATAGCTACTGTTCTAGCAATTTCAATATTAAGACAATTGTGAAGCGTAAGTGAATCGTCAACTTATAAAGATTTCACGACATTGATGGTATGTGTCCTTTAGTAAATTTGGCAAGAGGCGAAGGAACCAAGTAAGATATTATATAAGTATCAACGCACTATTCTAACCGCTGCAGAAGACATTGACATTTGGCTATTTCAATATTAAGATCATTGTGAAGCCTTAAGTGAATCATAAAAGTATGAAGATTTAACATTGATTCCGTGCTACAACAACTATGAGCTCAAAATAAAAAACTAATTGTTGAGCTAAATCACAAACATGTGTAAACCAAGGAGCAGTCCACATCAAATATCCTTTCCAAATATTGCCAACCTCATCATGCCCTACATCTTTAGAGGTGATAAATTTAGGAACTTGAGTGGAAACAAATGTCATTTATCCTTCTATGGTTGTGATTGTTCAAATTTCACACACAATTTTTTTAGGATACCAAAGCAACATGTCTATATTCCAGAATAAAGGAGCAACGAAGTGCCATTCAACGTCAAAGAATCTTGCCTACAATTTCCAAACCATGGATGGGATCAGGCAGATTGTAAATTCTTCATTCAGAAACTCTAGAAAGGAGGTTAATATGAAAAACAAAACCAGTGAACAACGGAAGGTCAACAAGGCATATTATTTCAAAAATAGCTACTGAAAGCAAATGGAGTTTAGTGGTCAAAATCACCCGGCTATGACATGGTGGTTGAACATGAACATTCAATTTAATTTGCCAAACCAATTTGCATATGCAGCAAAATTTGTAAATCCTATCACTGTGCGATACAAGGTTGTATTTTAGTATAAAAACGAAGGGGCTCACACTTACCTTCAAGGTCACTGCCATACACTCCTCAATGTGAACTGCATTGTATAGCAGTAAGTGAATCATCCACCATATCAACTTCTTCAAAGACTGACATTAATTCACTTACATACTATGTATGATGTGCCCACATTTTGAATTTAAAATATAAAGCCATGAACGACACACCTTGAAGCTCTTGGTGGATATAGTAGGACCAAGTAAAACAAGAAAATAAAAACATTTTGAGGTTTTAGTAAGTGAATCTTTGTCAAGAATGTGCAACCATGACAATAAGTGCCTTAATCTGAGTGCCTACTTCAAACATACATCACGTGCTATGGTCAAAGCCACGCCAAGATTAGAGAGGTGTGCTATGCTCTCATCGTATTTGGAGACTGCAAAGCAACTAAATTATTTGACAGTGCAACTCCAATTTTGAATTTAAAAGCATGCGAGAATTCAGCTTGTGCGCTCTTGGCACTTTGTGTTAAGCATTTGAGTGACGAAATAATATCAGAATCAACTCCAATTCGGCTTGTGAGAGCATACTAAACCGTAAGCTTTTGATCTTGAGACTTCGGAATTAAGGATGTGATTGACTGAAATAATATCAGAATCAACCCACACCTGAGTCAATGATGGAACTGCAGACCAATTCTTTCCGGTGAATGAACTTCAAGTCAATGAATACCAGCACTTTTCACTGTTGACATGAAAAGGTGGCCAAGCATGAATTTCCTTTATGAACACAGAGCACAGCTAATAACAATTACAATTTAGAATCACCAGTTCCATATGATTTCAACTGATATCCCCTTGGGTTCAAAGGTATGAACAAATCAATAATCCCGTATCTTGTTATGAGATCATATACAGAAAATACCAATCCAATTCACCTCAGAGAGACCTCGAGGATATTGCTGCCCACATTTAACCTTGTATTAAATTCCACAAAATTTTCCAAGGTAAAGAATTTAATGAATGACAAATGAGTCCGTCAGAAATATGTACAGTTTATGTACAGTAAGCCTCCCATGAGCACCAACTTCCAGACTGGGAGCTCGGAAAGATCAGCGCAAATTAGAATATATCCTTCATTCCAACTACAACACACTTGGCACTGGTGTTTCCCTCGCAATTTGAGATAAGGAAGTCCTTCTCGCTTCATCTTTGCATCTCCCACTATCTTCATACATCCGCCTGATTTGTTCCCTATAAACGCTAATGTCCATCTCAATAGGAACTTTTGGTGTCGAACAGATTTTTGCCCCCTCAATACTAGTCATACTCCTTGATGACTCTGCCACCAGCTCGACCAAGTCACCCATCTGCAGCTTTTGCTGAATGTTTACTGTCTGTTGGTTGACCATGGGTATAACTTCTGGACAATGCAGAACTCCATTTAAAAAAAATCTCCTTTCCACAAGCAAATCAGCTGCAATGGACCCTGGAGGTAGTTCTTGTACAATCATCTGCATAATAAATGAAAGGAATGAGCACTTGATGAAATGAAAGGACCAAACTTCTTTAGAAAAGCTTCAAAAGACAGAAAAAAGAAGTTCGTGAGCCTAACAAAGCTCTCAATTTCAACCCTGCACTGTTTTAAACGTGTAACCAGTACACACATATCACTTTTTCAGTTTCTCAAGAAGAACTTACCTTTTCTTCCTTCAACATAATGATAAACAGAGGATCATCATCATTTTGAGGCGGTCTGTAGCTCATAGTTGCATGAAGGCAGTTACTTTTGTGCATAGGAAAAGGACACGGGGGTCTCAAGTCTAGTTCAGAAGGTGAAACCCGCAATTTGGTGTCCATTAGTTCACTATGCCATGTGAGTATCCATCTCGCCCATTCCACCCTTTGAAGTAAGAAAGACGAATGTTTATTGTTATCCTCTTTGTAACGCCAATGTGCAGCCATACCAAACTCTGCATCGCGATGCATTTCCGATGTTCTTATCTGCACTTCCAGTGGAAGCCTGTCCTCTCCCCATACTACTGTGTGTAGAGATTGGTATCTGCCATCAATGTTGTCAGAGAATCAGATAAAGAGCCACAACACAAGTGCATCCATGCTTCCAATTTGGAAAGTAACTATATTCACTACAATGTGGCACATATTTGACCTCAAAATAGCAATAAACTACAACCTTACCCGTTAGCCTTCGGCAATTGAATGTAATCTTTCAACTTTCCTGGAACATGGTTCCAAAGCTCATGAACAACATCCAAAGCTGCATAGCAGCTTTCTATGTCTGGCACAATGAGCCGCAAGCCTCGAACATCATAAATTTCGTGAATCCTACGACCCTTCCTGACACACACCAATCAAATCAGACGATTAGTTCCAAATCCGAAAAAGAAAATGGAGCCTATCTTTAGTACCAATCCTTTGATCAATTTCTGCAACAAGAATCTCTTTCGGATCAGGTAGAGACTTACTTGGACATCTTTGTGTGAATGCTGAAAAGACTTTTAGAACGCCCAGAAAGGTCATTGAATTCCAAGCCTTTGTTAAGCAATGCCTGATCTAACTTCTGGACTGCAGACATGACAACTCCTTCTCTGCAAGACTCTGCCAACCTTGTTGCTAGCTCCTGGTACTCGTGGGGGTTCAAGAACTTGAAACAAAGATCTTCCATTTCTGCCTTCCATCTCCAGATGCCCAGCCTATTGGCAATTGGTGTGAAAATTTCTAGAGTTTCATTTGCAATTCGCCGTTGTTTCTCCTCTGGTAGGGCTTGTAATGTTCTCAAATTATGCAGCCTATCTGCAAGTTTTATCAAAACAACCCTCACATCTACCATTGCCAAGAACATGATCCCCAGCCTGTCAGCCTCCAAAGCGTTGTCTGCAGTATTATTGTCTCTTGCAAGTTGGCTGAACTTGCTAAGTTTTGATACCTGGATTTCAAAAAAATTCACATAACACTCTTCATATGATGTCCAGTTTCAGGATAACCACGAAATTTCCAAACTACTCAGAGATGTATGCCAAAAAACATTCGTGTGTCGAGAAAAATCTATGAACTGCTCACCAGAGACCCAAAAGTCCGACTTGACGTTACTGTTGACAACATAATGCTGGTGCTTAATTGGAAGCAGAAAGGTTAAAAAGGAACTACATAATGCTTTTGGCTTACCCCAATGACTAAGTCTGCAACTTCATCACCAAAAAGGCTTCTCAACCACTGTTCATCAACATTAGAGTCATCCACTGTATCGTGCAATAAACCTGCTGCCACAATTGTGCTATCTGCTCCAGCTTCTGCGAGTATTACAGCTGTTTCCACACAGTGAACAAGATACATATCTCCGTTTCGCCGTAACTGCATCCACAAAATCTCAAAATACAAACTGTCTATTGCAAACTCTGACAAAAGCATCTACAAGACAATTGCAAGGGCGGAGATACAAGACAAAAATGAGGAAAAACTTACTGAACTTACACAATTCAAAGGCACAATATTCAATATCAAAACAGGAAGTAAGAAACCTAATGACCTCAATGCAGCAAAGAAGAAAAGTGACTGACCTGACCTCGATGTGCTTCTTCTGCTACTTTGAAAGCTCTAAGGACAAAATCCTCCAAAAAAATCTTGTGACGACACTGTGCGTCAAATAGGACACCTTCCATCAAGTGCTCATGTTCTGAACATTGATGCAAGCTCAATGGTGATGAGGCAAGCTCTGACATACGCGTAAGTTCCTCCCTAGGTTCCAACACCTTATCAGGTTCTATCAGGTCTGCAACTTCTGTTTCAATAGCGAACCTTGGAAATAACAAATCATCAGCAAATGAGTGACTGGAACTGGATCGGTTCCAGTCATTGAGTGAAGAACAAAGCTCTACTGATGCAGACAAATTCTCGAAGTTCCTGCTACTTTCGTCTTCTGAATTTTCTGAATCATAGCAGTTTGATTCCACCTCCAAAGTGGGAAACCTAACTGCCTTGTTAACTTCAACGCCCTCGTGCCTCAGGTGGATCTCAACTGAAGTAGGAGATCTCCTCCAACTCGATCCCAAACTCTGAGGATCCAAAGGAGATAGTCCAGTGCCGCTGCTACCAGCTTCCCTTAAAAAAAGTGAAGAAAGCCGTTTTGCCATGCCGCCTTGTGATAATGGCGCGTGCAAGACTGACACAGGGCTTCGTTCTCGGGTCTTCCCGGATGCCCAGATATTCACACCCAAACAACGGTTCTCTGTTCCTTCGTGCCTATCCTCTAGCGAAGATGAAAGGCAAGAGGCCTCCAGCCCTTCCATTGCGCACGAGGACGAAACCCTCGAACTAGGACTGGCAAAAAGGCTAGACAGGCCACCTCTCACTGGTTTTGCATTGGAGCTCTGCATAAGATGAGATCGGGTGTGGCCATCAATCTCGAATGTAGATGATGAAGGGCAATTCTGAGCTGCTGTAACCTGAGATGACCAGATTGCAGCAGGCGGCGAGCTCGAGTACAATGCCATGGAGCCCAACATCTGCATACTTCCTGCTTCCTTTCTGCTATCAAACAAAAGAAGTAACCACAAACCAACGCTTCAGAAGCCTAAACTTGAATACACATACAAGTACAGTTTTCTGTCTGCCGATGATCCAAACGCCGACGGCAGAGAATATGTCGTGAGCCAATCTATTTGGGTGTTGCTTCCTTGTTTTGATGCGATACAGTTGAATTTATGATTCAATCATCCTGAATTAGCTTACAAAAGCGATTCAATCCAACGATCCACTCTGACGAACAGTCCTCTGTGGTTTGAACCAATCTGTTTGGGTGCTGCGCTATTGTTTTGATTCAACAGAGTTCAAATTTATGAATGAATCATCCTGAATTACCTGAAAAAAGGGTGATTCAATCCAACGATCCATTCTGAGGAATCGTCCGAATTAGAAACCCTTTTTCCCCTACAATAATCCTCCATGATGTGAACAACCCATTTATGCTTCGATCACAAAAACAAAGAAATCCTGTCAAATCTAGAAGATCCCCACCCCATTATTGTGTTGATTCGACAGAGTCCAATTTATGAATCAATCATCCTCAATTAGCCGAAAAAAGGGTGATTCAATCCAACGATCCATTCTGAGGAAAACCCTTTTTCCCCTGCAATGATCCTCTATGATGTGAACAACCCATCTATGCTTTGATCACAAAAAGAAAGAAATCCTGCCAAATCTAGAAGATTCCCACCCCATGACATCACAGCCTTCACAAGGACTCAATCCCAGCAAATAGAAACTCCAGAGAATGCCCAATTTATCTTCCAAATCCTCCGATCCAACCCCTTCTCCAGGAAGCAATCGCCAAGGAAAGGCAGGTGCAGAGACGTATAAGACGAGCAAGACGAAAGCAGCAAAGAAGGAAGGAGATCAAAATTCATGCCAAGCAACAACCAAAAAAAAAAGAAAAACAAAAAAACAAAAAACAAAGGACGCTTATAACCGTCACGCAACATATTAATTCAAAATAAATAAATAGATAGATAAATATTTTAATTATGATAATAATAATAAAAATAATATTTATTATTATTAGTTCGTTACAGATTATCCATATCTATCCATAAATTTGATTCCAATAAACAAACTTATCTGCCGACGCTGATTAGTGGCACGACGTCCTTATCCACACGTCAGTCCACTCGGATGCATGCCACGTGTCGATCAGCCACTTGTACGCATCCTACTGGTTTTGCTTATTACACGTGGCGGGATCTGAATGCTGCTGAGTGCATCTAACGGTAGTGGGCTTAAAAGTGTCGCGTTTCAGTAGGAGGTGGGGTCGACCGACCGATTCGACCCACGTGTGACTAGAAATTGCCGTCGGATTTTGTTTCGGCAGGCCGCGGCATGGCATATGGTAGGCATGTATGTATGGATGGATGATGATACACACATCCATCCATCCGGCCAGGAGTCCTTGAAATGAACTAAGGAGGGGGATGGCATGGCATGGATCCATGTATGCATGGCCATCGGCGAAGCGAGGAGGCGGACTGGAAGGAGCCAAGGAAGGCAGGAGTCGCGACGCCGAGCTGGCCACGCGGCTCGTCGCTGGGACGCTACATGGTCAACATGCTCGCTTACGTATTCTACTTTACAAAATGACACCTAAACGGATATTTTGAAAGGAGGGGGGGGGGGGGGGAGACCCAGGCCACTGGCCCCATTCCCAACTTTTTGGCAGTAACACAATTTCAAAACTTGTCTTCTTCCAAGGACCAAAGATTTTATGGGAGCAACTTTTGTATTTTGTTTTTTTCTCTTGAACAATGGCCTACCGACCGATGGTCTCTAGAAATAACTCACACATACCAAATGGGCCCCTTGGTATACCTCTATACGTATCCATGCAGTTCATGAGAAGGTGGGGGGAAGTTGACGAAAGGCCTTATCAAGTTCCAAATTTTCATGAGATGCGACAAACATTGGGGGAAGTTGAGGAAAGTCCTTATCAGGTTCCAATTTTCATGAGATGTGACAAAGGCGGGGGGAAGTTGAGGAAAGGCCTTATCAAGTTTCAAATTTTCAAAAATGGCAGATTTTACAACCTTCAGTACAAAACGTTATGCAACCTTTTGAGCAATAGGTTGAGTAAGACAATTACTGCTTTTGGTGAGTTCATCAAAGTCTTCACTTAACTTGAGGCACTAATTTCACCTACAACATATTCGTATTGAGGTTGCAAGCAACATGATGTAGTCAACATTTATGCAACAAGGCTTACCAAGATGTTACCTTGTAGGATTCTCAACTGTTAAGGATTCTTTTTATAGCTATTATGGGGGTGGGGGCATTTTCTGCTTCTCCCTCATCTTCATGGAGAGAGAGAGAGAGAGAGAGAGAGAGAGAGAGAGAGAGAGAGAGAGAGAGAGAGAGAGAGAGAGAGAGAATATAGGAATTACAAATTTGTCATTTCCAAAAATTAGTAACCATAAAGAACTATGGTTGCTGATAGTGTATGCCACATGGCATTGGGACATTTTATGTCCAAAATTAGCAACCATTATCATACGGTTGTTGCTAATAGCTTATAGTATTTGGATGCCACATGGCACCTATGATGAAGAAGTTTGGAATAACAAGAAGTCATTGATGATGTTGCTAGGCCTTTTTGTTTTGTTTTTACCAAACTAAAACTAGAAGGGATAAACCTTACACCAAGGTTAGTGTCAATGGGTTTGCAAGAGAAGTCTAGATTTCCCCTCATTTTTTGCTTCTACATTCGAAATGTGGCATCCTTTGGACATGAGCAACTTTTCTTATTGGGTAGATCTGCCAACCCAAGCACCATGCAAAACAAAGGCAAGTTGTTAGTCCTAGGATTGGCATTCTTAGTCCCAGTCTAGCAGAGGCAAGGGTCCTCAAATATTTTCCCACAACACTCCCTAAGGATAGGTGATGGATACCTCAAACTTTCTTCATAGAAATTATGTGGGGATTTCACCCACTAAAACCCTCCTAGAGGCTCTATTGCCACATTGGGATCGTTGCCTCTCCCATCATAACAAGAAGGCGAGTGCCATACACAAACGATGCATAGGCTTAACGTGGGATATGGGTCCCCCCATGGGATGCCTCAGCCCTAAAATCGACTTACAACCAAAGCCTTAGTTGACAAAACACCCAAAGAGGTGTGGACAGGTTCAAAACCTTTGGTAATTCAACTATTATTTTATGAATTATGGTAATGGAAATATTTGGATCATTTCGAATGTTGGGATCGTTGAAATACACTTTGGATTGCAATGTGTAGCTGAATATAAGAGCTCCAACGAAATGAACTTGAATGAAATCTACTTCATTTTGATTCTTTGGGTAGTAATAGTGTTTTTGTTAATCCATCATGTCAATGACGATTCATGAGGAGATCCCAAACACTTTTTTTGTGTTCTACAAGCCTTTGTCTTTTTTTAATTTGTTGTTTTCTATTGACTTGGTGTGATTTCATAATCTCCATCAAAAACTATGAATCAAACTGATTCGATGAATTGAAATACATAAATAAGATCCAAAATATCAATGCAAAATCATTTCTAGTGCATGGTGGGAGGTCATCAACTCAACCTTAATACCTCATTTATCACTCTTGGACTTTCCCAAGTGGTACAAATAGAGATTCTTAATTGTTCAAAAATTTTCACAAGGCCAAAATCTCTTTTCCAAATCTTCACAAAATAAGAATAGCCCAAATGTGGAACATTTTTTTACATTGCAAAATCTTTGTACATCTCATATACCATTGGTTTCGAAGCATTGTCGGGAAGGTGGAAATGCATAGAATTTGGTAGCTTTTCGACATGCACATTAATGAAATGTTTTTACCATGCTTTTGTAGTTAAAGCATTTGGAAAAATAGTTCGACTTTGCAAACATATTGTGTGAGTGTTCCCCCTACTAGCAAGTTATTCGACAATAGTCCAAGTCTGGTTCCTGATAAGACATGAATACTCTTTATCTGCTTTCCCAGAGATCGAAATCGGTAGTCGATGTTTTGGGTAATGAGCGGAGTTGATTATTTTCATCATGTTGTAGTTGTTGGATTGCAACATCATCATCTTTGGATTTGTTGCTGATAAGTTGTTCGTTTGGAGTAGAGACGAGCTAGAACCTTCAATAGGAATAGTCGACTTACGAACAAAAGTGTTCGATGTTTTGGGAGAGTCTGATAGTTCAGCTATATGAGCTTTGCCCTTACCTTCGAGGTTGATAAGCTGATCTTCGATAAACAGGACATCACGGTGAGTGAATATTTTTTATTTGACAGGATCATACAACTTATAAGTTTTATCTGAAGTAGTGTAGTTGATGAAAATAGATTTGATACTCTGAGATCTTGCGGTATTTGTGCATAAGCGATGCATCCAAAAACTTGTAAGTTTGATAATGATAGTTTGGAACCAATCCAAACTTCATATGGTATTTTGTTTGAGAGACCTTTAGTCGAACATCTATTTTGAATATAAGCTGCAGTGGAAATAGCTTCAGTCCAGAAGGATTTCAAAAGTGTCGCATGAGAAAGCATACAGTTGGCCGATTCGACTAAGGTTCTGTTCTTTCTCTCAGCAAGTCCATGTTATTCTCCCTCGTTGTCTGACTCTTAGTGTTTTAATTCTTTTACCAATTTCATTTTCTGCACGCTCTTTGAATTGTCAAAAGATTTTAAAAGCCTCCAATTTTTGCTTAATGAAATAAGCAGTTGTTCTTTTAGAATATTTGTCAATGAAGGTAATGAAATATTTTGCATCAAGTAACAAAGAAGTTTGCATTGGACCACAAATATCTGAATGAACAATGTCTAAATCATCTTTTGTTGCAGGCCTACAATTTGATCTAAAAGGAATCCTAGTCTGTTTTCCAAGGATGCAGCTATGACAGACAAGGAGGTCAACTTTGTTGGTTGGATAGTCAAGATCAAGTACTAGGGATTGTTTCGACATGTTTTACACAGATGTATATGCAAGTGTCCTAATCTTTGATGTCATAGTAGTGTTTATTGACAAGAACATAGGTTTTCAAGGCTTGACTAGTGTCAGAATAACAATGTGCCAATCTAGATAAGTATCTATGTCTCTTGCCGAGTGCAAGGATCTTTTTTGTCCTATCAATAATCCGGCATCCATCAAACTCTACCCCATGACTGAAATCAGTGATTCTACTTATTGATAACAGATCCGTAGAGAGTTTAGATACATACAAAACATTTGATAATAGTTTGAATTGATCATGTTGGAACTTCAATCTTACAATGCCTTCACCTTTGATAGTGTGTGTGCTATCGTTGCCAATATAAACATATTTCTTTGTACTGTAAGACGTATAAGAGTGAAAATGCTCACGATGATTGGTCATATGTTGAGTAGCTCCAGAATCCAGAAACGACCAAGAATTAGCGAATAGTGCCTTGGTAATTATGTCTCTCACATCCTATAGTGCGCTCAAGTTGTCCCATACTTTTTTTGAAGTTTGAGCTTCAGATATGTGGCCAATCTGAGTGTCTAATATATTGAGGATAATAAATGTGAAAGCTCTACCATCCTTCGACTTCTACTTTGAGTCGGTTGTGTCATCTTCAAGCTTCACTTCAATACCTATGACAACATCCCACAACTCGTTGGCGATTAGCAAGGTCTTCATCTTAAATTTCAACAAGTAGTCATTGGATCCATTCAGCTTGTCTACGATGAGACCAGCTTTACTTTGAGAATCCATTTGGAACTTTAGTCTGTCGATAAATTTATGCCTTTAAGAATAATGTCGTGCAACGCTACAATTGGAAATCAAATATCTGATACTGAAATTTGATACCACAAATTGAAAAATAAGAGCAAGTGTGCTCTGATATTATACTGTGAAAAGTATCTAGTGATATCGCTCTAATACCATGTTGGAAAGAGGGAGGTGAAGTGAGTTTGTTCGATATGTCGAAGACTATAAGCGAACCTTTTGAGCAATAGGTTGAGTAAGACAATTACTGCTTTTGGTGAGTTCATCAAAGTCTTCACTTAACTTGAGGCACTAATTTCACCTACAGCATATTCGTATTGAGGTTGCAAGCAACGTGATGTAGTCAACATTTATGCAACAAGGCTTACCAAGATGTTACCTTGTAGGATTCTCAACTGTTAAGGATTCTTTTTATAGCTATTATGGGGGTGGGGGCATTTTCTGCTTCTACCTCATCTTCATGTAGAGAGAGAGAGAGAGAGAGAGAGAGAGAGAGAGAGAGAGAGAGAGAGAGAGAGAGAGAGAGAGAGAGAGAGAGTATAGGAATTACAAATTTGTCATTTCCAAACATTAGTAACCATATAGAACTATGGTTGCTGATAGTGTATGCCACATGGCATTTGGACATTTTATGTCCAAAATTAGCAACCATTATCATACGGTTGTTGCTAATAGCTTATAGTATTTGGATGCCACATGGCACCTATGACGAAGAAGTTTGGAATAACAAGAAGTCATTGATGATGTTGCTAGGCCTTTTTGTTTTGTTTTTACCAAACTAAAACTAGAAGGGATAAACCTTACACCAAGGTTAGTGTCAATGGGTTTGCAAGAGAAGTCTAGATTTCCCCTCATTTTTCGCTTCTACATTCAAAATGTGGCATCCTTTGGACATGAGCAACTTTCCTTACTGGGTAGATCTGCCAACCCAAGCACCATGCAAAACAAAGGTGCGACAGGGTGTTAGTCCTAGGATTGGCATTCTTAGTCCCTGTCTAGCAGAGGCAAGGGCCCTCACTTTCCCACAACACTCCCTAAGGATAGGTGATGGATACTTCAAACTTTCTTCATAGAGATCATGTGGGGACTTCACCCACTAAAACCCTCCGAGAGGCTCTATTGCCACACTGGGATCATTGCCTCTCCCATCATAACAAGAAGGCGAGTGCCATACACAAACGATGCATATGGCTTAACGTGGATCTTTGTCGAGTACTACTCTTTGGTCTACTTGCAATAGAAAGGAAATCTATTTAATGAGCCTAATGCTCCTCCTTGAAAAAAATCCAACACCATGTTGTGCAAAGGAGTGGAGATGCATAGATAGAGATTGAAAGGGATAAGAGGGTAAACGTTCAAAGCACATTCCATTCCCTTGCCTTTAGCACTAATAAATCAAGTTGGATGGCAAAGGGTTTTGACAATTTACGAGTAAATTCTTTGCGAGTTTTATTTACAAATGATAGAAAACGAATGTGGCAACATGTGTTGTGGGTCGTTTGAGTTGCTGGAAGAGCATTGGAACGCTAAGAAATCAGGAAATGAGGCCGTAGACTTGATTTTTAAAGGATTGAAAGAGCAGCTTCTGCCTAAAGCATAGTCAGGGCACCACCATCGTTCTCTGCCATTTTGCAGTCCAGTGACTAAGCCTCCCCCGATGGATCCCTTGTAGCATTAAGCAAGGTAGGGCGCAGATGTAGCAGTCGTCAGCTGGATTGTTGGAGAAGCCGTGATGGAGTAGGGTGAGGCAGAAGTGCAGCTATGTGGCTCTGAGGTTGGATGAAAGTCGTGGTTTCATCTTCCATGTTTACATGGGAAAGCCCTTGTAAACAATGAAGTTTTGCATGAAAGCCCTTGTGTGTTGCATGGCTTTTTTCCGTTTGCTAAAAGTAGACCATCCTTGTGGCTGCATGGCTGTCTTCAAGTTCTATTGATGTCGCATGGCAATGGTCTAGGGTGTTGTGAGCCTTGGTTAGTAACCCTGGTGAAAGCTGTGGTCGGTTTGGAATGATGATTTTCGAGAATTTACCTAACTTGACACTAAGAATCGTGTTACCAGTTCTTGTCAAATTGGTTTTGCCTTTTTCTAATTGTCATGAACTCGGTTCATGAATTTAGGATTTTTGGCAAAATGTTAATTCTTCATGGAATTTTGTCCCAAACAAGCACCAAATGGATGGGAACTTTGGTGTCCTGGTACAATGCTATTAACATTTTAAACTCTGGAGTAAGGAGTTACTCCATTATTATAGAGTTATCATCTCCAAGGGTTGGCCTAGTTGGTTAGCTTGGCATCCAAAGTTTCTTTGGTCCTTTGGAAACCAAGATGCATTATTATAGAGTTAAATTATGATTGTAGATCTTATTCATCCTTTTTTCCCCCTCTTTTTTGTCGATAGTCACCGGTTGTTTATGTTGTTACATTCTAATTGATTTTGATCATTAGAAACTGGACGATCAAGCTTTTAGCAAAATACTTGTTGAAGATGATTTTCAGTTTAGACTAACTGAAATAACTGGTAATAATGAATGGTTCTAGAACTAACAAAGTCAATGACATGAAAACGAAAACAGGCCTACTTTTTGGTTGAAAGGAAATAATACTAAAGTCAATGACATGAAAACGAAAACAGACCTACTTTTTAGTTGAAAGGAAAAAAGCCTTGCATTTTGTATATGTTTATGAGAATTTCATATGCCTTAATTGAGTGAAACTTTTCAGGGGACCAAAAATTCTGAGGGAGGAAGAAATAATATGAACATTAGAGTTAGTAAATGTGTTTGTATTATGTAATTTCGATTGGTAGCTCAATAGGGAAATTGCATAGTACCGATGATGGAATGTTCCATATAAAAGAAAAACCTCCTCTAACTTTGGTTTCATTTGGTTGAATTCATAAGGAATATCTTTTGTGACCATGCGAATGACAAATTTTAGTGTGAATATGGATGAAAGACGAGCTAGTTAACGTAGGAATCACATTTAACCTATTAGTACTGGAAAAAGATACAACTCTTTACTCACCACAACAAAATGGAGCTGTAAAACAAAAGAATAGATCAGTCATAAAACTGGCTAGGCCTATGCTCAAAAGTAAGGGACTACCAAATACATTTTGCTCAAAACAACAACTCTGAATAGATGTCCTACAAAATCAAAGGGAGGTATGAAGTCTTTATTGAAAATACAATATTTTTCATTTCAGAGTACTTGGTTGTGATGCCTATGCACATATTCTTGATGAGAAATGAAAGAAACTTGATGCAAAAGTTATCCATTTTCGTTGGCTATGATGAGAAGGCTATAGGCTTTATGACAAGAATGAATAGAAGCTTATAATATCCAAGGATGCAATTTTTGATTAAATGGGCAAGCAAGAACAAAATGAGATGATTTATGATTCTTATAGAGGGAATGTGAAAAAAAAGGGGACAATTTATTTGAAAGAAAAAAGTTCAATTGACACAAAGGAGACCGAAGTTGAAAGACAATTATCCAAATGGTATTTGAAGGTAATGGTTAAGACAAAAAAATGGAGTTATTCTTGATTCTAGTGAATGATGAGAGCTCAGGAAGTCTCTGTAAAGGTTAGAGATGAATCTAGCTTTGGAGCCTACTATGGCTACAAGCCGATTTTGAAATACCTTCGAGGTTCAGTTGTCTATGCTACATGTAGATCTCTTCTAATTTGAGAAAGAAGCTTGATCCTGTTAGTTGTCGGAATATATTCATCGAGTACTCAACCTCGCACAAGGCCTATTGAATTTATGATGTTGAAACAAGTCGAATCTCAATCAATCGAGATGTCATCTTTCTAGAAGACAATTTTTTTTTTTTTAAGCAGAAGTAGCCAATGCAGGAATTTGTTCCAACAACTCCATTCACCATCGACAAGCCTCAACCTACGAATGTTCCAACACCTCCAACAGAAATTGAAGACATCTCAATCTCACAGAAAGGAGAGATATCAACTCATCAATCGATGATTGTTCGAAGGTCTGCTCGAATCTGACATGAACCTAATCAATATATCCCTTAGACGGGAGAGTCCGGGTCAGAGAGAGGCCGAGAGAGACCTTCGGGACCTTCGCATATCTCGCACATCTCGTAGTTCAAGAGAGGCCGATAGAGACCTTTGATACCTTCGCATATCTCGTGACCGCTGCCCGGAAAAGAAAACATAAGGAAAATGTGGTTTCCAGGCAATGTGAGTGGCCCGAAAACACTAAAGTTTTAATATATAGATAGTGAAGTGTGCCCGTTGATGACGGGCGGCCGATGGTGTGTCTGTGTGTGCGCGCGAAGGCGTTCGGGGCAGAGAGAGAGAGAGAGAGAGAGAGAGAGAGAGAGAGAGAAATCCCCTCCTTTGCACGTGTCCCTGCACCCTCCCCACGCCCCCACCCTTGTGTCCTCCCCGCATGCTCCCTTTGCCCTCCCTGTGTGTCCTCCCCGCATGCTCCCTTTGCCCTCCCTGTGCACCCTCCCCACGTTACTTGAATTGCCCAAAATGGAAAAAAATTTCAAAAAAATGAACTTTGAGACCAGAGAACTGATTCGTCCAATGTGTTTGAATCATATGTTTGCAAGCTCACCTGCATGTCTCGTCCATAAGAAATCTCACTTTGTAATCAGTTTCAGGTTCTAATGTGATTATCTTACACTAAGATGGACTTGCAAAGTTTCCGTGAACTTGACATCACTATGAAAAAGCTTTCAACGTTTAGTGATTGATAATAGTCAATCTTCTGTTATTACAAAGGATAAGTGGCAATGAGAAACTAAACACTCATCAATTCTAGGAAATGCAAAAATGTCGCTACTATGCAATCCTCAGCTATCATGCACCATTTTTAGCCGATTTTGCATCATGCTCACCCGATTCTGTATCATTTTAAGATTTACAAAAACCATGCGAATGCCGCTACTATGTAATCCTCAACTATCATGCACCATTTTCAGCCGTTTCTGCATCATTCTCACCTGATTCTTCATCATTTTAAGATTTACAAAAACCAGAAAGCAAATCGGATCAACAGGAAGCGTGGTTTGCCTCTACCACCTTCGTTCATCAGGGCTGAGATCGAGCGCCATCAGTGCTGGGATCAGTGCTGGTGTGGCCGCAAGTCTGTGGGCGGGCAGGGCAAGGTTTAGCTTGTGAGCATAATGTGAAGGATGGCCAACACTAAACGAGCATGCCTCTATGTTGTGAGCTAATAGCCAATAATAGCCATATCTTCAAAGAATTTGTGAGTAAAATGTTCATTACTATGGATCGCTCTTGCAAGGCAGTTCACATTTGCTAACCATCGCACTTATGAAGCAATATTCTTCTATTGTTGATCGATGTCATGAAATAATATTGTTCTACTGCCAGTCATCGAGACATCTGCGTGGCAGAAATCAATCACATTTATGAGAGAAACTACAGCCACTTCTATTCTGATATTAGTGGTGCTTTTGCTGCCAGAGATCTACCCATTTATGTGACAGAGAATCAAGTCATTTCCATAGCAGAATGTGAGCGTAGTTCCAATGAGACCACATCGTATTTCAGATGCCAATCAATCACATTTTGGTCGCTGAGATCAAGTCAATTTTGTGACAGTCATTGACACATTTTACTGGAGCTATTTCCAACAATCAATGTGGGTGCATTTTTGTGGATCCTAAGGGCAATCTAGTACACTTGTTGTCAGTGATTTATCACTGATGTAGGAGCAAATCCATGGCTGCATTCAGAGCCCTCTCTGAGAAAAAATATTATCAAAGGTCTGATAGGAATCTCTACCCATCGCTGCTAACAATAGCAGTTCTTTCCTCTTCTTATCAATGTTACTGCCAGTCGCCATGCTGTGTAAGTGCCATCTATTCAATGATGAGGAGTGCTGGTAAACTGGCTCCGTACGGAGGTGAGATAGTCCTTCATAGGAGGTGAATGCAAGAAAACTTACAGTGTTGATGAGAACAGTCTCTCGAGCAGATTGTAGGCATTGAAACATGGTACGAAGCGCTTGAACACTCTTTGAAGAGTTTCTTCAGAGGATAAGGAGGCAAATACAGTGGGGAAACCATTGGCAACTGACTAGGATCAATTTGGTGAACATGTGAGCATTTTGCAGCTTAAGCTGTAGTGAGAGAGTGTGAAGTAGTGACAACACTACTTGTATCATTTTCAGATCATTTGAAGTGAGGCAAATCACTGTATTCAGGTTACAGGAGGGCAACCTCAGTGTGGTGGAGAGCTGCAAGAAAAATCTTAGATAGAGATTGTCAAATGCCCAAGAAACCCCATTCATAGTTGCTAGGGTTTTGAGGTGAACCCCTGGATCTTTCTCTGTAGGCATGCATATTTGATGCTTTCAGTGGATGTAGATGGGCGCCCTAGTACTGTGATGAGGATGCCAAAGGGCCGCGACCAGCCGTGGAGCCAGTAAAGAGCTGGATCAATTTATGGGGCGGCAGCCATAGCTTGGAGAAAGCGAGGAGGAGAAGGAGGTCGCGGGCAGGTTCGCGCGCCAACTCAGACCTGCTACATAGTATAAAAGGGTGCATAGCATCTTCATGAGTCTCCTTCGACGCACAAAAATGATCCAGATCGTCCGATTACAATCTTGCTGAGATCGACGGTGGAGACCTCTTGATCATGGATACAGAAGACCCAGCAGAAACAGATGGAAAAGTTGCAATTGCAATTTGATGAGAAGATCAAAGCATTGAAAAATTTTCACGGAAAAGCAAACAAGCAACCTGAGAAGTTTGCAAAGACTTTTCCTACCAGGAAAAATGTCTGGTGTTCTATTTGTACAGGAAATCACATGTGCAGAATGCCCAAATAAAGAAAAATTTGTACCATTCTGTCGTGAATGTGGATATGGGCATTGCTATAAAGACTGTCCAGCAAGACCGAAGCCACCACCAGCTACAGCACCTGTAAATTTGATAACAATCAAGCAAGGATCGGTAGCTCATAATAAACCAAGTGCACCCTTGATGGTAATCACCAGAGCACAAAAGCAAAAAGAACCAGTAGTGGATTCAGTACTTGTTGATTCTATACCATTGAACAATACACCAACAACATCGAAAGTTTATCCAAATCTTAATGCAGAAAAACGAAGATATCAGGATATGAGACAGTGGATTAAGCATCTGCAAGAAGAAGAGGAACTTGAAGCTGCTAAAGTAACAGCTGAAGTTCGGTCTTCACCATTGCAGCCTCCAAGAAATTTACGTACGGATATGAATGATCAATTACATCATCACGAAGAACCCTTTAAGATGACGGAACCGGAAGCCCCGCATACATAATTACTCATGAATATTTTGTCTAGCAAGATCAATATTTCATTGGGAGAGCTCCTAAAGTTGGTGCCAAAAGCAAAAAAAGTCTTAGCGCAAAAGTTAGCTCAAGAAGAATCAGAAGACCATCAGGAGCCGCTCTTTTGTGCTGGATTTGAAGAATCTAACGATGTACTACATGTTGGAGCAGCTTAGGAAAGTGAACAAAAGAATATCACTCTGCCAATACAACATAGACAATTTTCTAAAGAAGCAGCCGTGATAGACGGCGGTTCAGGAGTTAACCTGATTTCTAAAAAGCTATGTACAAAATGGGGCCTTACGAAGATTAAGCCTGCTACTTTTGCTATTAAGCTAGCTGATCAAACGACGGTTCGTCCACGAGGAATGGCGAAAGATATACCTGTCAGGATTGCAGGAGTACAGTTCGTCATTACTTTCATCGTGATGGACTTACCAAAAGCACCAAATGTCTACCGAGTTCTCTTAGGACGTCCATGGTTACGAGTTGCGCAAGTAATTCATAACTGGGGTACCGGCAAAATCACTTTTGAAAATCGTGAACGTGCAGTTAAAATTGATCCTACGACTTGGACTATCAAGCCAGTGGTTCAAAAAGCGGATGACGATTCATCAACAACGGATCACACTTGTGATCAACCAGAGAAAAAATTGGGAGTTCACTACGATTCTCAAACGGATACAGTCAATTGGAACGAAGCTCTTGCAACAATTGATTGTACAGCAGGATATATGTGTCAACAAGATATTCAATCAGAGATGAGCGAGATTTCCTTGTTAGATCAAACTTTGGATATGCCAATCACATTTCCACTAAATGTGCTGAATGTAGCCTGTATATCAACGGAACCTATACCAGATCCAATTGAGGATGATCTCATATCAATGAGCCATGCCTTCACTTATGATGGCAATGCAGAACTTACGGATGAACAGATTCTACATCATATGGATCCGACCAGATTTGGAGTGCGTAATGTTCCTGATGAACCAACAATCAAATCGCCCAAAGCAGTTATATTGAAGGGAGACAAGATGACAGGTTCGATGACGAAGAAACAAGCAAAGCAACATTATAATACGGTTCTGAAAGTGGAAAATCTCCCTCAAAAGATCGATTTAAAGGAAGTGCCACCTCTATTGGATAGAGGCAAAGGAAAAGTCAAGAATGATTCTTCAAGTCAGATTTCCATCAAGACATCATCGTCTAGGAAGTCTTCACCTGTGAAGATAGATTTATCATCCCGAAAGTCATCACCTCCACGATCAATTCCTGCTAAGAAGACTAAACGAAGATCCAAGACAAGTCCTTTCGAAAAAGAACAAGCAAATGTAGTCCAGCATGATATGCCAGAGCATTTTAAATGTTATACACTGGATGATGTGGTTATCATGTTACCTAAAGCACATCGTGAACCTGAAGACCACATGCCGAAATCTAAAGAGGTTTACGATGGCCCAGCTAGGACGTAGCCAATGAATCTTGCAGAACCAGGAGAACCGAAAAAAATTGTACAAGTGGGATCACAACTTACTCCTGAACATTATCAAGCACTCCGTTTGTTACTTATTAAGTATCAATATTGCTTTGCATGGACTTATCAAGATTTAAAGGGTATTCCGACATCAGTCATTGAACATACCATACCTTTAGTACCTGATGCAGTACCAAAGGTTACAAAGTTCTATCGCTGTAATCCTAACGTGGCAAATCTGATAAAGAAAGAACTTCAGAGATTGCTTGACGCCGATTTCATTTATGAGATTGAGCATACAGAATGGATTTCACCGATTGTCATTGTTCCTAAGAAAAATGGAAAATTGCGAATCTGTGTGAATCTCAAAGCATTATAAAGTGACACGGAAGGATCACTTTTCGTTACCTTTTACTGAAAGCATTTTGGATCGCCTTGTTGGAGCGGAAGCTTATAATTTCTTGGATGGATTTAGTGGTTACCACCAGGTTAAGATTGCACCTGCCGATCGCCACAAAACTGCTTTTGCAACAGAATGGGAGACCTATGCTTACAAAGTAATGCCATTTGGACTCTGTAATGCACCAAGTTCATTCCAAAGAGTAATGCAATTTGCCCTTAAAGATTATCTGCAGAAATTTCTTGAAATTTACTTGGACGACTTGGGAGTTCATAGTACAGATACACACCACCTGGATTGATTGGAGAAAGTCTTTGAAAGATGCCGCAAATATCAGATTTCTCTAAATCCAGAAAAATACCAGATATGGGTTTCGCACAGAGTTGTGCTTGGACATGTGATATCAAGACATGGTATTGCCACCAATTATTCTAAGATCAAAGTTATTGTGAAATTGCCACCGCCAGCAACAATTCGAGGAGTTTATGTGTTTATAGGTCATGCGAACTACTATCAAATTTTTATTATCTTCTTTGCGGATTTAGCACGGCCTATATACAAATTAATTATTGTTCCTATTTGGACAGTAGAGGCGTTAGAACCCTTTGAAAAGTAAAAAAAAAGCATTATCTTCAGCACCAATTCTGCGTTCTCCAGATTGGACATTAGAGTTTCATGTTCATACGGATGCCTCAAAATACGCCATTGGATCAGTTTTTGACGCAGCCAGGTGACTATAAGAAGGATTATCCTATACGATTTGCAAGCAAACAGCTTACAGATCCATAGAAGAATTATTCAACAACTGAATGTGAAGCGCTAGCCATGATTTTTTCTGTTCGGAAATTTCGTCACTACCTCATGGAAACGCACTTTGCATTTTATACGGATCATCAACTGTTACTTTACTTGGTAAATAAGACGTGTAATACTGGACGTATTGCAAGATGGTTATTATTATTGACTGAATTTGACTTTCAAATTGTGGTCAGAAAGGGGAAGCAACATTATCTAGCCGATCACGTTTCGCGAATTGAATCTGCACCAGTTAATACTGAAGTGGATGATGAACTGCCAGATGCTGCGTTGTTCTATGTTGAAGCAGTACCTGAGTGGACGACAAATATTGTTGAGTACCTGATGCTAGGACAACCGAATGACTCTTTGACAAAAGTATAGAAAAGACAATTGATTCATAAGGCTCAACCTTATCAATTAATTGCAGGACAATTGTATCGTCGTGGATCAAATAATATTTTATGAAGATGTGTTTTACCACATGAAGTACCAGATTTAATCATGTTTTCACATGATGGCATGGGTGGAGGACACTTCTCTACAGATATTACTGTTCGCAAACTTTTGCAATCTGGTTGTTGGTGGCCTACGCTTCATAAGGACACATAATTTTTTATTCAGACATGTGATGTCTGCCAGCGAGCACGACAGCCTACTCGACAGAATTATGAATCCTTACATCCGGTTTTATCGCAAGCACCATTTGAAAAATGGGGACTGGATTATGTTGGTCCTATTTATCCCGTTGCGCAAGGATCTCAGGCCCGATACATTATCGTCGCAACTGATTATATGACCAAGTGGGTTGAAGCCAAAGCAGAATCTACGGCCAAGTTTTTATATGAAAACATTATAATCAGATTTGGATGTCCGATTGAAATTGTCAGTGATCAGGGTACACACTTTGTTAATCAAACAATAAAGTGTTTACTGGAAGATTTTTTTGTTATACACAGATTTAGTACTCCCTATTATCCCAGAGGGAATGGCCAAGCTGAATCTTCCAGTAAGATTCTCTGCACTATTATGACAAAGACAGTTGAAGTGAGTCCGTCTGATTGGGAACATAAACTGTATGCAACATTATGGGCATTCAGAACCGCTTACAAAAATAGTACAAATCAAACACCTTTTCAACTGGTTTATGGTCAAGATGTTGTTATGCCAATTGAATTTCTAATCCCATCTTTACGCATAGCAGCAACGGAACGATTAAATGATGATCAGTCTTTACAACTTCGTCATGAAGTGTTGCACAAATTATGTGAAACCTGATTGATGGCAGTTCATGCCTTAGCAGCAGAGAAAGCCCGCTGCAAGGCATGGCACGATCGTCGATTGCACAAGAAAGATCTGGAAGCAGGAGATCTTGCATTGATGTACAAAACCAAGCTGATCAAGGGTAAGTTGAAGTTTACTAGTGAAGGCCCGTATAAAGTAAAGAAAATCCTGAACTATGGCGTAGTAATTCTTGAGCACTTGGATGGAAAACGATTTGATACTCCGGTAAATGGCATCCGATTACGCAAGTTTTGGCAGCTTGCTCCGCCAGTTCAGCAAGCCTGATCTCAATATATTTTTTCATTTTATTTGTTTTCAATTTTTTGTTCTGCCTTTTTTTGGAAAAAGACAATTAAAAAAAAAAAAACAATAAGGGAAAGACTGATGAGCAAAAGTCAGGAAGTCATCAACATAAGGAAAAGGAAGCACAATATTTTTTATTATGGAAAATGACTTAGAAAACCACTATTTTGGGCATCTTTGGCCAATACAGTATCAGAAACCTTCGCTGAGCTCTCAGATTGTACATCCACCCTTGATTTATCTAAATTGAAGTGGGCGAAGGTTTCTGACACGAGAAAAGTCAATTTTTGAGTTAGGCGAATGTTCAGTGATATGCCATTTTGGAAACCTTCGCCGAGCATCATAATCTCATTATGAACCTTCGCCGACATGTTAGATGATCACTCAACACCCAGTTCTTCATGGATATGTTCGATGATTTTGACCCCCTTGGGGCCACCGAAATCTTTGAAATGCCCCAGAGCCCAGTGCCCTTTGAACCCCAATCATGGAAGAGGATTCGGGCATATCCATGAATCTAAGATGGTGTCGAAGATGCCAGTCAGCAACCACCCACACAGGGTAGCCCAGCTACACTTCGGGTCGACACAGTTGTAAAGTCACCAAAGCAGTTCGACGCCACGGTGCCTGAAGGGTTTGAAGAAGAGGATACTTTTGAAGAAGAAGAGACCTTGGCACCTATTCCACGCCTACCAAGGATAGTACCATCAGGGTCTCCTGCTGCTGCCACCTCCACGACCATCGATTCTGGTGATGCTCTAGGGTTAGTTTCCAGTCTTGGGCAAGTGATCCAGTATATGTTGGATAAGAAGAAGGAAATGGAGCAGAGAATCTCTGATCTAGGATCCGAAAACACTCTGATCAGTCAAAAAATTGTCCATTTGGATCGAGAGGTGAAGATAGCCAAGCAACATGAAGAAAAGGCTGAAAGCAAAAAGACATTGGCCCAGCAACAATTTGATCGCTTGGAAACCTACATCAGCTCCCTACAAAACACCCTGACAATCGCACATGATCAGGTAGATAAGGCAGTGCAAGATGCCAAGCAACGGGTGCAGCTGCTGAAGGGGCAATTACAGATGGCCGAACAAGATCGCACACGGCTTCAAGGTGAATTGGATGCGACCACCCTTGAGCATGATGCATATCTGCAAACACAAATACGCGATCATCCGGTCACACCGACGAAAATTGCATATTTGTTCAAGAAAGTGGAAACATACAAAGTGGCCCTTCAGGGATTCCAAGGCCACTTTGATAGGTTCAAAGGAGCAGTTTCAACCGAGTTGGAAAAGACAAAAGAGACCATTAACGCCTATGAAAAAGCCGCCGCTCAAGTGTTGGAAGCCGGACCACAAATCCTCGTCCCGGTCATGCCGCAATTCTCCCCTTCGCGCCAAGAAGCTATACAAATGGATACAGGGGTTGATTCGAGCATGGACCAGGGGGGAGCTCTAGATCTAGCAGATCAACCGCCAACCATACCGACAGTACAAGCAGGTCCATCCTCATCAAGGACAAGCCATTTATTCAGAAGGCCCATCAGCGTCGAGGACCTGATCCAGACCTTCTTAAAGCAACATCCACATGAGTCCTCGTGTGGTGGATGGGTTCTCAAATTCCGAGACCGAGGCCAGCAAAGAATTGGACAAAGTACCTGCACTAGGAGAGCAACCGACATGGAGAATCACAGTTTTTGAAAAAACTCCGGAATCAATTAGGAGTTACGTCGCCAGCCCTCGCCAGTTGCGGGTAGATCCTTATTATGCCAATGCCGCCAAGAAATAAATGGAAAGATTTGGGATTGGCTATGGACAAAATCACCATCCATATGCCTAATTGGCCAATCATCCATCAGCCTTACAGCTGGAACATTTCAGTGGACTTCCACTGGGCCTTACAAGCATATCAGAGAGAGTACGTCCACTCTCCAAATCCAACGGTGCGACAATCGGCAATGTTTGCAAAAGATCTAACTCTATTGGCGTCAATGGCAACCAAATGGGACGATTGTCTTCCTACCCTGGAATTCGATCCAAATAAGCCGATGGCCTCAGAGCAAATCAAAGATCAGTTGTCGATTGCTCGACTGTATCTCCATGCGGCTATGATGGGAGGCTCTTGGGAATCCCGCTTCACCTCATGGACAACTTCCAAGTGGATTGTTGGAGCCCACCGTTGTTTCCTCCCGCATAATTTGGATTTCAATACTGCACGTCTTGACTTTATGGAGAAGGTGTAGTATCATTTAATTAAGATTCAGCGCGAAGCCAATAAAAGTTCCCAATAACTGCATATTGCAGGTGTCGTGGGACCGCCACCAGTTTTGGTGGGGGATACTGTTGGAGACTAACCCTAGTTAATAAGTGAGAGGGATTTGGCACCCTGCGTGTGTAAGTCCAACCTGATGACCACATAGTTATTTGATTGATTAGTTAAAAGTTAATAAAGGACTTTAGGCCTTTTTGCGGGACCTTTAATGGCGTAGGGCCTAAATGTCAAGTTAGGGTATAAAGTTGGGTTTCCCTCCAGTTTTGATGGTTCCCACACTTTTTTAAATTTGAATAAAAAGAGAGGCAAGACTGGACCAATAGGATTCAGAGCTAGGGTCCTCCTCTCTACTATAAAAAGGGACCAACTCGAGTTGCTCCTCATGTTCATTTTCTCATTTCAATAAAGCATATTGGTTTTCTTTAGAAATGGATTGATGAATGTCCTTGCTCTTCCTCTCTTTTCCTCCATTTCTCATGCTTTCTTTGGATTTTGCTAATTGTTGGATCTGATCATTATTGGGATTGCTATTTCTTATGCTTTTTGTGAGAGAGAAAGGGAGAGAGAGAAGAGTAAGTTTCTATCATTGTTGTGGATTTAGGGTTAATGGAAGTAGGGTTAATGGATGCAGTGTTAATGCTTAGTGTTAATGGATGTTAGTGTTAGATCCTCCATTCATGTTGAAATCTGAACTATACTATCGCTCTCATGGGAATGAACCTACGCGTGACAACTAACTCCGTCTCTTTGATTCTGGATTGACTAGATCTTGGATTCAGGTTAGGCAAGGAAAGAAACCCACTACAATCATAAAAATCAGCATCCTCCTCAGACTCAAGATCGGATCCTCAAGCTCTGTATTCAAAAAATCAAAAGTTTAGATCCAAGAGATCTACAAAGTCAGGCTATACTGACAAGAAGAGCAACATGCAGTCTAGACCAAATTTCAGTTCAGGATCGATTGCAAGCTCTTTATCATTCCAACCAGTGCAAAAACTTTTCTGCAAATACTGTAAGAGGACTGGCCACAAAATCAAGGACTGTCGAACTTTGAAGTACAACAATCAAAAGAAGCAGCAGTTCCAACAACAAGCACATAGTGCTACAATCAGTCACTCAAATCAGCAACAAGAAGAAGAAGATGAAGCAGCTTTCATAATCAAAGTCGAAGAACAACATGATATCGACTCCTGGTATCTAGATTCTAGAGCAACTCAACACATGACTCACCATCGTGACTGGTTCAAAGACTATAAGCCATTCACCCACTCTCGAGTGTGCAACTTGGAGACAACTCATCACATTCAATCGAAGGTGAAGGAACAGTCAAAGTTGAATTCAAAAGAGGTGAGGTCAAGTTGCTATCCAGTGTTCTCCACATTCCAAATCTGACCAAGAATCTGCTCTCAGTTAGCAGAATCACCGATTCAAATTGGAGGGTCGAATTCGATACAGAAGGCTACACAACAAATCTCGGAAGGTTCTAGCCTACTGAAGAAGAAAATGACTATCTTACAAACTCAGCCATTGTTATTCTTCTAACAGTCAAGCTATTCACATAGCCACTTCTGAATCAATTGATATGTTGTGGCATTTCAGACTTGGCCATCTTAACTTCAATAGTATTCAGCAAATCTCAGCTCAGAGTCTAGTACAATATCTACCTTCGGTCAAAAAGCCACCTTCTCTATGTAACAGCTATATTATCAGCAAGCATGCTAGAAGTCCCTTCAATTCAGACTCAGTTCATACATCCAAAGGCTTGCTTGACCTTGTACATAGTGACATGTATGGCTCGATGCAAACTGCTTCCACAAGGGGATCTCTCTATTTCCTAACCTCCATCGATGACTTCTCTCAAAGGACTGCAACGTATTATATGAAAAACAAATACGAAGCATTCGAGTTCTTTAAGCAGTTCAAGGCGTCTGCAGAAAACCAGATCTAGAGGAAGATCAAGGCTCTACGCACAGATGGAGGGGGAGAGTACATCTCCATAGAATTCAAGGAGTTAAAACCAGCTACTCACCTTAGTCCAATGGTGTAGCTGAATGAAATAATCGGACACTCATCGAAAGTTCCAAGAGCTGATGGCCATGTCTCTCTTCCAAAGAAATTTTGGGCAGAAGATGTTACTACAACTGCCTATTTGTAGAATCGATCCATCACCAAAGCCCTCAATGGCAAGACACCTTATGAGGAGTGAACAGGATCAAAACTGTCAAATTTCAGAGAAAAAGGACAAATATTGATTGTACTATCAATCATTAAGAGTTATTGATTGCTTAATCCAAAGATATATCAAGTTCTAGATGTTAGATCTTGATCTAGATGCTTTACACTATGACTTAAGCAAGAGCAAAGGACCAAATGATCAAACACATGGATGGGCAGCCTCACACATGTGGAGGACAGTACCTGTATGACCTATTTATAGAGAGTAAAGTACATTAACTTACAAATGCATTTCATTCATCAAAACTCAAGACAAATGTGGAAATCTCAACAAAACTAAAATTTGCCAATTTCACATCAACTTGTTGTTGATTTGGTTGATCCCTTTATAGATCGAGTACATCCACGAGCTATGTACTGTCCAGCAGACCTTCACATGTGTGAAGAGTGACTAGTCATCCAGATCCACCAATGGGAGCCATATGTGCTCATTTTCCAAAGTTGACTATTCTCTTTGGCTAGAAAACAAAAAGCTAGTCTTCCACATTTATAGGAATATTCTCTATAAAATAGGTTCTAATGGAATCTTCCTATCTTATCTTCTAGAAGCTTATCCACACGTGTGAGTAATAACTCATTTACATGCAAGTACAATCTATTTACACAAAGTTTGACCAATTTGACCATTTTCAAAATTCTACTCAAGGGTTTTACACTAGTGTAGATCAAGCTAAAATCAATCTAACTTTATAAAAATGACTTACGTACATTCTTCCACACGTGGGAACAGACTCCACACGTGTGAGATCCTATCAAGCTCAAATAACTTGAGATCTACAAGGTACAACAAGTTGGAAGTGATATTTTAACACTCTTCCTCACTTCTAACTTGGCAAGTCTAATGTACACATATCTACAACTCCAAGAGCATCTCTTAACTTGAAAAATGAATATTTAGCCAAAGGTTTGGTTAAGATATCTGTTATGCACTCGGATGAAGGCACATGATGAAGTTGAACCTCCTTGGATTGCACCTTCTCTCACAAAGTGATGAGCTATCTCAATATGCTTTGTTCTAGCATGGAAGATCGAATTGGTAGCAATTTGTTGAGAAGCTTGATTGTCACAATAGATGCAAGGGACCTCCTCGGCCTTTAGCACTTGAAGCTCCACCAAAAGTCTTCTTAGCCATAGGAGTTCTCTGGTTGTTGAAGTCAATGCCTTGTACTCGGCTTCACAAGAGAAAAGAGAAATTGTATCTTGCTTTTTGAAAAAATCCAAGGTTTATTGTTTGTAAACCCTAGATGACCATAGTTTCCATGACTGAGAAGAAGGATGATTGCTCTATAGTTGCTCCATGGCTGACCCTGCCCTCCTGGCAATCGCAGTGCTAGGTAGCAATTTACAGTGCTCAAATCCGTTGAGTACAGAGAATGATCCATGCCTTTTTGTTTCCAAAAAACAGGCCACTTTCTTTCAATTCCCAGAATTGCAACTTTCTCCTTCCATTGTAAATGGATGTCAAAATCCTCTCATGACTGAGAAACCACTACCCTGCTCCACCTTTCGATCTACTTCACTTTGTAATTGACGGATTACCAAAGAAGTTCTGGCCAATTTTTTGTCCTAGCCATTTTGAGCAATTTTCCGTGAATTCTCCCCGGAATCCACCTATGACAATCGTTCTGATCTTCCCTGAAGCTCCAATCGAAGGAACTTTGCTGTCTCCTGCCATCCGAATTGCCGATACCCCGTATGGAGTCCTCTCTCCTGAGATGCTTTGAGTGCTATTTCTCTTGGTGAAAGACGCTATCCCATAGCTTCATCGGATCATGCATACCTGCAACACCCTGCCGCTCTGATACCAAGTTGAAATTCCGATAGAATCTAGTGCAGTATGCAAATTACATCACACAATCACCATAACCACTCCTCACAAGCTCTCAAAGATGGCACAACAAAAGTTATTAGATCACAAAGAAACACTATACATATAGAGTATTCACAAACTGCATGAAAAGGTAGGTGTCCTAAAACTGGCCTACCACCTGTCAAACTAAGGTCCGGCCCAGTATGGCCAAATTCGACCGACAACCTTGGGACATGCCCTCAGTATAGCAAGTACTGTAAATAACTCTGTACAAGGTAATTCTTCCTATGTGTGGCTACTCGTCTAACCCAAGTAGCCGGCTACGGGATCAGTGCCCAACTGATATGACAATAGTGGGTCACGTCCCGATAACAACCAAAAAACTATAAATCCTAATTAACTGAAGATATGTACAATTAATTACAATACTGCATTTCGAACTTACAATAAAAACATATCAGATCAAATCTTATTCTTAACAGTTTACAACTTCCAAAATCCTTCAAAAAAACAAGAAAGATTTATAGTTGCTCAGTTTGAAACCCTAGCTGGAGGAAAGATGAGCCTTTAAGGGCTCTGATACTTAGTTGAAAATATGATTTAAAACCTGACCGAATCAATCACCACAACACAACGTTAAGGAAATAGCGAAAATGAAAATTCACAAGGATACCATTATCCGCTACAAAAGCAATCCAAAAAGTGACCCAAAAAAATACCGACAATGGTTTTTTGAATTACTGATTGGTAAGAAATATTTTCTACAATCACCGTTTGAGATAAAATTATTGCTAGGAACGTGAGCTCATACACCGTGCTCACACTAATAATTAATACCCATTTACCACTTTTTTGTAAAGGTATAGACCCCCCAAGAGCAAAGGGCCAAAGGCCGCACACAATAGCACCCCATAATAATAAAATTCCAATGCTGCCTTCAATAATCGGGTTAAAGCTGACCAAATTGGACGTAACCCGATGGAATACAGAAAGATTTCCAGCACTTTCAAACTGTCCCCCACTTGCTTTCTTCGAACCTCACTCTCCCCACTACCTTCACTTGTGGATGTTCTCATCGGCTATATCCAGAACTATATTACTACCCTAAAAGTTGCGATGACTATTAATCGATATTATATTACTATTAATCAATATAGCAACAACTGCAACGACTACCAAGAAAATGTTTCAGTATGACAAAAACTTGGAAAAACCAAGAGTTTGCAAAATGAACGAGATATGAATCACGTAGGCATGATCTACCTTCTTTGTAATATACGATGTAACTTTACTTGCATATATCATTCAACTTTGAAAAGCTCTACTGACTTTTCCCAGAAGATGAGTACAAATTGGAACCTAAAAGGGGTAGCACGCCGGCGTGCTATCAATTTGAGTCAAAGACTAAAAGCTTAAATTGGTAGCATGCCGGTGTGCTACCCCTTTCAAGCTCCAAGGAAAAAAAAAAAATTTGCCTAAAAAACTTTGAAGGGTGATAACTTTCTTAATATTGCTCGGATTGAGATGATTCATAAAGCAAAAGTGCTCCATTTTTCATGTAGAATACATTGCTTTAATCAAATTTGATAAAAAAAAATGAAAATATTTTATTATTTCATCATCTCAACATAAGCTTAATAGTTAAGTTATAGCCTCCATCTAGAACATACAATAATTTTTTTTTTTACCAACGTTGATTTTATGATACCTATCATAGGCTTGGCCACATACCATTATGTCCTTCGTCGTACATCAATCCTTGACAGTTGAAAAAAAAATTTTAGCTGGATAAATGTGAAATTAAAGTGATTAAGTATTTTGCGTTCTCCATGATATAGCAGACTATGTACAATTTGTAGACATATCTTTTAGCTAGTAAGAAAATAAACAACATGATAATGAAGTATACAAATAGATTTCACCCCCAAAAGAAAAGTAAAATAAATTTTAAAAACCTAAAAAAACTGTAGCCTGCCATGCGCTGTCAATTTGACATAATTTGAAAACACTAAACTCACAAAACTCATAGATGGTTACTCGCAAAATGCCAAACCCTGATGGGAAATGGAGATCTATCCACCTAAAGCAATGTTAAAGCATCTCACATAAACCAAGATTGTAAGCATGGAACCACCCAAATATCTATGATAGTGAAACACACATGGAAACCTTCCTACACGCTATTCACCAACTTTGTGGGTCAAATGAGAATAGTGCATTTTACTTGAAACAACACATGCATGATGAAATAAGTAAGTTACATCGAAAGTACACAAGCATTCAATCTCTCTCTCTCTCTCTCTCTCTCTCTCTCTCTCTCTCTCTCTCTCTCTCTCTCTCTCTCTCTCTCTCTCTCTCTCTCTCTCTCTCTCTCTCTCTCTCTCTCTCTCTCTCTCTCTCTCTCTCTCTCTCTCTCTCTCTCTCTCTCTCTCACACACACACACACACACACACACACACACACACAATGGTTTTTGGCTGCTTTACTATGGTTTGGCTCTGTTCCTTGGTTTGGTTTTTTCGGTCTGGTTGCTTTCTAGTTGGGGCTTAGGCTTGTTGGATTTTGATCTATCTTTCTTAGCTTGTCGTTTTACTCTTGGTCTTGGGGTTTGATGTTTTTTGTCTCCTTTCACTCTTTTTTATTTCAAGTTGCACTCCCCTTGCTTTTCCTTTGTGCTACTGGTTGCTTCTACTTGTCCCTCTCGTGGCCATCACCTACCTTCCTTGCCTATGGCATGTTTCCTACTTGATGTACTTTTGGTACTTTGTTGGGTTTACTAACTTGCTACCTATTACTTTGAGTTATGGTTCTGTGCTCAACTACTATTGTAATGGCCTTCTTATGGTGGCTGGTGGCTCTGCGTTTTTCTCAAGGGTTGAGTGTGGCGTGTTGGTTCACCTTTGGCTGGTTGTTTTTGGCTATTGGTTTTTGTTGCTTTGTTTGTTTGTTGGTTGTTCGTCTTCTTTTTGTTGGATTTATATCCTCTCCATCCCTTATCTCTTTGCTAATCTAGATCCATTCATTTGTTGTATGTAAATACTCATACAGTTGCACACTCTACAAAAATACACTTGTTTTCTAACAGTCTGTAGAAATACAAAAGAATCGTCGATGACAATGTCCTATCGACTTAGCTGACATCAACCAATCTCGACTATGGTCGACACCGATTATTCGGCCAAGATCGACTATTCGACTTCACCGACTATTCGGCTGACATCGACTATTCATCTTCACTAACTAAGTCGCATATCAACTCAGATAGTCGACTCGAACATTCGGCGGCTTAACAGTCCCTTCATCACGACCGGACATAATCTCTAACAGAATAAGATACTGTCTAAAGGCGAGTACCAACAACACGTAGTGCCTTAATCCTATTTGTAAAGTACAAACTAAGCGTTCTTTTAATATGTTAGCCATTAGTTGTTTTGTTAGGCATTTTTATAAATCCTAATCAATTAGACATCCAAAGCATAATTATTCGTTCTTTCTCTTTGTTATTACAGAGAGTATCATTTTAGAAAGAATGTGACTTTGCCTGCATTCAAACCTGTATATCTTCACAACTGAATAATCATTGTTCTAGTAATATAGGTCGTGTATGTTGTGTTGAATGCTTATATTTTTTTTTGTTCTAATCGAGTCATGCTTACAGATAAATTTATTCATAGAGTGACAAATAATCTATGTTGATTGTAATGCTCTAAGTTCCACACTATTATGCTTCCGCAAAACTAAAACTACAAATCAATCTGCATAATATGGAATGACAACATCGATCCAGTGACTTCGAAGCTGTGATCAAGTAGGGCGATCTTCGAACTATCGAACTTGGTCTGAATCTGATAGATGTAGTTTCATGCACCGAGGATTCTCATCCTATTGTGACATACATATCGTGACATGGTATCAAAGCCTTAACACAATCGAAGGTAAAGGTACTGTCAAATTGAGTTTTCAAATTGAGAGAGAGAGAGAGAGAGAGAGAGAGAGAGAGAGAGAGAGAGAGAGAGAGAGAGAGATCCCCTCCCTTGCACGTGTCCCTGCACCCTCCCCACGCCCCAACCCTTGTGTCCTCCCCACATGCGCTCCCTTTGCCCTCCATGTGCCCCCTCCCCACGTTACTTGAATTGCCCAAAATGAAAAAAAAAAAATTAAAAAAATGAACTTTGAGACCAGAGAGCTGATTCGTCCAATGTGTTTGAATCATATGTTTGCAAGCTCACCTGCATGTCTCATCCATAAGAAATCTCTCTTTGTAATCATTTTCAGGTTCTAATGTGATTATCTTACACTAAGATGGACTTGCAAAGTTTCAGTGAACTTGACATCACTATGAGAGTCAAGAAACTTCCAGAATGTACCATAACTGGGACGCCAATAAACAAATTTGGATTGGCCTGGGAACTATGAAATATACAAAAATGCATAACAATACTGCCAATTTACTTACTTTTTAGTAGATGATGCAATAACTCCAGGTGTAGATGCAGCCGATGAAAGATTGAACAGTGATGGCGTGGAGAACAAAGGAGGTGGCTGAGGGTGTTGCGAAAGAAGTTGAAGATGGACCCAATGAGGTTGGAGCTCCAAAACCAAAAGCAATAGTGGAATAAAAGTTGAGTTGGAATACCTCGATGCCACTACCTCGATCCAACAAAGCTTCCTCTTCTCCCACTTTGCTTTGCTCCTCCTTTTCTCTCTTGTCTCGTCTCTCGCGATGGTGGGCTGTTATGAGAAGCCTCGCATCGAGTTTAATCGACAATGAAGGCCGAGCGAGAGAAAGCACGTTCGTCCGCCCACCCAAAGGCATTCAATTTTTTCTCAAAAAAAGTGTAAAACAGGGTTTCCGGGCAGCTCACGCTGCACGTCACAGCGTGAGCTACCCGGAAACCCAATTTTTTTTAGTATATATAGATAGATAGATAGATGGACCACCACCATATCAATTATTGTCACGTCCTCCATCTCTGTCATTCTCATTTGACTATAGTTTTTCTAAGTACAGCTTTTTGTTGCTGCTGTGCTAGTTTGTCACTGTGCTGTGCACATGATCATATGACTGGCCCTTTATTCTTCATTGTGTCTGTATCTCGGTTATGCATGAAATTTAATGCTATATTTGAAAACTCACCCTCTATCTTGTCTGACGCTAGACAATGCATATCTTGTCTGAGTGCTGATACAGAGCTGCTTATAGCCAATAAATCTGGCAAAAATTAATGAAATTCTGGCAGCTCCTATTGATCCTAGAATCGTTATTCCGTTCTTTATCTTGATTCCTTTGTTAAAAAATACCGTACTTTTTGAAAAAACAAATTTGGTCAAATTCCATAACGGAAGGCGTTCTAGAACGCATTCCAGGACTCGTTCCGTTTTGGAGCAGGCAACTGTGCTTCAAACTAAATTACACTTTAGACTATCACAGTTCTGACATATTGTGATCACACTGTAAGTACAGATCCAGCCATAGGTAATGAGTTATTAGTATCTATAAGAATATCATAGCTATAAAAGTTTGAAACGTGCTATTGTCCTGCCTGAAAACTAATTGGAAACCTGCAAAATATCACAGATGACTATCAAACTCAAAAACATGATTTTTTGATAAAAACTTGAATGGTGGTTTTCAAACCAATAGCCACCCCCGACCCCTTGTTCTCCCCTTTTTTCACCACCATCTGCAAGATATTTGAGAAATGGCTTGAACCTCTGCACTGCAAGAATTTTCATCTCCAAACAAAGAGAGAAAATTCAAAGTTTATGTGCTATATTAACTCAGCTCTTTTACAGTGTTGCAACCCCACGAATCTCTTGGAGTCACTAATGCTGTTGCTCGGCGTCAAGGTGGAGACTTCGCATTGCCTAAAAAGTCCTCCGTGTGCAACATAGACAGAGCCTACTATTACAGCTGCCAACGAATGCGCTTGAAAACATGTAAGAATCTTTTGGTGCAGAGAACTGGCTCGTTCTCCATACTTGACCATAATCTCCTTTTCAAAATCGTAAGCAATAGTGCAAAACTTTGTCTCGTGAAATGTGGGTGCATTTTTGTGGATCCTGAGGGCAATCTAGTACACTTCTGAGGATGTATAAAACACATGGAGTTTCTTGGAGATCTATAGTTGCTATAAATTCTGATTGAAAACCACAATGGGAGAGCCATCTGGTTATGTAGGAGCAAATCCATGGCTGCATTCAGAGCCCTCTCTGAGAAAAAATATTATCAAAAGGTCTGATAGGAATCTCTACTCCATCGCTGCTAACAATAGCAGTTCTTTCCTCTTCTTATCAATGTTACTGCCAGTCGCCATGCTGTGTAAGTGCCATCTATTCAATGATGAGGAGTGCTAGTATTTCAATAATTACCACCTGAGCAATGATTGCTGCTGAGCAATGACTGTCCACCTGCTGAGCATCCTCCTGAGAGGCTAGAGCTATAGATCAGAAGAAAATCAATGTATGAGTCACCTGTTGTTTCACCTGTGATCTGAATGCATCAATACAGGTCATATCATGAGAGCCTGAGGTGCGGGCAATGTGCAGGCATCAGCGAGGCTGAAGAGTAGGATGAAGGAGAACGTGGAAATGCCAGATCCATTTTCTTCTATCCAGTGCCATCGCAGCGGTAGCAACTGTTAAAAACCAATGATAAACTTATTATTGTTTACGATTTACTGTTGACAGTTGTTACCAGCTGTAAGTAGCTGTAGGCTAATCTATAGTCAACTACAAGTTTTTTTTCTCTCTATATTTAGGGTTTCTTGCACTCTCTTTCAATGAGTGTGATATACAGTGATTGTGTGCTCTTCATCCTCCTTGTGGTAATTGCTTATGATGAATGACTGAGTGCTTATCAGATTCTTGACATAGTATCAGAGCTCCTTTGATCCTTACTGCCTGACTACTGGGTTCGGCTTGTCACTGGCTCCATACCGAGGTGAGATAGTCCTTCACAAGAGGTGTATGCAAGAAAACTTACAGTGTTGATGAGAACAGTCTCTTGAGTAAACATGGTAGGAAGCGCTTGAACACTCTTTGAAGAGTTTATTCAGAGGATAAGGAGGCAAATATAGTGGGAAAACCATTGGCAACTGACTGGGATCAGTTTGGTAAACATGTGAGCATTTTGCAGCTTAAGCTGTAGTGAGAGAGTGTGAAGTAGTAACAACACTACTTGTATCATTTCAGATCATTTGAAGTGAGGCAAATCATTGTATTAAGGTTACAGGAGGGCGACCTCAGTGTGGTGGAGGGCTGCAAGAAAATTTTCAGATAGAGATTGTCAAATGCCCAAGAAACCCCATTCTTCATAGTTGCTAGGGTTTTGAGGTGAAAACCCCTGGATCTTTTTCTGTAGGCATGCATATTTGATGCTTTCAGTGGCTGCAGATGGGCACCCTAGTACTGTGATGAGGATGCCAAAGGGCCGCGCCCAGTCGTGGAGCAAGTAAAGAGCTGGATCAATTTTTGGGGCGGCAGCCATAGTGTTGTAAAGCTACCTTTACAAGCTTTACTTCCGGCGCCATCGGCGCCAGCTATGTCCCCGGCGCCACTGTGACCAGAATCCAGCCGGCGCCAAGTTCCTATGGCTGAAAATCTTTGATCGGTTCTAGCGGAGTCCAGAGAGCTCAGATCGATGTGCAATCACCTCACACGATCTAGGCATGATTAAAGGAAGCCTGTGGATCAATAAAATCTAGAGAGAGAAAATGACTTTCTAGAAAGAGAAAATCCTAGAGAGAGAAAAACGTGCTTTACCAGCTTGGGTAGAGTGCTTGGTATGAGGGGGGGGTGCCGAATCACACCAATACTATAGGGGAGTGCGGGTTGCGACTCAGGGCGAGCTCCAACCAAGTCTCAGCCTCCCTTGCTGGAATGTTGTCCTGGCTCTCGCCCTGGCATGCTAGCGCCCCGGAGACTAGGGTCGGTCACACACATGAAATGTAACCTTCTCAGATTTATCAAAAAAGTGGGATTTTCCTCAAACTGACTCTGATTACCTTCTGGGTTTCAGTGTTCGGTAAAAGCGCCAGTTGTAAGGCTGCTTTCAAAATTTTTAACTTGGCACATAGCTGAGGGTCGTATCCCGGGACGCCAGCGGTATGCCGTCGGGACCATTCGGTCCGGGGCGCCAGCGGTATGCTGTCAGGACCATTTGGTCCAGGAACTGTTTGTTTCCATATCTGTCGCGGCTTGTGGTTCTGAGTGTTCCTTGCATGAACGTGAATGGATTAAGCTCTTGGGGAACGGGCTCTAACCTGTCGGCTGAGTTGGATGGCTTGCTTGGGTGGATGTTACCTGTTTATGGCTGTCCAGTCTGGCGTGGCGCCAGGTTGGCTTCCAGCGCTCGTGACGAAGCTTTCAGTTGGTTAAGTCTGATGTAAGTCAGACTGCTTGCTTGAAATGGATGTTACTCGTTTGTAACGAAGCTTCGAGTTGGTTAAGTTTGATGTATGTCGGGCGGCTTGCTTGGAGGGAAGTCACCCACATCGGGACCCCCGATCTGGCATGGCGCCAGGTTGGATCTCAATGTTGGTTTTCGAAACTTCAAGTTGGTTAAGTCTGATCGTTGTTGGCGAGTTGGCTGCTTGTATGTCAAGTGGGTTTGGATGGCAAGAGTTGAAGGCTGGGAAGCTAAGTCGTGGTTCCCGGCTCCCTTTGGGATGCCTGCGCTACACATAGCTTGGAGAAAGCGAGGAAAAGAAGGAGGTCGCGGGCAGGTTCGCGCGCCAACTCAGACCTGCTACATAGTGTAAAAGGGTGTATAGCGTCTTCACGAGTCTCCTTCGGTGCACAGAAATGATCCAGATCGTCCGATTACAATCTTGTTGAGATCGACAGTGGAGACCTCTTGATCGTGGATACAGATCGACGGCTACCATTCGTTGGGCCCTTAAACTTCAATTTCTAAAAATTTGAGGTGTTTGAAGTTCAGTTACCAAAGGACTGAAGGGCATAAATGTGAACTCTTCATTAAAAAATTTCATCTTGAAGGGTCCCAACTCTTGTGACCTTAAGTTGAGGACTGCCCATTCTTCTTAAGGCTTTGTCCATTGTGGTTTTTTGCAGATAATCAAAAAACAAAGTGATATTTTGACCTAGCTGGAGAGACTGTTTTTGGAATTTGATTAGACAGGAGCTATGCTGGTACAAAGGGCTACGCGCTAATATAAAAATTTCTGAAATCGGAGATCTGTGTGCGACGAGGAAAATTTTTCAGGCTTAAGGGCAGTTGTGAGCCATTTTAAGGCCACATGAGGTGATCCTAGATTCAGGAGCCACCTCACACTTCGTGACATCAAGACGAATAATGTTTGATTTTAGAAGTGCAGATCCCTCAAGATTCATAGTTCTTGGAGATGGATCTAGACATCAAGTAAACGGTATCGGTTCACTATGGCTCAACACCAATGGCAGAGACAGACGACTCGAAGACATTCTGTTCGTGCCTACTCAGCAACAAGACTTGCTCTCTGTAGCAAGAATAGCAGATGCAGGGATGCGTGTGACGTTTTTTGACAAAGCATGCAATGTGATTGATGCCAGTACCAGTACTTTGATCACTCAAGGGAGAAGGAAAGGGAACCTTTATCATCTGAAGGTACACCTACCTACAGATCAAGTGCATCAAACTCATGATGACTCGCCAGACACTCTGTGGCACAGAAGACTCTGCCACATGAACTCAATGGCACTTTACCAGACAAGCCATCATGGAGCGATAACAGGGGTCAGCATCTCGAATGCAACCAATTCGACCACCTGTGATGCATGTTTGAAAGGCAAGATGTCACGCATACCATTCATTAAAGACTCCTACAGAACGACAAAGATTCTGGAGCTAGTGCACTCTAACATATGCGGACCATTCAACGTGATCTTAGTAGGAGGCTCAAGGTATTATATAACCTTCGTTGATGATTATAACAAATTTGTTAGTGTATTTTATTCAGAATAAATCTGAAGCACCTGACAAATTCACAGAATATGTGAATTGGGCTGAAAGATGTACAAGCAGCAAAGCGAAGCAGATCAGAACAGATCGAGGTGGCGAATACATCTCGAATCGCTTCACTGACTTCTGCAATGATCGTGGCTTCATTCACAGAAGAACTGCAGCCTACACACCGCAGCACAATGGTGTTGTTGAACGAAAGAACAGGACCCTGATGGAAGCAGCCAGATGCATGATGGCCTACTCGAAAGCTCCAAAGGCACTGTGGGCTGAGCAGTAGCTACAACCGCATACATCCAGAACAGAACAGGCAAGTCTGGTGTTCCTCACATAACACCACATGAGCTATGGTGGGGTAGAAAGCCCAACCTGTCTCATGTCAGAATCTTTGGCTATGCAGCTTATGCACATATTCTTGATAAGCTTCAAAAGAAGCTTGATGAGAAAGCCGACAGGGATTTCTGGTAGGTTATGACAACAACTCATTATACTACAGAGTCTACATGCCAGACACGAACATTGTGAAAACAATGAGAGATGTCAGATTCGATGACAGCAGGACAATGGCCAATGATGATCCTATCAGCTACGAAGTTTTGGAAGACAATACTATGACCTGCCGCCAATGACAGAGGAGCAGAGGACGAACACAAAAACGAAGATTTTTGAGTCGTCTCCCATTCGAGCGACGAATCGGACGAAGAAAGATTCGAGAGGCAACCTGCTGTTGCAGTTCTTGTAAACCAAAATGGTTCCGAACCAAGCAGAGCAGGCAAGGGCAAAGGCATAGTTGTTCCAAGAGGTTCAACCAGAAGGTCAACAAGACCACTAAGAGCGCCAGCAAGATATGTGCCAGGCAGCTCAGCTTCCACATCAGAAGAGTTCTGCAGATTCAGTGGCAAAACACACACTTTTGAGGAGGCGATTGAAAGTCCAGAGAAGGACAAATGGATCCAAGCCATGAACGAAGAGATGGAGTCCATGAGGAAGAACCAGGTATGGACGTTGGAGCCATTACCACATAAGCACAAGACTGTCAAATGCAAATGAGTCTTCAAGCTCAAATACGGACCAGACGGGAATGTGAAATACAAGGCAAGATTGGTAGCGAAAGGTTTTTCTCAGAGATACGGTATTGACTGCTATGAAACCTTCTCTCCTGTCATCAAACATTCGTCCCTACGTCTGTTATTTGCATATGCAGCAGCTTATCCAATGCTCGTAGGGACGGTGCTGACGAATGATGACTGTCCAAAGACTGAGGAAGAGAGAGAACAGAATGCAGCTCACACCTTACGGAAGCTGATAGGATCACTGATGTATCTTGCTGACAGCACACGTCTTGATATTGCTTATGCAATATTCAGGATGAGCCAATTCTACACGAATCCAGGCTCGACATATTGGAAGATTGCAAAACGAATTTTGCAATATCTTCAATTAACGAGGGATTATGGCTTATGTTATTGTCGTGGTGCAGGTTTTAGGATACTTTCCTACAGCAACGCTAGCTGGGCATCTCTCAAGGATGACTGTAAAAGCGTCTCGGGAGGATGCATCATCGCATTAGGAGCAGCAGTTCTCTGGGTCAGCAAGAAGCAGACCGTTGAAATGTTTCTAACTACAAACCTTTGCTAGCTTTCAACCCTCAACCTGACGAAGATGTTCGTGAACACGAAAGTCATGAGACACGAAGCACGAAAAATTTCGTGAACACGAAAGTCAAAGAAAACGAAGACGAACGGTTCGCGAACACAAAAGTCAAAGCAAACGAAGATAAATGATTCGCGAACACGAAAGATTCACGAACAAGAATCTTTTGCGGTCTGGCACGAGAATCTTTTATGGTGCAGTACGAGATTAGGCAAACAACCAATACAAAACCAACGACGGAAATGAAACCTTCTCCTGCCCTCCAAGCTCCAAAGAGTACCAGCAAGATCATGCAAGTACCCAAAAGTACATATATCTGATCTGATGGTATGATGTTAGCAGATACATTTTAGGTCGTGGCTAGTCTGCCACTCTTGTAATTCCCTGATTAGTTGTAGATGTTTAATCACTCTAATCTCAGATTTAGATAGAGCGACTATACTTACTGGATGATACTTGACATATAGATCAACAGAATACACATACTTTGTAATGAAGTAATCAAGCCAAATACAGACAACAAGTTCGTCTACGTGCAAGACGAGCTCTGTGATCAGGACTCATAGAGATCCAACTGCTTCGAAATCCTCATTTTCATCAGTGGTGTCAGAGTATATCACCCGATTCTCATCAGTGGTATCAGAGCTGGTTATCCTATCATATTCTGACATAGCCAAGAAGCTAGCAGATCCAGGAGGCCAAGCATTCAAACAAACAACCATCAATAAGAGAACAGAATCCAAGAAGCAATGGTTTCAATCAGCAGCATGCAGAGCAAGATCTGCACAATACTTGATTCTTTAGGATCTAGACATCTTTGATACTCAAGGGCGAACCAGATTTCAGACGAAATCAAGAAGTCAAATCATGATGCTGGAAGATCAGCTGACAAATTTGCAGTGGGATGGAAAAGACCTCACTTCTTTCGTAAGAAAGATGAAGGATCTATTTCTGTCACTACATAACTCTGGAGCAGAGAATGTTGTGTCAGCTGAGAAGCAACTCACGTACCTGTGAGAGCCTTACCCATATCATTCCAGACGACAAGGACCCTGCTTGCGAAAGATCCCGCCATGAACCTCGAAAAGGCGACTGTCAAGATTTGAGAGGAAGTCGAGGCCAGAGAACATCTTGATCACAAAGATGGTTCTGACCAGGCCCTCTACGGCAACAAAGAGAAATCCAAGAAGCAATTTAAGCCTAAGAGGGAGTCCAATCAGAAGTAGGATCGTGACCAGCAAGCAAAGGGTACCGGCAAGAGCAACTGGAAGACCAAAGGGAGGTCAAAACAACAAGGTGCAGACAAGAAGACTTGTGTGAGATGCAGAAGAGACGGGCATATAGTAGATACCTACTGGCTCAATACCAAGATTGAGTGTATCCATTGCCATAAGAAGGCACGTAGCCATGGATTGCTGCCAGAACCCGAGAAACAAGTCAGCATAGAGCAAGCAGGAGAACAACAATAGTTCATCCTATGTTAAGGAGCCCGAGAGCTCAAAAATGGGTGAAAAAAGAACGAACAAAAATTGTTCGACTGCCTATATCTGTGAAGACATGTGTGCAGCATCAACATCAGACACACATGAGGTGATCCTAGATTCAGGAGCCACCTCACACTTCGTGACATCAAGACGAATAATGTCTGATTTCAGAAGTGCAGATCCCTCAAGATTCGTAGTTCTTGGAGATGGATCTAGACATCAAGTGAACGGTAGTGGTTCACTATGGCTCAACACCAATGCCAGAGACAAACGACTCGAAGATGTTCTGTTCGTGCCTACTCTGCAACAAGACTTGCCCTCTATAGCAAGAATAGCAGATGCAGGGATGTGTGTGACGTCTTCTGATGAAGCATGCAATGTGATAGATGCCAGTACCAGTACTTTGATCGCTCAAGGGCGAAGAAAGAGAACCTATATCATCTGAAGGTACGCCTACCTGCAGATCAGGTGCATCAGACTCATGACGACTCACCAGACACTCTGTGGCACAGAAGACTCTGCCACATAAACTCAATGGCACTTTACCAGGCAAGCCATCATGGAGCGATAACAGGGGTCAGCATCTCGAATGCAATCAATTCGACCACATCATATCTGGTGTTCATTGGTTGGATGGACAACAAGTGTCATTTTTCTATTCATACGTATGATCGCACACGTGAGAGATGACACCTTGACATGTGTCACCAGATCATTGGTTGGACAGTCGCCACATGTCAATTTTATACAATTTGATAGTTCGCACGTGCGACAAGACGTTCTTTTGCACGTGTGTACCGCGATATATAACTCACAAACTATGAGGCATTTTTTTCACTTTCTTTTTCCTCCGCATATCGCACTTGTGCGCCACCTTCTTATTTGCTATTCAACATACTGCCTTCCCCATGCACAGGTTTGATATCCCAGCATACGTGTCTCCACATATCGCACTTGTGCGCCTCTATTCTATATTGACTGATCTCACTTCCACTTCCCTCGCACAGGTCCGATATACTATACAAAATTTCTATACATATCACTCCTCTGCCCTCCCCTTCCTATCTTGCTGAACACGCACAAGTGCGATATCCCTCAGAATACCTCTATGGAGAGAAGAAAATAGACAAAGAGAAAATTCTTCTCGCATCCTCAACCCCTGCCGTTGCATTACCCCTCCCATTCGAACTAGAAGGCGCAACCATAGCAGGTGGCTCTCTAATATTCATAAGTATCAGAGATCAACCAATCTGCTGAATTAGACAGCTCCATTCTACTGTGCTGTCCACCACATTACTAGGAATGATCTCGGTCATTTTGTCATATTCACTCCGTCGACTCTTCAGTGCTTTCAGGAGGCTGTTGAGGACTATATGAGCCTTTTTTTTGAAGATTCATTTTTACTAGCTGTACATACTAAGAGAGTAACCATTATGCCTAAGGATTTTCAACTACTGATGAGGATGCGGGAAATATATTCCAACTTACATCTCAGCCGACTGCTCCCAGACCTAATCCATTAGATAGGACAGACCTCCCTATCAAGCGGCCTAGGAAGCAGCCAGCCCCGAAGAGAGCCCCAAAGAAAGTTAGGAGGGCCAATACCACAGATTTTCCTCAACCTAACCTTGTTGGTAATGTAGATACTGCTGCACTAGATACGATTGTAAATATCCATTTTGGATAATCATGTTATTCTTGTAGATACTGCTGATCCACCACCTCCTCCTCCTCGTTCATATTTTTATACATATATAGATTCAAATCATTATCTTAAATTTGAGAGTGACATAGCCGATGCTGTAGATAGAACTGGAGTTCCATTTTGTTTTGAATTAGAGGAACTTGACTTCAGTATAAACTATAGAGTTATTGATTGTTTGGATCTCAAAAATAGATGAGCTTCTATTACTGATCCTGTGATAGAGTCTAGGATTACACTTTTGCAATGTGACATTGCAAGAGATTCATTTAATGAATTGTTGGTGCTCAGTAACTTTTTTCTTCAGGCCTTCAAGGAGAATAACGACACTTTGTCACAATGTCTGACTAGTGGATTCACACCAACAACAAAATACCTGTTCGTGCCTTATCATACCAAGTAAGTATGTTAAATGCTTTTTGATGTTTAAAGCTTTATCATTGGCATTATTAATGGAAATAGTTTTCAGAATTGCAGCTAATGGACTCTCTATCTTATTTTGCAGTGAGCACTGGAGTTTAAACCTGATCTCTATTAAGAGATCTGTAGATAATATTGTTAAAGTATTTTGTGTCAAGATGAACTCAGCTAGCAATACGCATAAGGATGTAGATATGTACTTGCCATATTTAAGTGATTCATTCTGTTTCTTAATTGATTTCTTGTGTGCTGGATTTTTTTGCAGTCACCCTAGCAAAATGATTCATTCAGTTGTGGGTGGTACACTTCATTTTATAGGCAAAGTTATTTTCTGAGTGGTTCAACCTTCAGGAGGATGTTAGATTAGAAAAATATATATAGCACAGAACATATATAGATTGCACATGTATAGAATTGATAGGAAAAGCTGCCCCATTTTATGAATTTGGGAGCAAAAAATACATGTACTGATGCCCAACTTGGGTTTTCATTTATTGAATGAAAGAGTCTATACATAGATTTTTATTAAACTTTATTTGAAGCTATTGTTCTTCCACAATGATAATTCTTGTAGGTAGATCTTTGCAGCACGTTATCAGCTCTTGTCTTTTTCGCATTTGTGATATGACAAATATTATATCGATTATTTGGTTGAATCACTCCCAATAGTAGAATAATCCAACGTCTCGCCTAGTGTTGTATCTCCCTAGGTCTTCCAATTGCCATAAGATTTTCACACACCACCTATAATACCCAATCTCTGATCTCAAATTCTCTATGAGAGCGATTCGATTAGCATAGAAGTGTGCTCAATCTTCAACTGATCTAATGTTGACATTCCTTGCATATCTTGTAAGAAATTTGATGTAGCTTGTACTTTGAGGCCTTTGAGTCCAATGTAAATTGGTGAATGAGACTAAAAGCCATATAACAACATAAAAAAACTAAATCTAGTGGAAATTTGTTTTGCATTGTTATATGGAAACTCAACCATCGAGAGATACTTATCCCAATCTGATTCACATCTAGAAACATGTGCATGAAGCATATATCTTTAATATACTAGTTGAAATGTTCTGTTTGCCCATCAGATTGAGAGTGATTTGAAGATGAGAGACTAAGTATGAAAAAATAAAGCATTCATTATGGAATACTTAAATCAATAAGCAGAATATGAAGTTGGGAGGATCAAAACCATCTACAAGGAACTATCTATTCCGAGTGACAGAATTGTTTATGTGGCTTTCCTTGTTTATGTTAAACTTATAGAAGTCGATAAGCAGAGAAAAATCAGTTGTAACCATTAGGGTAGATGATACTTATGTAACTCCTATGGAAGAATGCATTTAACCTCTTCTGGAAAATGGATTCACTTTCTTGATGATTGGGGGTTGTAACCCTATTAGAGAAAAGGCTTTTGCAACTTATCCTAGCTTTGCT